>ML682005.1:42575956-42734211 GCA_007922195.1 Podocnemis expansa
GCACACTGCTGACTCATATCCAGCTTCCCATCCACCATGACTCCCGGAACAGGAACCAGTCACCATCACAGTAGCCGACATCCAACAGCGGGTCAAGAACATGAAGAGCTGGACAGCACCTGGCCTGGACATGATCCATACCTACTGGCTAAAGAAACTAACAGCAGTGCATGAACGCCTAGCAGCACAGATGAACCAGCTGCTAGCAGCAGGCTCCCACCCAGACTGGCTAACACAAGGAAGGACAGTGCTGATCATGAAAGACCCCCACAAGGGAACAGCACCATCCAACTACCGGCCAATAACCTGCCTCCCCACAACGTGGAAAGTCCTATCAGGCATCATAGCCGCCAAGCTACAGGACCACATGGGCCAGTACATGAGCACAGCTCAGAAGGGCATTGGGAACAACACCAGAGGCTCAAAACACCAGCTGCTCATAGATAGAGCAATCGCCCAAGACTCAAGGTCTAGACAGACCAATCTGTGCACAGCCTGGATTGACTACAGGAAAGCCTATAACTCAATGCCGCACACATGGATCTGTGAATGTCTGGCGCTATACAGAGTCAACAGGACACTAAGGACCTTCCTCAAGAACTCAATGGGACTGTGGAAGACAACACTGGAAGTCAACTCAAGACAGCTTGCACAAGTGGCCATCAAGTGCGGCATATAACAAGGTGATGCGCTGTCCCCACTGCTGTTCTGCATTGGCTTGAACCCCCTCAGCCAGATAATCACAAAGACTGGATATGGATACAAGTTCAAGAGTGGAACTACCATCAGCCACCTCCTCTACATGGATGACATCAAGCTGTATGCTAAGAATGAACGAGACATCGACTCGCTAATCCACCTGACACGGATCTACAGTGAGGATATTGGGATGTCATTCAGACTGGAGAAGTGTGGCCGGATGGTAGTAAAGAAAGGAAAGGTAGTGAAGACTGATGGGGTGGAACTACCAGCAGGCGACATAGCAGACATACAGACCAGCTACAAGTACCTTGGCATCCCACAGTCACATGGGAACCACGATAAGGAGGCAAGGAAGACAGCAACATCCAAGTACCACCAAAGGATAAGACAGGTCCTGAAGAGCCAGCTCAATGGGAAGAACAAGATCCACGCCATCAACAGGTACGCCCTGCCAGTCATCAGATAACCTGCCGGTATAGTGAGCTGGCCAAAGGAGGACATGGAGGCTGCCGATGTGAAGACCCGGAAGCTCCTCACAATGTACGGAGGTTTCCACCCCAAGCCCAACACCCAGAGACTGTACACCAGCCGGAAAGAAGGCGGGCGGGGTTTGGTGAGCGTCAAAGCCACTGTCCTGCATGAAACCCAGAGCATCCAGGAGTACATCAGTAAGATGGCACCCAAAGATGAGCTGCTGAGAGAATGCCTGAGGCAGCAGCAGACATGGGAGGAAGATCAAGCAGAAGAAATGCCATGGCAAGACAAGACCCTGCATGGAATGTAGCATCGACAGATAGCTGAGGTGGCTGACATTGGGAAATCCTACCAGTGGCTGGAAAAGGCTGGACTAAAAGACAGCACTGAGGCACTGATCATAGCAGCACAAGAACAGGCACTGAGCACCAGATCCATTGAAGCAGGGGTCTACCACACTAGACAGGACCCAAGGTGCAGACTGTGCAGAGAGGCCTCAGAGACAGTCCAACACATAGTGGCAGGATGTAAGATGCAGGCAGGAACAGCATACACTGAACGGCATAACCAAGTAGCTGGCATTGTGTACAGGAACATCTGTACAGTGTATGGGCTAGACCCTCCCAAGACCAGATGGGAGATCCCACAGAAGGTCGTGGAGAATAACAGGGCTAAGATTCTGTGGGACTTCCAGATCCAGACAGACGGGCAGGTACTGGCCAATCAACCAGACATCGTGGTAATAGACAAGGACCAGAAGGCAGTGGTGGTGATAGATGTAGCAGTGCCAAGTGACAGCAACATCAGGAAGAAGGAGTATGAGAAGCTGGAGAAGTACCAGGGCCTGAAAGAGGAACTAGAGCGGATGTGGAAAGTGAAGGCCAAAGTGGTCCCAGTGGTGGTAGGGAGCACTCGGGGCTGTGACTCCTAAGCTGGGAGAGTGGCTCCAACAGATCCCAGGAACAACATCAGAGCTCTCTGTCCAGAAGAGTGCAGTGCTAGGAACAGCTAACATACTGCGCAGAACCCTCAAACTCCTATATATATATATATATATAATGTTTTAGATCTGCAGAATATCTTGAGACAAATCCAGGAGCCTGATCTAAAGCCCATTCGATTTTTTGGGAGGTCACAGCAGCACTATCACTTCTGGGGCTTTTCCAGACTTCCAAGGCAATTGTTTGCTTTAAATAAGGAAGAAAAGAAAAAAAAACCCAACTTTTTTATATGTTGCACAAAGAATATAATTTTTTATTTATTTTTTTTATTTTGTAATTTAAACAGTTTAACCTTACTGTAAAAAAATAAATTCAAGATCAGGTGCAAAGTCTTTACTGAAGTCAGGACAAGGGCTTCCAGTGATTTCTATGACATTTGGATCAGGCCCTTTGGTCCTGATTACTCACACTGTCAAACATGTGCATAACTTGGGGTATCTGAGTGGGCTCACTGACTTTAATGGCAGTCCTTATGTGCCTAAAGCTATGGACATGCTCAGCTGTTGGCAACACTGGGGCCTAAAGTGAGAAGCTGCAAATGGTTTACTTTGAAAGGGAAAGGCACTGAAACTCGTGTCCAATGAGTTTGAAGGTGTTCAGCAGGCGGGCTGGATTAAGACATACTGAGCCCCTAAGCTATGTCAAGATTCAGATGCCCCATACCATTAAAAAATAAAGAGAAACAAAGTATTACATTATAGTAGAAAAGGTAATGAAAAAAGAAATGATAAACCATTATATTTGCATATATATGTAGTTAAAAATGCAACAAAAACAACTAAATAAAGCATACATCTTGCAAAAATTCAATTTCAATTATAATAAATTTTCTTAGTTAGACATATTTAGAGACCCCTCATAATGTGAGGCCAGAAGCCATGGCTAACTTGGCTACTATCTAAATCCAGCACTGTTCGGCAGAAAATTCTCAGAGCTGAAGAGTTGACCATTTCATTTAATGATTTTCTGTTTCCACTCCAAGATGGGCCATCTTGGTTGATTTTTTTTTTATTAGTTAGATAAATTTAGATAGTTTAACTGGGGCTGGCATTGGGGAAGCTCAATACACCCTAGTCATTGGTGAAGGGAGGGTGTTATGATCCCTTGTATAAGTAATGAGCATAGTTCCTATTACCTTGTAATATGGTTTTTAATCAGGGGAAATTATTCTCCATGGAAAAATTACATATATAAATTGTATGGGAATGCTCTATAAATGGCATACATTTAAATTTTCAGATCATTTGTGAGATATGAATTCATATTTTGACTCTTCATTTACATATTTTGAAATGGGGCTTGTAAGAAAGCATTTATCTTTATTAATAATACTAGTAATAAAATGCTGTAAATGTCATAAAAATCATATAATACAAATAAAGAATATTAGGAAGATGGCTTGTGCTTCCTAGTAAACATATGATGGGTGGTTTTTCAGATGTGAAATAATGAACTGGGTAAGCAAAGTCTGTATCAAAATAACAAATTAATCTACATAGTTTTTAGTGGTTCATCTGAAAACAGTTGATTGGCTCAGTCTAGTTCCTGGATAACAAATATGTCCTCAGACCAATTCAATTTTCAGAGAAAAACTGCCAGGGTTATTGGCATCTTCAGTGGAAATGTCAGCAAAGGTCCAGGATCGAGTGGACCATAGAAACTGAATTGATGTCTTACTTAAGATATCTGTTTGGGGGAAAAAATCAAACTGGGAATTACAGCTTTATGTCTGTCCAGAGTAAGGGACTCAGCTTGAATCTTTTGAGCACACTAAGTTAGATTATAAATAAAATATGTAGTCTACAGATAAATAATATGTGCTTAGATACCAAGAGGTTGGAGTTAGACCTTTAATTAAAGCATCATATAATACTACGGAATTAATAGATGACTGTTTCCTGTCTTCACAAATCTGGCTTCAGTTGGCCAAACAGGTAAATCCACAAATAGGAGTTGACAAACAGATTGACTCAGCATTTTCAGTACAGAAATTGTTGACCAACTGTAACATGTTTACAATTCTTGTAAATAAAGCTGATGTATTTAGGATAGCAGGAGTCTCAAATCTGAATCTACATGCTTCCGCATATGTGCTATATATATAAAGAGAGAGAGAGAGAGGACTAGCTCAGTGAATGTTCTGGTCACTCAATGAAGGCTGTGGTCTACAACTGTCTATTATTGTGTTTTTCAAATCTGGTTTTGCATTGTTTGTAAATGAACTCTTTATTCACAGAGATTTACAGAATTGTTTGAGAAAATAAAGCATTTAATTTCTAAGCAATGTAATTGCTGACTATGGAATGTTATTTGCACTTTACAATGCTTAATTATGTCTGTCTAGTAATTGTCTAGCAAACTCTCAATTTGTTCTAAGTCTGGCAGATGTAAAAAGGCATTTTCTTTAAGTATAATTCACAGGGCAACAGTTGTACAACACTGTAAATGGAGAAACGTGTTGGTCCATTTTGATTTTTTCATAGTGCCACAGTAGTGCAAAGCAGTCAAATTCCACTGAGTTTTTCCCTAAGGGTTTATGGCTGTTAGTGGTAATAATCTATAGTCTGAGAATGGTTCAGAAAACAAAAGGTAATGGAATATAAGCAGGCATATTCTCTTCATTCCCGCACCATCACTCTTAATACTAAAGGAAGTTAAATGTGATCATAAAGCAAAGAATATATTCAATTGGCTATATTTTGACCTTGATTCAATTGCTGCCACTTCACTATGACGAGCAGACCTTGTCATTTATTTATATGTAGCTCAATGTAATATGGAATTCTCAGATGTAATTCTTCATTCAATTAAATTTTGTCCTGGAAGGAAAAAAAAGCATGCTCTGTCTATCAGTACATTATACTGTGTGACTTTTTTTCATCAGATTCATTTTCCTCTATGTAAAGTCCGTCAAAGGGCAGAGGTAGAAATAGGAGTGGAATGGTTTTTGTTTCAGTGCCTAACACACGTGTATGCACTTACAAAATCTGGTAGGCTTGTAATGTTTGATTTAATATCTCATATAACATAATTCCAAAACTGGCAGTCACCTAAATCACAGAGAAAGCACTTAGTTATTTTTTTAAAAATTGAACTGGAGTTTGAAGTCTCCCCAACATGTCTATGATCTGTCATGTTTTTATATGTACAACTGTTGGGAGTTTTGTTCAGAAGACTGCAAATGCTGTGGAGAATACAATGTGATTTCCACCCCACCCCACCCTTATTAGCCTTATCAATGTGGCATGTGGATCTTTCTTATATGGCCTGCTTAAGGGCAGAGTAGTTTTTATCCTTTTTTTTTTTTTTTAATTTAAACAAACTTCCAAAACTTCACCTATGAGTAAGTACCCCATGCTGAAATCTTAGGTTTCATTACTTGTGTCACAGTTTGATGTTCCTTTCAAAGGGATCGTCCCTGTTTAGCACAATCATACACACAGCTACATTTTCCCTGATGCTTCTCTAAAATGGTTGTGCTAGTGGCAAAGATCCTTTGTGACCCTGTAGCACAATGGACTTAATACAAGAGCTGTGGGCAGCTGCAGAAATTGTGTTGCCTGAACTAGTTTGTGAGTCAGAAGAGCGACACAACTCGCATGCTGGAAGATAGTGGGGCTCCTCCATCAAATATGAGGTGGGATTTGAAAATGTGCTTTCTGTTAGTCTGATTCTGCTTCCTCTACAGTCAATGGTAGAACTTTCCAATTACTTCAATGGAAGTAGAAATCAGCTCTGAGTGCCTTTTGAAAATCTCACCCACAATAGCAAGGAGCAGGTTAGCTGAGCCAAGCTGTTTAATTCAGAATTGCCCCTGTTCAGATCATTTCAGTGGGTTCCTCAAAACATTTCCCCTGCCCCAACAATATGATAGAACATCTGGTAGTGGATCAAGGTGAGAATAGAATCTCTGGCTCAAGCCCAGATCTATTGTGGAAAAGAATGATTATAAAGTGCATCACTGTGCAAAGCCTACTCAAAAGCATTCACATTCTCTTAAGGTTTATCTTCTTTTGAGTTATAACTTGGCACCCCTGACTTGAGCCCTATTTACATGTGATAACCTTCAACTCAAATAAAATCACAGTAAAATTTGAAAAGAAAAATCAGGTTTATTTTAGAACATGTTAAAATATTTAGATTTTTTAAAATATTTTATTTAGGGGCAAGGGATCTGAAACAATTCTGAAAATTAAGTGCAATGTCAAGAAATGTTTTGATAAACCCTGATCTCCTGCTTCCTCCCCCCCCCCTCCATGTTCCTGCCAAAAAATTTCACCCAGCTCTACACTGATCTTCACTGTAGTTTTGATGTGGTATATGGAAAGAAGGCTCTCTTTTCAACAGGTCTTCATTTAAGAATATTCCACTAGAGGTGGGTAGCCCAGTTGGACAAATTATGAACCTTTTTCTCTTTATAAACCCATCCCCTTGACATCCTCCCCCATAGTGTGAAGTGTATAGCTTTTCTGAGACTTTAAGTGTTTTGATTAAGTTCTCCTTTTCTCTGTTTTTTCCAGTTTTTGTGCTTCTCTGATTCAGCAATTTAAATACTGGGAGAACATGAAATTACCAAACTATTTTTGCAGACTTATGATTAAAATAGGGCAAATATGCTAATAAATACTTGAAATTTTAGATACATAAACAAACCTAATCAAACCTCTAAATCATTTAAAGTTCATTTCTTATTGGAGACCACGAAATAAGAAACCTTTCAGAGTTGACCAGTCAAGCTAGGTGAGAACTGCAAAATGTTCAGCAGAAATGTTCACTTGACTTTCCAGATAGTGGTCAAGCAGAGGAGAAACAAATCCTGTGGCTTGGGATGGAATAAAATGTGTTAGCTGGGTCACAGAAAGCAGGAGAGAGGATCCCCAGCTAATAGCCCTGATAAGGTCCTGCTAGACCCTGGTCTGAGGAGGCAAATGAGAACAGCTGTGCCTGTGGCTGGAGACTGGATAAATAAGCTGGGGGGGGGGGGGGGGGGAGGAAACTGTAGGTTGGGAGCTCTGTGTGTTATGTAGTGTTGTAAGGGCAAGACCCTATGCTTCAAGGCCTAAAGGGGCCTGGCTGGGAGTGGACAGGATACTTTGCATTGTTATACATAAACCAGCATGGGTGTATGCAGAGGCAGAAGCCTCAGACTTCTGGTGTTTTTGGGTTTGGTTTAGTTTGTTTTTTTTGTGTGGGGAAGACCTTTGAATGGAGCCAGGGGCTAGGGAGACCTCTGAATGGTCCCAGAGATGGGTGTAGTTGCCTATACAGACAAATTCAATTTGATCAGTTGTTCACAACTATCTTGTGCTCAAAAAATGAAAAGCAGGAATGTTTGTCCAAGGAACAAGTTTTAATTGATTACTACAGAATATTCTAAAAGAATATTTGTTTTTGTAGTCACCCATATTCAGCCTGAAAATCCAATCAGGAGTTACAAGGACCTCCTCATTTCTCTTTAAAACCACCAGCACTTCAGATCCTTAGCATTTAAATGCAGTTCTTACATAGGATCTTAAATTTGCAACCATTACCTATCAGAGCTTGTTAGTGCTGCTCCTTAATCTGTGAAAAGTTTGCTGTTGAGTAATTCATTGCATTTATCAAGGCTACAGGAGACCTCCTTGGAGAATATAGGGCTAGTCTACTTTAGAAAATCAAATCAGCTGAGCTAAATTGCTGAGGAGCATAAAAAATCCACACCAGTGAATGATGTAATTAATGTGACTTAAGTCCCCCTGTAGATAGTGCTGGGTCAATGGAAGAATTCTTCTGTTGGTCTAGCCCTGCTTCTTGGGGATTTAGAACAGCAGTGAGAAGAAACATGTCCCCCCCATATCACTATAGTGTGTGTCTACACTGAAGTGCTACAGCAGTCACATCCATAGTCTAGATCAGTGATTTCAGCTACTGTATTGGAACACATTATTGTGTTACCACACAGTGGTAAGTGTGTTGTGGAGAGCCTGGGAGATGGCTGGATTTGGCCTGGAGGAGGTGGGTTATTGTGCCCTTTAGGGTAGCATATTGTGACCAAGTGTATCATGACCTGGAAGAGGTTGAGAATCACTGGTATAGATGGTAGAGATCACAACTGTAAATAACCCATCACCAATGTGCAGGCACTGGTCGGAGATTACATATTTCTTATAGCAGCTTTTGGCTTTATCAGTTCCATGAGACCTTGAATGTTAGGTTGAAGTGGGCATGTCTATTCAGTGATACCTAAAATATTTAATCAATGTTGTGTTTACTAGGCCTTAGCTCATCATATCTTTTCATTTGGTACTGCATCTTAAATATGGTAGTTATAGTTTTGTTCATTTATTATAATATCTAATCAGACTAACACAAGTCTCCCTTATGTAGAAATGTTCCCAGTTTCATTCAACCAAGAGATTATATAAAGTCAAGCTGAGATTTTCAAATGAAGCAAGGCATCCTCTTCCAATTAAAATTCAATACAACTTGGATACTGAGCTCCTCTCAGTCCTTTGAAAAATCTCAGGGTATGTCTATACTGACAGCAGCAAAGTCAACATCGTCAGTGCGATCTTCTGGGCGCAATTCAGCAGTGAGTCTGAACTTGCTGAATCGCTCCAGAAATTGCTTCAGCAACTCCAGCCCTGGAACTGCAGTTGCTGAAAGCCAGTCACAAGACATTTCTGATCAGCTTCCCCTAGGCTGTATTGGTGTCTTACTAAGTTGTTGGCAGATACACAAGGTATTTTATGTGCCTTGTGTATCTGCTGTCGACTGCTGCCAAAAAGCTCTGTAGGTATAGACTAGGGCTCACTTCAAAATATTGGCATCAGGTCTGAGAAACTCAGAGCTCTCTCTCAAAATTTTAGCATTAGATTATATCTGATGTATAAAATCAGATGACTGTTTCAGGGTTTTGGAATGAAATGCATCAAGCGTTCCTTTACTACAAAGATGGTTACCATGAACTAAGGCAGAGGGAAGGAATAATTAGATTGTAAATTCTAGAGGCATCTGTCTTCCCCCTTGTACCAGTCATGATATGCAGACAAACAGGAGGCATTTATTGAAAAAGATAGAGTTTGAGTTCCAACTTTGTTCTCCTTACTGTCAGCCATGTGCTGCTTGGAATGCTTATATAGCCTTCAAGCTTATGTAGTGGCTCAATAATACATTGCAAGGAAACATTAGAATGCCTAGCATACTGTGAATGCAGCTGTCCAGTGACAAATGGGGGTTGTGGTGGTCGTCTTGCCGTTGCTCCCTCTTCATCATTTCTTGATTTACCTAGATCTCGCACACAGGAGTGTGGAAAGACTGTGCCTAACTCCTACACCTTCCTTCCTTCCTCTCCTCACTCCCCCCCCCCACTCCCTGGATGTCCATAGAGGGCTGGACATACTCCTGCTCTTAATAATTACATAACCATAAAAGGAAATTAATAGAAATTTGTGAGAGAAGCACAATAGCATCAGGAGTACCCAAGACATCTGGATCAGACTAGAAAGGGCAGCAGGTGGGTGAAGCAGATGGCAGGGAGGAGAATGGGACAATATCATATCATTAAAGGTCACAGCTGATCACTGAATAAGAAATTCAGCTGGGTGTGAAGAGGAAATTCTGAGAATCAAACCTTGTCTGATGCTGGGGAGCAGATGAAATGCAGCATCTGGCTTTTCTAATTCATTTTGTACTTCTGGAAAATAGGTACCTGAAGAGATACACTATTGACTCCTGCTGTCTTATTTGAGATACACAGAACATCACAGCTCTATTGATCAGGAAGGCAAGACAGATCCTGGGGATTTGCAATAGAAATTGTATTTTGTTAATTCCTTCAGGCCTCAGGAGGTGTTGACTGTCCCCATACAGAATGTCACTTTCCCAGGAGATATTTATGCCCTGGCTGCTGTGTTTTGTTGCACAGTAACCACTGTTGATCCCTTAATTGTCTTCTTGACTTAGCAAAACAAGGCAGCAAATTTGATAGCGAGGGTTATGGCCAGGATCTCTTTGTTATCTGCCAGTACACGTAGGTTCAGCACAACTAATTTGTGTCTAAAGTCACTGAAAGTATTTCTTGAAGATCTGTACCACATGAAGAGTGTCAACTGCAGAGCTCCATAGCAAAGTTGGCAGGATGATTGGCTGCATTTTTTTCTGCTCTAAGTAACTGTTTGTATTTCAGAAAATAAAAAATAAGTGAGTGTAAATATTGGCAGATGATTTAAAGCAGTGCCCTTCATCTTTCACTGCTTAGGAGATAAATGGAAGTAGAGCAATAGAGTTAAAGTTAACTATTAGCTATGTTTAAATGCTTGCTGATGAATGATGATGTGTTTCACTGGGCTGAGTGTCTTATCATGGTTCCAGTGATGCAGGTGTTTCCAGCCAATCAACAGTGTCTGATAGAGGCCTTAAATAAACTCATATATCAAAAGTATTAAATGCTTGGGCAGCAATAGCCCAGCTGTATTTGGGATTGTGGCGGCCAATATGTTATGGTACAGTAGGTGCTGCCTTGAACAAATGAGATCAGCACAAAGTTTTAACAGCATTGCTTATTGTTTCATGCAAGTGAACAGATGCCCCGTGACGTATTCTTACCAAAAAAATGTAGCTTATTTATTAGCCAGTGAAGTCAGCATACACCTAAATCATGAGAGACAGAACCAGTGTGTGAGGAAGACTCCAGGTGGTCTTTTGACAATGTAGTGGGAGGGAGATGAGCATCTGACAGCGTATAAAGACTACATCAAATGCTTCACTTCCGTTGAACAAAAATGAAGATGAGATTTAATTAACAAATGACTTAATGAAGAAGCACGGAGAGCTTCTAGTGGGAGGTTATGCATCTGTATGCATGCTTTCTTTATCACCACAGAACAGATGCTTAGTTCATGACAAAGCCCAGGAGATGTGCACAGACTACATTAAAATGGCATCTCTTAAGCTAGGGGCTTTGAAAAATGGGGTTTAACAGAGTATTGTCTGGTCAAGTCAAGACCAGTCAGAAGAAATACAATGTTAC
This sequence comes from Podocnemis expansa, assembly GCA_007922195.1. Classification (NCBI taxonomy): domain Eukaryota; kingdom Metazoa; phylum Chordata; order Testudines; family Podocnemididae; genus Podocnemis; species Podocnemis expansa. The sequence continues at coordinate 42,587,144 of ML682005.1, forward strand.
AGGAAGGCATGAAACATTAAATGAAATAGATTTCATCTGTCTATCTTGAAATGCTGTAGTTACAAGTAGGCTTAAGTTATGTATAGTATTAATGAGTTTGGTTTTTTCCAGTTGGTTGTACTGCTTTTTGTGTTACAAAAGCTATTCATCCCCTTCTATTTAATTTAAAATCTTTAGGGTCTATTTTAAGTACAGGTGAATAAGTACAGAGTCAAATCTGAATTATTTTCTGAGGGCAGAGCTAATGATGTGGTGAAAGGGCTGTTTCATTCTCTTTTTTACCTATTTAAAAAGGGAAACCTAAAGGAAATATTGTTTCTTTGTGACTGTTTGTATTATCGCATGGTTGGTTTTAATTTATTTTTTGGTAATTCAATTAAAAATTAAATAGAAGTAGATGAATTTGCATCTTTAGCCAAAACTGAACTGTTGTAAGCTTTTTAAAAAAATTTTAATTACTTTTGGTTGGGTGATCTTTTTTGTTATAATTTTTATCTAACCCAGGAGATTTCCATTTCTGGTGGTGGTGGAGTGGTATTTTTTTTTTAAGTATAGCACTTCATGTTCTTCAGCAAGAGTATTTTTATAAGTAAAATTCCAGTTAATTTAATAACTACAATTATAAATAATAAAGCAAACACTTCTTTGAAATGCTGAGCACCCTCCACTCCAATAAAGGCCAATGAGAAATTAATAGCGCCCAGAATCTTGCAGGTGGTATTTAGTCCCATTCATGATCTGGTCTGTACATGCACATGAAATGCAGTCACTAATGGACTTAAACCAAAACTACAGTTTAAAAAAAAAATTAAATGCTCCTGAGGCTGTATATTCAGGTATCTTGGAACCCTAAAGTCCCAGAATTCTTGTGGGAAGAACTTGTCGGGAAATGATTCTCATTCTCTCTCACCTCCACGAAAATTTGACAAAAAACAAGTTTTTCTCCTAAACTTTTTGGATTTTCATTGGAACAAAAGTCAAAAAAAATTTTTTTTTGTTTGCAGTAGATAAAATCTGCCCCTCCCCTATGTGTTTTTTCAATGAATACAGAATTTTGTGTGTGAAATTTTTTTTAAATTTTTTTATCCTATCAGACGAAAGGTTTTAATGGAAAATCTTTGAACTGAAAGTTTGAGTCTGGGTTCTAGAATGGTGTATTTATTATTCAAAGTGTGCTTATGCTCTCTGCAACTGCCCAAACCCCTCTGAACCATTAGAGGTTTGACATTTATGAAAACAGTCTTCACTCAGTGTTAGCATAGCATCACTATTAATTTAATAAGAGTTACATTGGGATTTTTAGTTGAAAATAGAGGATCGATGCTGATGTTTACAAGTAAATGAAATATAATTCTATACCTGCTGAAAAAGTATGGGCCAAGATTTACATTATGAGGCATGTAACTGTGTGTATACATGTAGTAGCCTCCCCTCTGACGTCTAAATGCTCACTTCACTCCTGCCAACCCATACAGAACTCAGCAGCAAAAATTATCTTCTTAGCTCATTGCACTGACCATGCCATTCCCATTTTGAATCCTTTAACTAGCTCTCTTTGCCCCCCCCCCCCATTATATTCAAGCTTCTTGAATCCTCACCTTCACATTTCTGTTCTTTCTTGCCCTTGTCTGCTCCTGAATTGCCTGCACTCTCAGCAGTCAGAATGTTACCAGCTTTGAACAGTCATTAGTTTGCTTTCCCCCCAACACCTTTGTGTGAGTTGTTCCATCATGCCCTTTTCATGTGGAACACCCTTGTTGAATTAATCTGTAAGATTGCTGTCTTCCCCTTTAAATCCTTCAAGGTCCACTTCTGCTGTGACACTAGAAGTAAACAGCCAGCTGTGATGGCTGGTTTGAACAGCAGTCCAAGGCTAGCTGATTTTATTTATTATAAAAGAAAATGGACAACAGAATTCCTAAATGATTGAAATCCTCCAACTGAGCACAGAGCTAGCCAGTTTAAATTGTATGGTAATACTGTTAACTTCTTTGTCCTTCATCTTTGTCCCCCCCGCCCCCCTTTTTAAATGTCATTGTTGCATCTTGTTTCACTGTTGATTTTAAACTATTTGGAGCAGGGAATGTGTCTTTTTTTTTTTTAAACATAGTGAGCACTGAATAGCATTCTGATTGTGACTGGGACACTTTGGTACTACCACTAAGTAAATACATCAGTGGTTTTCAAAGTATGGGTCAGAACCCACAACTGGGTTGCAGACCCTCAGATACTGGGGGGCAGCATCCCCTGCTGCCACTGCCACAAGACTGAAATATATTGCTCAAAGATGTAATTGTTGGGTTGTGGGCATAAATTATTTTTTTTCAACTGGGTCCCAAGGAAAAGAAGTTTAAAAACCACTTAAATACATAGTTAATATCAAAGATGAGGGAAGGACGGTGATATGTTTAAGGCACTGGACTGAGATTCAAGAGACTTGAGTTCTGTTCCCAGATCTGAAGAGCTTCTTGTGCAAGTCATTTAATTTCACTGAGCCCCTGTAAAGTGGGGATAATGATATTTCTCTGTCTCACCAGGGATGGATTAAGGGGATCCAGGCTGCTTGCTTTCATGTGGGCCCCGGCTCTGTGGCCCTGCCTCTCCTCTGCCCCCACAGCATCAGTGCCCCTGCCTGCTGGGGCTGTGTTGGCAGGGACAGATAACCAGGGATTTTGGGGAGTTGCAGTCCAGGGCTTCTCTTCAGGCCAGGGTCTGGGGCTGCAGCCCCTAGAGACCCTGCATTAATCCAGCCCTGTACCTCACAGGGGTTTTCCGAGTATAAATTCACACACTAGTATTTGATGTGCTCAGATTCAGTGATGGGAGCCATAGAAGTACCTAGGGAGAGTCATAATCTTCACATATCATTACCAGAGTAGTGTGCCTAATCAGATAACAATGCCCACAAATGGCCAGTTAGACCTCTAGCTAGTCACTCCTACATGCCTTGAATATATTCATAGTGATTGCATAGATGCAGTCTAGTCATGACAATGTGTGCCCTACTGTGCTGGGATTCACAGCACTGGGTGTGGAGACAGTCACACATTTCTTCTCCCTTTCACAGATCTTTTGCCCTGTACTTTCTTTGAGGAACTCATGCTATATTATAGATGTTACTAGGTGTTAAGGAATGAGCCGTTTCTCTTTCTCATTTAAATAGCACCATCAGGGCACACTGTGATGTACAAAAGTAAATTGTGCTAAATAAATGTTAGCAAGAACTTCTTGTGTTGAACGCTTTACAATTGAAGGGAAATCCAAAATTCTGCTTGAGATTTATCTACAATTGCCACAGGTCCAAAGATTTAGCTAGTGCATTAGTTTAAGTAAATTAACAGACAAAGAATAAAGGGTCTCATGCATGTGCCATGCAGATTTGCTATCTACTGCTAATCAGATTCATTTGTGGTGCTACTCTTGGATTGCAATTACCTGGCCACTCTAAGAGATTGTTAGTACTTTTGCCTTGCTCAGCCATCTGTTTATTCAGTTATTTTAAAATATCCCTCTGTGTTGTACAAATTAAAGTGCAACGTTGGGTGATAATGTGAGCTCTGGCTCACTGAGGAACTGCCACTTGCAACTGTGTCTTGTGAGGTAACAATGTAATGTTGTCTCTACTAAAATGGCATATAGGGATTTTTCTTACTTAAAGGGACTCTGGATTTTCCTGGAGAAAACAGTTCTTTGAGTCTGAGCACCATTTGCCTGAATTTTTGTTACTTTTTCTAGTCTTCCTCTCTTGCTGTCAGTGGCCTAGTGGGGGGTGGGTTTGCTACTCCATCTCCATTCGAAAGAGCTCTGGTCCCACCTCAGACTGTGGGAGCGTGTCTATATGACAATCAGAGGTATGACTGCAGCTTGTGTAGGCATACCCCGAGTTAGCTATCCTCTTGCTAACTTGAATAATAATAGCAGTAGGGTCGCAGCACCATTGCTGGCAGCAACAACATCCCAGCCAGGCCCTGGGTATGTGTTTAAGTGGCCAGTCTGCCATCCGTGTGGCTGTGAGTTCACTGTTGTGTTTATTTTTTCTCGTTAGATCAAAGCTAGGATGGGTATGTGTACATGTAGACAAGCACCTGTCAGGGACGGTTTGAGAGGGTATTTGGTTCTGTCACGAGTACAGGGTACTGGACTGTCATGGTTCCTTTCTTCCAGATTCTGTGATTCTATATGTGGAAAGTATATCTCTGAATTCAATGTGGACATATGCTGAGAGAGCCCAAGAAGGAAGCCTGCTTGCCATAGGAAAGACTTCATCCTTAACCAGCCTCATATACTCTCATATCTACCTCATCAGTGAGGCTGGTCAGTGCCACATCTTTGACCCCCCCCCAATAATATAGCCTTGCAAATATATAGGATCTGATATGGGTTGTATACTGAGAGAGCTGGATTAAGGGGAGACCTGGGACAATGGAGGAGAGTTCATTCTCTGCTGTCTTTGCACAGTATTTTAGGAGCTACCCCATAAGCTCTGTTGATCTCTGAAAACATTCATAATTGACCACCCTGTTACTACTACAAAATTATACACATATGGGACTAGATATCCCCTAGTGTAAACTTGGCCCTCCCCTCAGCTCATGCAAACTGATGCAGCACCACTGACTTCAACAGAGCTATGCCAGTTCACAGTAATTGAGAATCTGGCCCATGTTGCCTCATTTTGAATGTATGCTAGCATGATTGCCTTGACTTTGGTGAATTTACATTACTGCAAGAAAGATCAGAATTCAAGTGGTATATGAGAAGATGAGTCAGATTCTTTTCTAACACTGGTAGGTGCCAAAAATAACTTTATTGAATTAATCAGCTATGTGCCGTAAAAAAGTGAGATGCGAACTGGGCCCTATGTGTTGTGAACGGAGCATTGGTGGCAACAGCAGGGTATATTAAGGGTTGAATTCTAATTTTAATTGTGGTATTCTGAGTGATACCTGTGGAAGTAAGAAACCTTGAGGTGCAATAGAAGGATGGTGAGTTAATGGTGGTTTATATATAGGATCTGTTAATAAGATCTATTGTCACATCCTCACATGAGAGAGAAACTCCTGATGTTTCCTGAGCTGAAACTCAGAGCTGATGTATTGCCAACACAAAATGTTCAAAAACCGTCACTCGGGCCTGAAAAAAAAAGTGATTGGCTTAAACATCATAAGACTTTTAAATAATATATAATATGCATACCTTCTTGATTTTGAGTCTTTAGGGTACACTTTAGATCACATTTTCAAAGTTCCTCCTCATTGTTGAGGGATAGAAATGACCTTTAAAAAGAGAAAAGAAAATGTGACATTCTCCACATAATCATATTCTTGGGATTTGAAGGAAAACGACTAAATATTGTGAGGTGATCATACAAGGTGGCAAGAACACACTATAAGAGCAGGATCGAGCCTTAAAAATATAGGGGCAAATCTTGCTGTTCTAACTCTAGCAAAACTTCCCCTCCCCTTGACTTCAATGGAGCATCTGTATAGCTGATAATTTTTAAAAATCTCCCTCGAGCTCAAAAATAAAATGAATACTTACAAAAACCACACAGATGACAAGGGGGAAATGTGGCCGGTTGTCAGCTTCAGCTTCTCTCTCACCTAATACAGCAATTGCTAATTCATTAAGATAAGCTCAGAGAGGATTATTATGCATGAGTCTATACAATGGTAAGAAGTGGCACTTTGTTTCATGTTGCTGCCAGCCAACAAAAGCAGCCATGATTGAAGCAGGGTCTGGTTACCACGGTAGCTGTGGTGTTTGAGGTTGCCATCTGAGGCACTAAACAGATTGGGCTTGTCTTTCTGTTAACAGAGGCTGCATGCTGCCAGTGTCACTCTGGGATGAAAAGACTAATATTTGGACCTCTACCGAACATGGTGGAGTAAATGAACCGGATGCATGAAGTCTCTTGCTGCACCTGCTCCCTTATCTCAAATTCTAGCTCCACTGAGGATTGATATGTCCCCTGCCTCTCTTTGTCCACCCTCAGCCCCCCTCTTTTAAATTAGATTTAATCCTTGAGACACCTGTCTTGGCTTTTGGGCACCTCTGATAACAAGCAATGAAAAGACCTCTTTGCATTGTATCAAAAACCAACACAAATAAAACAGGCCATCTCTAATTAAACAGGAAGCAGTACATGTATAACAGGCAGGTGTTTGAGCATGTGTGCATGCAGTGTCCCATGTGACTGGGTGAACAGTACATGTATCCCTGTTTGGAACGATAAAATAATCTATTTGTAAATTCAGTCCAGAGTCTGTTTTGACTTACATTGGCGTAAATCCAGAGGGACTATTCTGAAGTTTAGTTCAGGTTCACACTGGTGCAACTTATTGCAGAATTTAACTTCTCTTTTCTTACTCCCTTGATGGTTTCTTAGTCTGAGCCATCATATTGGTCTATTTTTTTAAAATTAATAACTTGTTAAAATTATAACACCAATCATCACAGTATCTGAGCACTTCACAATCATTTAAAAGATTTTATCCTGACAACAGCCCAGGTGGGGGTATTGCCATTTTACAGATTGGGGACTGAAGCTCAGAGAGATTAAGGCTTTGTCTATACTGACAGCAAATTTGCGGCCATCAGATCGATTTATATAGATTGATTGAGCGGTCAATAAAGACATAGTCAATCAATCCAGAAGCAGATCTAATAAAACCACCTCCTCAACTGGCGTAGTGCTGCGTCAACAGGAATTTTTTTCCTATCAGTGCAATGCAGTGAAGATGGCACATAGAAGGGAAGTTATGAAGTCAACATGAATTGTGCAAGCTACTCTGTAGCTCACATAACTTCTGTCAACTGCTGATGAATTTTGCTGGCACTGTAGACTGGGCCTAAGCAATTTGCCCAAGATCATGCACAAAGTTTATGGCAGAGCAAGAGATTTATTCTAGGCCTCCAAATCTGTAGGCTAGCACTCTAACCTTTGGATTATCTTTCTTCTTCTGGTCATATATTTGATTATGAGTGTACTGTTTATCATACATACTACATAAGGGGGTCCAATGTAGATTTTGGCCTCATCGTGTTATGTATTGCATGGGCAGAAATCCCGTTGACTTCACTGGTGCTAGAATTTTGTTCATGGTGAGACACTGTCTTGATCCTCATGAGCAGGCACCATGGACAGCAGTGGCATACGGTCACCATCCTCCATTTCCTCCTGGGCTGTGCCTTTTTTATTTTGAGACCTCTTGATAGGCAAGTAAGATTTGAGCTTTAGATTGATGAGGTAGGCTGGAGTATGTTTATGGAAGGTTGTAAGTCAAACCAGTGGAGTTATATGAGGATGAAGAGTGTAGTAGCTTTTTTTTTAAAATGATGGTGAGAATGTGGACATCTGCAGATGCTACAGTAGAGAAAATTGGAACTTGCAGAGGCAATAGAGAAAGCAAATGCAATAGTCAAGGTGAGAGACATTGGCATAATGAAGATTTCAGCAGAGGATGCACTGAGATAATGCTATGTGTGGACAGTACATCATGTAGTGCAGGGGAGCGTGTGAACATACTGTCAGATACAAGAAATGCAAGAGGACAGGAGCTGAAGATCAAGGATTATTCCACAGTTTAAAAAAAGTGGAAACATTCTGTTTGTAAATGTGAATGCAGATTTCTGGGGCAAAGAGAAGCGCATACAGAAGGGCAGGTTGAAGCCCTTTTAAATAAATCATCACCATCTAAACTAGGGGTCTCAAAGATGCTGCCAATGAGCTGCATACCACGTGCGGCCCCTAATGACCCCCAGAATCCTGGGGCTCTCAACCCCTTTGACCTGCAGGTTGGAAGTGACCCACAGGGCTTTTTCAAGTACCAAGCCCCTCCGCTGGCTGGGAGCTCGGCATCACTAGTACTTCTGAGTGGGGAGGTGGGTCAAAACTCCTGCCCTGAGATGCCTGTGGTGGGGCTGCTCGGCAGCCAGGTAAGGGGGTTGTGGCTGGGGTGGGGAGTTAGGGACGGGCAGTTGCCAGGGCCAGGCTGCAGTGGGGGGTGTGGCCTGGGGGAGTGCAGGGAAGTGGTGGCACGCTGCGGGGTACTTTCCCTGCCGCAGGCCACAGGATGGCCAGAACAGAGCCAGGCACAGGAGAATAGCTTTCTCTGCCAGTGCCGCCACCCCCACTGGCTACAGCACAGCCAGAGCAGGGCCAGGGGGTGCATCCACCACCACCAGCCACAATGTGGCAAAAGCTGGGGGGGTGCTTTGCCCCACTGTGATCACAATGTGGCAAAGGCTGGGCAGGGGGCTGCTTCTGCTGCTGCGGCCGCATCATAGCCCACTGGGGCTGAGTGGGGGGGTACCTTCCCCACCAGCTCTGGGGGAGCACAGGGCACTGGCGGCAGGGTGTGGGAGGGTCAAGGAAGGGTTCAGGGACTCAGGGTGACTCTGGCAAAACTAGCAGCGGGGGGGGGGGCGGGACTGGAGCCATCCAGCAGCAGGCATCCAGATCCGTCCCTAGCTACCATGTGAAGGCATCTGGGGACGGATTCAGCTCCTCGTTACCAGATCATATTGGGCTCCAGACCAAGGGAGGGCGTTTTTCAGGGTGTGGCCCTCGGGCCAATATCCTAGTCCTCATGTGGCACTCATGGTCATTTGCAGTCTGCAAATAGTGTAGTGGCTAACACCTCTGCTTAACATGCAAAAGGTCCTGGGTTCATTTCCCAGGGGGTTGGACTCAATGATCTCATGAGGTCCCTTCCAGCCCTATGATTTGATTTGATTTGAATTTGAGACCCCTCATCTAAACTCTGGCACATTATCTGGAGCTTTTTGAACCTGAAACTACGGCAACTTTTTGTTGAACTTCTGCAGGTAGTTTCAGGAATAAATGATTGGCATAAATGTGAGTGCTTTCACCCCAAAATCCTTTATATTTGAGTCTGCAGCATACATCTAAAATAATAATAGTCTCTAGAGCAAGCAAGATATAGTTACCCAAAGACTGAGATGGTGCCAAGTGGTCAGTGACAGGTTTCGAGTGGTCAGCCTTTCTCCTCACAGCTGGGGAGTGACATGTCAGCCTCCTAACACTTAGAAAACTTCCCCAAACTTCTCCAAATTAATCACTATGACTAATTTTTTTATAGGTCATGCAAAACAAAACAGACATCTCATAACCCCTTGCAACCTAACAATTTTCTTAATATCAGCAAGCAGTTTCTAATCATAATATCAGAAAAACTAATAATCAGGAACACCCAGATTCAAGGTGAACTAGCCACATTTCTGCCCATTACCCAGTTATTTTTGCAGGGCATGTCAAATCAAATCATAGGGCTGGAAGGGACCTCGTGAGATCATCGAGTCCAACCCCCTGGGAATTGAACCGAGGACCTTCTGCATGTTAAGCAGAGGTGTTAGCCATTCTTATGGTTCTTCCAATTTCAATTTCTGTCCTTATTAGCAAAACTGCAGCTGCAGCTATTTTGTATGTTTAAATTATTTCTGACCACATGATGTTTTTGCTTCCAGTTAATGGTGACTGAGTGCACAAAATGACTGTGGTCTTGTCAAGTCAATTTCTCTCAAAATACTGTAGCTTTATGCTTTTAAAATAGACTAATACTCATCCCAGAAATGGAACAAGTGGTCTACTAGTGGTTTTTTTCTCCCAATTATTCTTTATTTTGGGGTTAATGAAACCCTGATATAATGAAGAAGAATAGATTTCAGTCAAGTGATCAGTTCACTGGCTATAAGGTGAGTTTTACAGTTAGGGTTGGGTGGGATTAGGTGTTATAGAAGGCAAAGGATATTTTCTGAGGATTTCAGGCAGATTACAAGCTTCTTACTCCTAGCCGTCTGTTACAGAAATCCAATACCATTTTGACAAGTCCCAGAGAGATAACCGGGATAGTCTAGTTCAGCAAAATGAACAAGTAGTCTTATGGCACTTTTTAAGACCCAACAAAATTAAATAAATATGTTAGTCTTTTAAAGTGCCACAAGATTCCTTGTTTGTTTTCCAGTACCATTTTGTATCACCACAATTTAGAAGAATTAGTTTTTCCTGCGGATATAGACATTTGGCAAATATTTTCTTTTTTCACTGTCATGCAGCATTGTTTTAATTTTTTGTAACAGTAGCAACACATTTGTCACAAAATATCTCTCTTCTTAAATCAGCAGTAAAAGTGAGGTACAGATGCCTACTTTGCTAATACAAATTGTACGTGTCTAATTTAAGAATAAGCCCCTGTGTTCAATGTCTGGATTCAGTTTTGAAAGTTGCATGTTTCATTGCATTTAACAACAATAAAGGCTTTAAAATAGCAGGTACCATGCACCTCTTGGTAGCACCATCTGTTATCACATTAGTAATGTGGTACTAGTGCTAGGATCTCAGTACTGCTGCTATGCATCCAAAACCATTCTTGCCTAGACTCCTGTTTCCTGTTCTCTTTCACACACTTCCTACTCATTGTAGTCATCCTTCTTCTCTGGAGCAGGAAGAGTGTGTGTAAACCATCCCTCCTGCCTCCACAATTCCTCCTTCCCCTGTTCATTAGCACTGTAAATACATCAATGAAATGTTGCCTGCTTTGTTCAAACTGGTTCTGTGTTGAACTGCAGCAGGCACCTTTTATGCAGGGTGCTCTAGCTTAGCTGAGAATGGGGCTGGTTGTGATGCACAGAGATGCTGCTCTCCTGTTAGAAGTAGTGGAAACATTAGCATGGAAGAAGCATGGGTGTCTTTAATGTTCTCTCACAGCTGTTTTGCTTCTAAAAATCAGAAGTGGTTGGACTATCCATTAGTTTTCTTTTTGATCATAACAGAACATGGCTTATTATTGATATGAATACTTGAATCCTATACCTTGAACAAATACCTGTGGATCCAATTTATTTTACTATCCAGCCAATTACCACATTCAAAATGAAAGATCAGTTTCTTTGCTGCAAGAAGCTTTTCCCAAGTGTGCTGAAACCTAGTGTGCAAGTGTCCCTGTTGAAGTCATGGTACTGTCCATCGAAGAAAAATCATTTTGTAAATCAGCATGAACTTTGGGTGACCTGAAATATACCAGCACGTATTTCAAGATGGGACATCTGGTGGACAATAAAAGTTGCCTTTTTATTTGTTTTTACATGAAGCAGCTGTACTTGAGCAGATGACCAGGGGCTGTGCAATCAGAGTGTGAATAGCTGAATTAGTTAATTATATTAGGCTTCGTAGGCACTTACTTAAATGCTGCATGCTCTTTTTAAATTTTGCTTTATTAAGGTCTACCAAAAACACAGCGGTATTGGCATTATGGTTATTAGTTACTTCTTTGCTTTGTTAAAATTTATGGCATGTTTTACATTCACCATCTGGGATGGCTTCTACCATGTTTATGGTTAAAATGTAACCTAAAGCCAGGCCTGGTAGTGATGATAACCTAAAATAAAATATTTTATAGATAAAAATCTCTCCTCTAATGCCAGCGTTGCCCTTTTCCTTGAGCACCTATTCGAACCATACAGGAATCCTTTCCACTAAACCCACTACCAGTCAGTACTAGGATATAGGCCAGTATTTTGGTTTTCAATATATTCACATAGAAATGAAGTTACATGGAAAAAAATGCAACTATATTATTACTGTTAAAGTCATAGCTTACAGCAAAAGGGGGAGTGGTGGAAATTACTTTGAGATACATATACTGCATGTGAAATTACACAAGATATATTTAAATATAGCAGTGCTAGTCAAATTTTATGACAGTTGAAGTACATAAGCTAGACTAACTCTCTTTGGTATATCTGTGATTAATTTATTAATGTAGGACATCAATTTGAACCCTTAACTATTACCAGTATTTAAAATATATTTTTAATATTTTCACATACAGAAATACTTTATGATAAAAGAATTCATTTTTATATGTAATAAAATAAATTAACATAGGTTGTCCAAAGGTGCCTTAATACAGGGGGAATCACCAATTAGGGAAATCCTCTTAGTTTGCACATCTTGACACACAACCACCATACTACTCAAACAAGATCAGATTCTTCACTTCCAAAACAAACTCTCCTTGCTACCACTACTATGTTACCAACCATAATGTTGAGAATTTCCAAAGGGGTAGCTGTATTAGTCTAGTTCAGCAAAACAAACAAGGAGTCTTGTGGCATTTTTAAAGACTAACAAATATATTTATTGCACGAGCTTTCATGGGAGAAAATCCCACCTTATCAGATGAAGTCAAGTGTCTGACAAAGTGTTTCTCCTATGAAAGCTCATGCAATAAATAAATGTTAGTCTTTAAAAGTGCCACATGACTCCTTGTTTGTTTCACCTTTGCTCTAGTTCATCTTATCTACTCATGTGGTTGGTATCTACCACCCTTAAGTTACTGATCCATGAATTTATCTCTTTACTGTCACCTGTCTCACTTTGAGTCCTACACCTTATCAAATCTCTCTGACATCTCAAGGATGTCTTGCCATTATTTTAAAGTTATTATAGCCAAATCCAAACTCCTCCTTATCCTCTACTCCAGTCTTTCTTTTGTCACTTTTGACAATGCCACTACCACACCAGTCTCTCAGGCCTGCACAGGGGCCCATCTTACTCTGCTCTTTCTTTCTAGTCTCACTTATCCAAATTTTGATGCTTCTTCCATGTTAACACTTCCAAGATCTAGCCTTTTCTTCCAGCTACAACTGTCAATCTGATCCATATTTTTTTACTTGACTTTTCCCAGTTCCTTCTCTTTACTTTTTCTTACACCTCCACCCCCAAATCTCCACTTTTAAAATGTTTTTGTCCAGATCTTCCTGTATTGCTGTTTTATACCATGTGGCCTTCTACCCTCCTGAATCACTTCACTGACTCCCCCCTGCACCACCACATCACAGACAAGTTCCTTATCTTCTACTTTAAGGCCTTACGTCAGGGGTACTCAAACCTTTTGTAAGCCGGTCCACATTCAGCCTTCCACCATTAATCGGGGTCCACAAGCAACTAGGGTAGGCCTACTGCCCTACCTTGCTACAAGATTTGGCGAAATCTCTGTGTGTCTGTGTATCTGATTGGGGGGGAGTCTGTGTGTCTGGGGGTGCCTCTGTGTGTGTGTGTCTGTCTGTCTGGGGTGGCTGTGTGTGTGTTTCTGTGTCTGTCTGTCTGGAGGTAGCTCTGTGTGTGTGTGTGTGTCTGTCTGCGGGTACCTGTGTCTGTTTGGGGGGGGGTGTCTGTTGGGGGTGTGTGTGTCTGTTTGGGGGGGTGCCTCTGTGTGTGTGTGTTTGTGTGTGTGTGTGTGTGTGTGTGTGTCTGTTTGGGGGTGTCTGTGTGTGTGTGTCTGGGGGTGATTATTGGGTGGCCCACCCGCGTGGGGGGGCACCTGTGCTGGAGGGCTCCGGGGCCAGCAAACCACACTCTAACCCCTGCAGCAGGGGTAGTTTATGCAACTCCTGGCCGAGAGCCTTCCCTGCCCATGCGCCGGTTTCTCCAGCCAATCCGCGGTTAGGGTCCTTTTCCACCCGCTTCCCTGAGTCCTGGGCGCCTTCCCAGCCGACCCCAACGCCACACTTCCCCCGCTGCTCACTCCGACCCTGCTAAAATCCCCCCTTCCTGCTTGCCTGGTCGCTGGAGCTGCTCCCTGGCCACAAGCTGCTGCTGCTCCGACCATCAGGGTGGGAAGATTCAAACCGACGCAGCCGCCTGCCAGCTGGAAGAAAGCATCTTCCGGTTCACTAAGGTCCATGGCTGGGCTGTGCGCTGCCGGCAGTGATCTGTGCGCCAGAGAGTAATTGTAGCTGCACGCACGCGCGCGCACGCGCACAGCTTACAGGGAACATTGCTTCAGGTTCGGATTTTTCATGCAAATAAGCCACTGTCGCAGTCCACCAGAAACGTCTTTGCGATCCGGATTGTGGACTGCGGGCCGCCATTTGAGTACCCCTGCCCTACATAATTCATCCCTTTACTTATTAAAAATTGTCTTATGATGAGGCACCATTCCTTCTGATCTCTAATGAGAACAAACCCATATTGATCTGTTTTGTTTCACAATCACTTTTACACTTTGTCCCATGTTAACCATTAGGTTTGTCCCATGTTAACCATCCCGAAATTTCTCTGTAACAGCACTACTGCACACCCTCCTTTAACTTCCCTCTTAAGTTCCACATCTACTGTGATGCCTGTTTTAAAGCTGCCTAAAAATGGGTAGGCAATTAACCAGCAGGGATTACCAATATCATTCATAGCTTGTCTCATTTTAAAAAACCAAAGCACCAAGCCTCACAAACAACCAACTTAGTCTATGCAAACTGTGCTCTTTCTTGTACATACTGGCTGTACATTACTGTCAAGCTGTCATGCGCATAAGTAACAGCATCAGGACAGACTGAAGAAGCAGGGCACAGACCCCAAATAGGTTGTGAGTTCTGTACTGAAATTTCACTGATCAGGTAGCAAGTGTGAGCTCCTCAAGGCCTTTAACAGCCATAATTCTGAATCACAGACAGACTACTTGGATATTTTGATGTATTCTCCCCACCCCAAAGGCTACCTTGCCTTTGTAATAGATAGTCCTCCCATACCAGAAATCACATATTGAGGCTGCAAGTCACTCACCTGAAAGGTATACCAAAGGCAACACTTGTAGTGAATCCTATGATAAATTAACTAATGATTTATTAACTAAGAAAAAGAAATGAGGCATTTAGATGGTTAAGTCATGTAAACACACACACAAATGAGTTTCATATAGTCTTAGGCTCCAAAAAGATAATGGAAGCTAATATAACATATAAGCCTTGTATGTCTAGGCCAAGCATTGGGGAACTCTTGCTTGTCCTTAGAAATCTTTGCCCTTCAGAATTCAAGCAGCATAGAGATGCAATTCCTTCCTTCTTATCATGGATATTTATTTTCTTCCCTCAAAGTTCAAGTAGATGGAATGAGTTCACTTACATATATCCTCTTTATGAGTGGGGGTGGGAGGGAGTGTGTGGAGGACAGGTGCGAAGCAATTAACAAAGAGTTTGTTCCCTGCTGTTTTACAGTGGCTCATTTGGTTTTAATAATTTCCAAAGGGGTAGCCATGTTAGTCTAGCTCTGCATATCTGACAAAGTGGGATTTTCATCTACAAAACTCATGCAATAAGTAAATGTGTTAGTCTTTAAAAGTGCTACAGGACTCCTTGTTGGTTTTAATGGACTATCTTGGTGGGCAGGACCTACCACCTTCTGTGAGAAGCTAGCATTTTTATTATTTATTGATGTTCTCCTGATTTAAGAGTTGCACAATTACAGAAAATTATAATGCAGACACTCAATAAAGCCTTATATTAACATCTGTATCCCATGTTATAAGTAAAATTAATACATGCAGCATTCTATAAGCATTTCATAAAGTCTAAACACATTCTTGCAAATCTAATACCTGTTTTAACAATACTAACACAGAGATGAGCTAGACTGGACTCCAGGTATGCATTTGTCAGTGTTCATTGAGTCCCAGGTACCTTGGCATGAACTGGCACCTGGTCTGCCAGTATCATAATTATATCCCCATAATTTAGGTAATTGTAAACCATTAGTGCAGGGATTCTCCCTCCTTATGCATTTGTATGCACCCAGCACCATGGGGTTTTGATTTTATTGGTGCTTCCAGGCACTACAGGAGTACTGATAATACAGACTGAGATCTGGTTGAAATATGTGGGAAGTGTTCATGAAAACTGTCTTTTAAATTAAACACAAATAATCTTTTTTAGGCCAGGTGTATGTAATGTGCATGTCTGTGTGCATGTATATAGATATGGAAAAATTTGGAAAACTAAATGATACATTATTCAAAATTTATTATTCTCAATCTGGACTTCCCAAATCCTAGTCACATCTGCACGGGCTGCTCAGTGAGGGTCAAAGCCTGATAGTACTCTGCTAATTTCCTTTAACGAGGGAAATCAATGTATGTATTAAAATGCATTAAATCTGACAGTAACTTAAACAGTTAAATGCAAAATTTAAATCAATACAGATTCATAGGAGTATTAGCTGGGGTATTTTTAGAATATGGAAATG
The DNA here is from genome assembly GCA_007922195.1 of Podocnemis expansa. Lineage (NCBI taxonomy): Eukaryota > Metazoa > Chordata > Testudines > Podocnemididae > Podocnemis > Podocnemis expansa. The sequence goes on from ML682005.1 coordinate 42,603,183, forward strand.
TAATTCTTACATATTGTGCAACCTAGTGCATTGCTTGAAGTAATATTTTGAAGCACGCCAGCATTAGGGACTCTTCTCTATTGTTTTGGCCTATGCCCCTGATTCTGCCCTAGGCAAGGTATAATAAATCTTCAGCTTCTGTCAACTTGAATTGAATTTTGTCTGATCTTGGTTAAATTATACAACCAATTATTATATACAGGGGATGGACAATTCCTATGTTGTCTCTATTTTGAAATGTTTGTTTTAACAAATCCTATTGCAGTAATTGTTAATATCACAAACTTATTACAAGGCTGTATTTTTCCTGAAAATGAAACCTTACATTCTACAAAATAAGAATAAACCTAACTGTTTTCCAATTAATTTTTAATCAGCTAGTTTTCACTTATTATGATAATAGATATCCCACGATTTCTAGAGAAAGAACTGTTAGTGTTTCACATATGTCTGTGTTAGTAAAAGGTTGTTGTCCTCTCTGATTGCTAACTGTACCAGCAGGTTAACAAAAGAGCAGTAAAATCAATGGCAAATTTTGCTCTAACATGGTACGACTAATGGTATATGTACATCTGAGGTTAGAATTTGTAGCCCAAAGCTCAATTACACATGCTTTAGCTCTGTTTTACCTTGTTGGCAAGTTCTGTATCATACTGGCAAGCTCCTCCCCTGACAGCTAAAATCCTGATTCACATAAAATAGTGCAGAACCTCAGTTAAGGGCTCCCTCAATTTGGAAGCTGATTCTTATGTAAGGATGCTGAACTTTAGCAATTTCAGTCAATGAAAAGTTGCCTGAAAGACTGGTGAGTAAAATAAGAGGGCACAACAATTCCTCCAGCTCTGTGTGTAGAGCAGGGGTCTCAAACATGCAGCCTGTGGGCCACATGTGGCCCTGAAAGCTGTTTCCTGTGCTCACAACGACACTATCGTTACCGATATTTGCAATATCATTCCATGACAAGGTTTTAGTGGTGCAGCCCTGGGGCTAACATACTAGTCCTCATGCGGTCCTGTACTAGTTCTCATGCAGCCATCCTGGTGATTGGAGTTTGAGACGCCTAGTGTAGAGGGTGTATTTGCTGCATTCACAGATCTTTCCCAATTCTCATTAACGGAAGTTTAAGGCACCTCTTTTGTGCCCCTGCCTGTGCTGTGAGACGTATGCAATGGAAGGACGAAGGGGCTGTGTGTCTCATCCCATCCTACCCCCAAACCAACTGGGGAATCAGCTTCAAAGTTAATACAACCCCTGGCCATGTTACCTTGCCTGAAGTCACTCCATAATTTGGACTCTTCATTAAAAGAGTTTTGTTAGCTATTCCTGCAAGCTGTGTGTTATGTAATGTGCTCATCTAACTGCCAGCACTTAAGCGCTCATTCTTGATTTTGTTGGGTGTATTTAATTGCATGATGGTAGCATCTCAAGGTCCTACCTACAACAAGGGTTAATTGCAGTAAGTGTTGTACATGCACATAGTAAAGAAATACTCTGTCCCATATCTAAGTAGATGAGAGAGGTAAGGGTGGGAAAAAGGAAGCATTGCTGTCACCAAAGTTACGTCTACACTGGGAATAGTTAGTTCAAATTTGTTAATTCGAACTAACTGCCCTTAGTTCAAACTTATTACGTTCAAACTAAGGGCTAATCCTCGTTTACATTGTCCTTAGTTCAAACTAATGATTGAACTATGGAGCTTAGTTTGAACTAACCAGCAGGTCTTACTAGGTTGAAGGAAGCTTTCATTAGTTCGAATTAAGGAATTCCTTAGTTAGAACTAATGAAAGCCTATTGTAGACAGGTACTAAGTTAGTTCAGATTAAGAAGGCTTAATTCGAACTAACTTTCAAGTGTAGACATACCGTAAATTGCAAATGAGAAATAGAGGTTTTCCTTAGGTCAGCCATAAAGGTCAAATTAATCCTGCACCTGAAAATTTACTAGATTTTTCATATCGTAGTATTTTAAGATTTTGTTTTAAAGACATTTTGAACCTTTGACAGTTTTGTGTATTGTTGTTCGAGTTACTTTTCATAATCTGCTAAAAGGGCTTCTTCTTGTACCTGTAGTATATTTGCCATAAACATGCTTTTGCCTTAAGAATGTTGTTCTTAAACTATTAAGTTTGTGTCTAGAGTAAAAGGATCCTGAGAAGAAAAAAATATCAGATATTAGTCTAACTTGAATGAGTGTATTGTTAGTGTAAGGAAGGGGGTCCAATCTTTGTAGTTAGTTATATTTGAATAAAGCACCTCAATCGAGAAAGAAAAGAGAAAATTTGTGTGAAGGAACAAAAGAGGTAGAGAATATTATGCTTTTCATCATGGACCTCCTCTTTCACCTGAAGAGAAGTTTTTTTTTGTGTATGGAGGTATGACCTAACACATCACAAGGTTGTCCGACTGCGGATCACAGTATCATTTCCTTTGTTTTGTTGATTTTGAACTATCGCAGAGGGACAGGTGATTGGAATGAAAACTGACAAGGAGAAGAGGGCACAAAAAGGACATATTTCTGCCTATAGTTGAATTATTCCTTCAGGTTGTTAATAAATGTTGAGTGAGAGGTTTCCATAATATCTCATGCTGAGATTTTGAATCTCCACATTGCTTAAGGCCAAACATCAAAGGTTTTAAGTTGTATTCTCAAAAATGTCTTCATGTGAAGTGGATCAGCTGAGGCCCTCTGTGCTTCTTCAGGTTGTTACTTTAATTTTTATAGCTTTATATAGCTCCACAGCTTTGCATGGTGCTTTATCGTAATAATAATGATAAAAAAAGTCCTCTGCCCAGAGGAGCTTGCATTCTAAATTGGGCAGGGGTGGAAAGTGAAGATAATAAATGAAGTAAAGAGAAGAAAAAGGAGTAAGGAAGGCTCAGACAAATGAAGATGTGTAGTAAATTATAATAAAAACATTAAAATTCTATATTAAATGGAGACTGAGGCAGGGCAAAAGGAGAAGAGAAACATGGGAGTATAAACTAGCAATAGAAAGCCAGATAAAAGATGGATTTTGAAGATTAATCTTTCTGCATACTAAGCAAAGTAAACTGGTACTTTCAGTCTAGATATATTTTTTTTTTTTTAAATTGAGATTAGGGAACAGAAGGAACAGACATAACGGCCAGGATCCCTTAGTTGAGGTAAACTAGCTTTGTTTAACTGAAGTCTTACAAATAAATGACTGTAGCAGATATCTTGAAGAGAAAGAGTTAGGTACAGCATTCAGTATTGCCAGTCCCATGAGTCAGGCTTGCCAAAAATTATCGACTTGGCGTTACAATCATGAGATTATGTTAAAATAATACATTTGGTGTTCTTTTTATTTGCCTTAGTCTTTTGGGGCCTTTACAGTGCGCTGGAATCAGATTTTTAAGCATTCTCCACATTTGCCAGGAACAGAAACCTACATTTTATTTAGAAGGGATAGCTGAAGTCATCACATAGTCACTTGACTCCAGGAACTGGGGCTTTAAGGAAATTTATCATGAGACTCATGACAAAATCATGAGAGTTGGCAACACTGAGAAAGCATTTTGTGATAACTGGTATTTTCTGCTACAGATGAGTTTGTTTATTGAATTGTTACTGACAATCCAATATAAAAATACAGATTCAGTGCAGAGTGCTCTTCTTTTTTTAAAACAGAATGTAGTCAACTAAAACTTCTTTAAGAGTCAGAACTTTTAGACAGTGAAATACTTTCCCATGGGAAATAGTGGTATGCCTCTCACCCAAGAAATTAAAAACCAGTCTGAACCACGCACCAGGAAAGATAGTCCTTGATGCTACAAAATACAAGTACTTGAGTCATTCCATCCCTACTCATCAAAGTACCAGTGCACATGCTTAACTTTTATCCTGTGAATAGCCCCATTAAACTCACGTTGGAAATTACATATGCTTACCTGTTTTGCTGTATTGGATCCATGCTGGGTAAAAAACAATCTGAGATTATAGCACATCCTAGATGACAGTCTTCTCTTTCTAATATCTGTAATCTTATGACTGATTCTTGTTTGCAACACATGCCTGACAACAGAAATGGAATGAAATCTTGGATAAGGAGAATTTATTTGAATACATGATAGCCACGGGTTTACTGTAACTCATGTTTTCTCGCATCCTGTGTTCAGCATCTTGTTGGTTTCCATAATAGACTTACTCTTTGTTCTTTTAAAAATAACTTGTAAATTCCCCAGTTATTCAGAATACTGCCTCTGTACTGAACACTCCTTTTAAATTCCAAAGGGGTAGCCCTGTTAATCTAGTTCAGTAAAACAAACAAGGAGTCCTGTGTCACTAAGAGATTAAAGTAAGGGGGAACACACCAGAAAGCTGTTCTGGGCCCCCCTATTTTTAGGGAGCAGCATTCGTGGGTCCCCAAAAATAGAAGAACGCACCAGAATGCTGCGTTCCAGGGCCCCCTAAAAATAGAAGAATGCACTTGAACGCAGCATTCTGGGGAGTTCTCCCTTACTTTATTTTAATCCCTGGCCGCAGCCTCTACCTTGCTGAAAGACACAATTTTCCAGCTAGCAGACAGCTGACTCAGCTGAGTCAGCTCACAGTGGGAGTAGACTGTTGCCGGAGAGTTGCTCCCAGACCCCAGCCAAAACTTCACCTGCCAGTGCGTCCCGGCACTGCTGCTGGTTCCCAGCATTGAGCTGGGAGCAGGGACACATAGAAACGACCAAGGTAAGGCCTTGACTCAGCCTGGGGAGCCTGCAGTGGGGCTGAGGAAAGTGGCATGGTGGGTGTCCCAGAGCTGCACACAGAGCTGCTCTCCAGAGTGCTCCCCTGGGGATGGGGATGGCCCTCACAGCCAGGCTTTTGCAGGGGAAGGGGTCACTGGCCTCTGGGATGGGGAGGGTGCAGAGCTGCTGCAGGGGAGGGAGGGAATGCTGCTGGGGGGGGTTATGTGGGACAGGGTGTGTATTAGTGTGTGTGTAGCTGGGGTGTGTGTGGGGTGCAGCTGGAGGGTGTGGAGGTGTGGCGGAGCGATAACTGATGCATATGGTACCGAGAAGTGGTTGCAAATGCCTACATGTGCTGGGGTCTGCGCATGCATGAAGGGTGCCTGGACAATATGGTAAGGGGGCCCAGACGTGGATGAAGGAGGCCCAGAAGTTTAGGAGGGTTCTGGGGCCCACCAAATTATACTTCATCTCCTTTTAAAGACTAACAAATTTATTTATTGCATGAGCTTTCATGGGAAAAAATCCCCCTTCATTACGCTTTGAAGATGGGGAAACTTACAGAACAGGAGGAAATAAATGCAGGGAAGTGTAAGTCATGGGATCAAGTCACACTGTAACAGCAAATCAAAGCTGTTGTTAAGATTCAAACACTGGGGAACAGAATATAGTGGAAGATGAGGTCAAATCATCTGTTGTAATAAAAGAAAAATCCAAAGTCCTTATTAAGCCCTGAAGCAACACAATCAAATTTGCAAATAAATTCGATCTCAGCAGCTTCTCTTTGAAGTCTTGATCTGGTATTCCTCTGTCTGAGCACCACAATTAGTAAATCATCTATGGAGTGATCAGGGAGATTGAAAGGCTGACTCACTGGTTTTAAAATGTGATTTCTGTTCTCAGATTTGTGCCCATTTATTCTTCTGTGCAGACTGTCCTGTTTGAACAATATATAAGGCAGCGGGGCATATCTGCCACATAATGGCATAAATCACATTGGTGGATGAGCAGGTGAATGAGCCTTTATGGAATAGGTGGTTTTATTAGGTCCTGTAATAGTGTCTTTTGTGCAGTTATGTGGGCAAAGTTTACAACATGGTTTGTTGCTGGGATATGTGCCTGCTTTAATGACTCTGTTGTTAGGTCTGTAGTTGCTGGTAAGTGTCTGCTTAAGTTTGGGGTGGGGGTTGTCTGCAAGCAAAAAGAGGTCTGTCTCTTGTGGTGTTTTGGACTATCTAGGATCATTGGGGTTGTCATAGTGATAAATGGGAGAGTCGTTTAGGTGCTAGGAAAACCTGTCTGTCTTCTCCTTCTCTCTCAGTTCTCTTCTATAAAGACTTCTGATACAGCTGTGAATATGTTGTCCTCCTTATTGGATTATAATTCCCCTTAAAACTCTACATCTGGCGACAGAGGATGGGATATGTGATGGAGTAGCTATCCTTAACAATCCTGGCAACTTTGGAAAACCAGAATGCAATGTAAGAAGCAAAACTTTATTTTACTGCTTGCATGGGGGTTGGGTGGTAGCTGTGAAAGCTGATTTGTTTGCCTAAGGGCTAGCTGGCTATTCTGAAAGCTGATCTGCCTGTTGTTAAGTACAAGGAAGAGATAAGGCTGGCTGGCTATTCTGAAAGCTGATCTGCCTGCTGTTAAGGGAAGAGACAAACAATAACCACAAGAGGGCATCATGGCTTTACTTACTACCCCCTTTGAAGCATATGATTGTTCGGCAGATTCGTGGCAGACATATACAGCCCGATTTCAAAATTTCGTAATAGCAAACGACATAACTGATGAGAAGAAGGTACCAGTTTTTCTAACAGTCATTGGAGTTAAGACTTATAATTTGCTATGTGATTTGCTTTATCCGGAGAAGCCAGAGCAGAAACCTTACGGGGACCTAGTGGAAGTTCTGGGAGCACATTTTTCCCCAAAGCCACTAGTAATCGCAGAGAGGTATAGGTTCTACCAAAGGAACCAAGAGGAAGGTGAATCAGTTGTACAATTTGTAGCAGCTCTGCGGAAGCTGGCAGCACACTGTGACTTCAAGAACATGTTAGAGGAAATGCTGCGTGACAGGCTGGTGTGTGGCCTGCACAGTGAACCAACACGAAAACGCCTATTGACTGAAGGTCAACTCACCTTGCAGAAGGCTGTGGAAATTGCAGTCTCCATGGAACGCGTCACCCAAGACATGCAACAGATCGGGGTCAGTGTCCGTAAAGTATCCCTACAATCTGCTCCCAGGGCACGGGGGAGACAAGAATGTTACCGGTGTGGGAAGCAGGACCACCTCGCATCAGAGTGCCGGTTTAAAGAACTACGGTGTCGACAATGTGGTAAGAGAGGGCACGTTGAACGTGCCTGCAAACAAAGGAAGGGTGAGCCGAACAGAAGTGGCAGACCTGACAAAAATGGGCCGTTGTGTTGGCGGACTAAGAGGGAAATTCTGCATGCAGTAGAGCAGAATACTGGTGATCATAGTGATACCCAATTGGAAGATGAAGATTCCATCCATGTTTTGTCTATAACAGCTGGCCCACATAAATTCTGGGTAACACCTGTGTTAGAAGGCAAACCTACACATATGGAACTGGACACTGGCGCAGCAGTTTCATTAGTTTCTAATCTTGTGTATGAGAAGGACTTTAGACATCTGCCACTTAAGCCGACAGTAGTCGTTTTGAACACATATACTGGAGAGACTGTTCCCCTGTTGGGTACTATTGATGTGAAAGTAGAACTCAATGGACAGACCACAAAGCTACCACTGTTTGTGGTAAAGGGGAATTACCCAGCCCTAATGGGAAGATCTTGGATCAGGAAAATCCAACTCGATTGGTCACAAGTGCATCAATTGACTAAAGAAGAAATGAATCTAGCAGCAATACTAACGAAACATGCTGCTGTTTTTGGTGAAGACTTAGGCAGTATGAAGGGAATCACTGTGAACTTAAATCTAAAGCCTGATTGCCGACCAAAATGTTTGAAGGCCAGGATGGTGCCATTTGCCATCAGACCCAAGGTGGAAGAAAACTTGGAGCGGTTAGTCAAAGAGGGAGTCTTGGTGCCAGTTACTCACAGTCAGTGGGCGACACCCATTGTCCCAATAGTGAAGAAGGATGGCTCCATTCGGATTTGTGGAGATTTCAAGGTCACTGTCAACCCAGTGTTACGTGCAGAACAATATCCTCTTCCCCGCATTGAGGACGTCTTTGCAGGTCTGGCTGGAGGACAAAAATTTAGCAAGATTGATTTGAGTCAAGCGTACTTACAGATGCATGTTGAAGAAGAATCTCAAGAATTGTTGACAATTGTAACACATAAGGGGTTGTACAGATACTGTCGTTTACCTTTCGGCATTACTTCAGCCCCAGCTTTGTTCCAAAGGGCAATGGACCAGATTTTGAGTGGTTTATCCGGAGTACAGTGCTATCTGGATGACATCCTGGTCATGGGCAAAAATGAGGAGGAACACCTCACGAACTTGGAAGCTACTCTGCAAAGACTGGAAGAGTATGGTCTGTGTGTTCACCGAGACAAATGTAAGTTTTTCCAGCCCTCAGTTGAATATTTAGGACATATAATTGATGCTGATGGTCTCCATAAGTCTCCAGCCAAGGTTAAGGCTATTGTGGATGCTCCGCTACCTCAGAACGTAAGCCAACTTCGCTCTTTTTTAGGCTTATTAAACTATTATGGCAAGTTTATTCCACAATTAGCGACACTCCTGAAACCCCTACATGAGCTTCTGGGGCCGAAAAAGGCCTGGAACTGGACCAAAGCCTGTGATATTGCGTTTAATGAAGCTAAACGCTCACTGGTAAACTCTAAGGTTCTGACACATTTTGACCCATCCTTGCCCCTTCAGTTGGCTTGTGATGCCTCCCCTTATGGAGTTGGAGCTGTATTGTCACATATTATGCCTTCTGGTGAAGAGAGGCCTATTGCTTTTGCTTCACGCTCCTTGACCAAGGCCGAAACTAACTATGCCCAAATCGAACGCGAAGCACTGGGCATTGTTTTTGGCGTTCGGAAATTTCACCAGTACCTGTGGGGAAAGAAGTTCACACTTCTCACTGACCATCGACCCCTGACATCAATTTTGGGACCACCCACAGGCATCCCACATTTGGCTGCTAGTCGGATGCAACGATGGGCATTGATACTTTCTGGATACACATATGAAATCAAGTACAGGCAATCCTCTTTGCATTGCAATGCTGATGGCCTTTCAAGGCTACCCTTACCGGCACACCCGCAGGATCAGGGCCAGGAAGGAATCTTTTACTTTGAACAGGTGGAAAACACACCTGTCACGGCTACTCAAGTGAAGAAAGCAACACGGGTTGACCCAGTACTCTCACGAGTTATGGATTTCGTGATGCATGGAACATTCTTACCTGACTCTCAGGTCTCTCCTGACCTCCGCCCCTATGTGTCTAGGAGGACAGAGTTATCAACCCAATCCGGGTGTTTGTTGTGGGGTATGCGTGTTATTATCCCACCTTCATTAAGACCACGTTTGTTGGAACAGCTCCATTCAAGTCACTGCGGCATAGTGCGCATGAAAGAAATTGCACGGAGCTATTTCTGAATGGACCACAATTCGTTTCTCAGGATTTTGAAACTTTTATGAAGGCCAATGGAATACATCATATCAGGTCAGCACCGTATCATCCTTCCACCAATGGACTTGCTGAAAGATTTGTACAGACTATGAAGCAAGCTCTAAAATCCGCAAAGGGACGTTCTCCTCTTCATAAGCGTCTGGACAACTTCTTGTTGTCCTACAGAAATACTCCACAGGCTACAACTAAGGCATCTCCAGCTTTTCTTATGATGGGACGGCAGTTGCGCTCTTGCTTTGATTTGTTGAAACCACGAGACACACGGCAAGTGGTTCAACGCCAACAGCAGGACCAGGTCAGCAGACGTTCACCAAGAACAAAGGGCCGGACCTTCAGTATTGGACAGCCAGTTCTTGCTCGAAACTACGCTTCAGGAGCTAAATGGGTCCCAGCAACGGTCATTGCCCAGACAGGACCTGTTTCCTACTCTGTCCAGACAGCGAGTGGCCTAGTTTGGCGACGGCATGTAGATCAGCTGCTTCTCTATCATATCCACCCAGAAGATGCATCTCCAGCAGACATATCTGACTTCACCCTTTCTGATGATACAACATCAGAGCATGAAACGACTGTTTCTGTCTCTCCTGCTCCAGCCACCCCTTCAACGCCTTCAGCCTCCCTGAACCAACCGGACACAACATCCTCTCTGGTTCCGGCGACTTCCTCAGTACCTGTGATCCCACCACCACCAATACCACCTTGTGGGGTGGGCATACCAGAAGTTCGCCGTAATCCACCTCGTGACAGAAGGCCTCCTAATCGGCTGGATCTTTAGCTAGTGGTGACCCCCTCATCACGGGGCAGAATAATTCCCCGGGGGTTCGCCGGAGGTGGGGCAGTCTACCCTCATCTCCTAGTTTAGTTCTTATTCTTTCTGGGGGGGGAGGGTTTTATTCAGTGGGGGGGGGTGTTCATTAGAGGGGGAGGAATATGTGGTGTTTTGGACTATCTAGGATCATTGGGGTTGTCATAGTGATAAATGGGAGAGTCGTTTAGGTGCTAGGAAAACCTGTCTGTCTTCTCCTTCTCTCTCAGTTCTCTTCTATAAAGACTTCTGATACAGCTGTGAATATGTTGTCCTCCTTATTGGATTATAATTCCCCTTAAAACTCTACATCTCTCATGGCTTGAGAGAGTGAAAGATCCTTTTGTAGAATCATCTGCAGATATCTGTTGATGTGCTGTAGAGGTCTGACTTGGGGGTTGTATATGATGACCAGTGGTGTTCTGTTGTTTTCTTTCTTGGGCTTCTCCTATAGTAGTAGACTTTGGGGTACCTTCCTGGCTCTGTTAATCTGTTTCTTCACTTCCACAGATGACAACTGTAGTTTTGAGAATGCTTTATAGAGATTCTGAAGGTGTCTGACTCTACCAGAGGGATCAGAGCAACTGTGTTTATGTCTTTGGGCTAGGCTATAGACAGTTGATTGTGTGGTGTCCTTTGGATGAGAGCTCGAAGTCCAGGGGCATCGCTGCCACTGAGCCCACAGGGCTCATGCCTTGTTTCTGGGCTGGCTGGCCCTGCCCCAAGTCTGGAGTCAGATCCAGGCTGGGGCCGCCTGCTGCTGGCTGGCAGCAGCTGAGGTCAGATTGGGGCCACCTGCCACTGGCTGGCAGAAGCTGGGGCTGGATCAGGGCTGCCTGCTGCTTGCTGGCAGTGGCTGGGGCAGGATTGGGCCCCAGAGTGGGGCATGGCCCGGGCCCTTTTTTTGAGTCAATAATGTCCCTATTGAGGTTTGCACTTCTTTACAGAAAAATGTAAGATGGAAAAGACATTTAGCATAAGTAGTTGGTGCACACTGTAAGGTACCATACTAGGTCAGTTAGCACCTCTGCAGTTGTAGGGTAAGGAGGCAGATTTAATAGGCTACAGATTATTGTAATAAACCACAAATTCATTTCCTGTGTTCAATCCAGGAGTATTGCTGCCCCCAGAAAAGGATGCCAGGGCCCCACCCTGGGGACCGATCCAGCCCAGGGGCCTGAGCCTGCTTCAGTTGCAGTTGGCAAGTGACAGCTGGCCTGGGTGGGCCCAATCTGACCTCAGTCATGGCTCCAGCTCCTGCCACTGCCAGCAAGTGGCCCAGGCAGGCCTGATCTAGCCCCAGCTGCTGCCAGCAAGTGGCAGGTGTCCTGGGCGGCCCCCATCCAGCCCCAGCTGCTGCCGGCAAACAGCAGCTGGTCCCAGCGTGGCTCCAGCTCATGGCAGGTGGCCCAGAGGTGGCTCTGGCTCCAGCCACTGCTGGCAAGTGGTGTGATCTGATTCAGCTCCTGACACTGCCAGCAAATGGCAAGCAGCCCAGAGCTAGGTTTGGCCCCTGCTGCTGTGCTGTGGCCAGGCATGGCAGGCGGCCTCAGCCCAGATCCAGTTTCTGCTGCCAGACAGCAGCAGGTGGCCGGGTCCAGATCTGGGGGCATGGCCAGGGTGATGCAGGGCATGAGCCCTGTGGGCCCAATGGCAGCGACGCCTATCGTTCAGTCCATGATTTTTAGTGTCTAGCAGAGTAATGAATTGCTTCCAGACTTGCCAGTGTCACGCTTCCTTTCCACATTCCATTGTTGAGGTCTTGCAGGTTTGAGGGAAGAAAGTAGTAAGTTGTGGGTTTCTTTTTTAATACATTCCAACTACTTTATGCTCCACAAATGGTTCTGTAACTGACAGAGACCTTTGAGATCAATAGTACTTTTAACTTTTTCTCAACACACATATATTGTCTATCTTGAACATTTTTCTCATTGCTGTAAGACATTTGAGACTGGATGTGGGAGGGGCCTGTAATCTTATAAATTGTGAGGTTCTTTGCCGTTATTGTAAAATTAGATCTTTAGAGAGTCTGTTGGCAGCTGTTAATGAGGCTTTATTCACTTCAAACACTACACTGTGAAATAGGATAGTATAAATAAATGTTGTGGCAGGGCCAAACTGCCTAAAAATGGTATAATCGGGGAATAGATGGCCAAGGGGGTTGTGAAAGGGGGGCCTTTCACCTGTAGGTCACTGTTTTAAATCCAGCATGGGTTGGTAGGCCGTTATCATTTGATGGGTGTTAAATAGCCCATGTGAAATGAATTGGTGGTTTCATTTCATTTCTGAGGGGACAGATGTCTCTCTTGTAGTTGATGATAATTGGCACCCTAGTTCAAAGCTTAGCACAGAAGCCAAGAACTAAATGAACTTAGAGATTGAATGACTTTCTCTTTTCCCTGTAGCTGGTCCCTCCAGGTCAGGAGTTTGGCACCGCACAGTGTGGGAATTCATGCTGTCGCTTCTTGTACACACTTGTTATTTTGATACATCAGAAACTTCACGTTAAAATTACTAGTTCTGTACCATGAGGACTTGATTCTTCACCCTCACTCATATTCATTGGTACTACACTCCATTTATTCTAATTAAGGGGACTACACAAGGTATTACTCCTATAGTGAGTAAAGGTGAAGAATCAGGTCCTCTAAAATGTGTAATTAATGGACTAATTATTACAAATAAAATAGTATGTCTTTTTAAGTCTCTCATTTCATACTAAGGAGTCAGGCAAGCAGAGCTTTTAGTTTATTTTATTAATTCTAAAATCTATGCTGATCCATATCCATATGGTCTAATTAAAATAGCATCATGCTATCATACTAAACTTCTTCCGTGGAAAAATAGTTGACTAGTGATTTATTCAACACCTCCTGTCCCCTTCAAAATCTACAAGATAATTAAAAATATAAGGCTATGGCTATCAGAAAAAGTAGTTACTTATAAAACAAAAAAAATTAACACCACAACAATCAAAGCCAACCAACCCTCTAATGCTAATAAACAGACAGACCAAAAAGGGACAAAAACATTTCACAACAATATTTGGGGAAAAATTATTCATGATTTTTCTAAATTTTTGTTTTTCAAAACCATTTTAGTAGATGAAATTTCAATCTGTATTATTTCAATTTTTTTCCTATTTTTGTGGGATTTTTCCCTACTATTTTGAAACAAAAACCTTTTGTATGTAGTTCCAAAGGAGTGTCATGTTAGTCTAGTTCAGCAAAACAAACAAGAAGTGTTTTGGCACTTTTAAAGACTAACAGCCCCCCAACTAAAAAACCCACTACAAACCTCTTCTCCCAGCTATCACAGGGAGCCTGGAGTTACTTCAGCCCGCTCTGCTGTTGCCCCACCTGGCCTGAAACAGCCCCCTGCTATTGCCCCCCAAAACCACCCCACAACTCAGTACCCTACCTGGCTCAAAATCACCCTGAATGTCTATTGCCCCAACCTACACCCTCCTAGCCCGGCACAAAACTGTCCACCCTCCGTTTCCGCTAAACCACCTTTTCTCCCCACCCCCTACTGCCCCAAAGCCACCCACTTCCGTACCCCGTGGCCCACACCACTGCAGCTGGGCAGCTATCGTCCCAGCTGGGTCTCTCACTCACCCCCCCGCCCCAGCACTGCTCAGATTCTCACCCCAAACGGTCTCTCTGCCAGTCCCCCCCCCTTGCCCTCACCCTGATTTGTCCTCTGGGGCACCAGAGCTGGGGTCCCCTGGGTGGCCTGCCACCCTCCCCACCCCCTAGCTTCCCTTTCCCTCCCCTGAGCCCTGGTACCTTGTACTTAGGGGATTCAAACTGCCCCCCCCTTCCCCTGGAACAGAGATTGGAGCTACTCTGTGTCTCAGCAAGGGGGGGGGGTGCTGACCTGAGGGCAGACTCTGACACTTAGCAATTTGCATGCCCCCTGGGCTATGTTCCCTCTAAGCTGTGCGCGTGTGCATGCGCACACAGGTTGTGAAGGCTGTGCACACAACAAAATGAAGTGCGCACAAAAAAATTCAACAGTGCTAATATTTTTGCTTTAAGTAGGTAATTTCAAATAGCATGCTTCAAATAAGGTTTTGTAATTTAGAAAATCATTTCCATCACCCTATCAAAATAAAATTTAGATATTATTTGCATCGTACACATTTACTTCATTGCACTCACAAGTTTGGCCACAATCACTGGCATGCGCACAGATTTGAACACTGGTTCCAAAAATTTGCACAAAAGAAATTTTTTGGCGCACACAGCCAACAAAAAGTTAGAGGGAACATTGCCCCTGGGCAGCTTACACAATAAGAAACTTCAGAGTGGCAGAGAGGTGCAAATCACTAACTAAGTTCCTGGCAGGGGAATACCTAACCTGTCAGGCTAGCACAAGCTACTGTCTGGAGAGGAACAGAGCACGGTACCCTCCACTTCTTTGCTGCCAGGACCTATCTCTGTGAGTATGGTTTTGGTGCTCTGTAAAACCATTCACCCAGAGCCTTGCCCCTTTCACCCTGTGGTGGCCCAGCTTTGGGCAAATTCAGTGGCAGTCAACTGCCAGTTACGCAAGGAATGCAAAATTTCTTACATAACTAGCGGAGACGTTTAAAGCTGCCACTACACATTAGGGAAAAGCCAACTGCAAGTCACTTGCAGTCAGCCTTTCCCTACACCCCCTGGACTCCAGGACTTCTGTGGCCAACTTCCGGGAGTGGTGCGGTGAGTTCATACTCCCCGTGAACCGCTTCCGGAAGGGTGAACTGACAGTGGCAAAATTGCTGCTGTCCATGTAGACATACCCAGAGTCTGGTGGTGAAGGAGGCTTTATGTTGTTTGCTAAAATGAAGATTGATCTGTTCTTATGGCTTGACAGGTGACTGCCAATCAACTTTGATGACACCTGGCTAGAGGCATCCGCTTGTCCTTTGTCTTTGAGAAAGTGGTTTACTCCCTTCCTAGCCTTGTCCGGCAAATACAGTGCAGTGGTGATCTCAGTTTATATTCATAAATTCTGTAATAGTGCCCATCCCCTTGGTATCTAATCACCTGCAGTTTCAGGAATCTGTCTGAAGTACAGGTTTAACAAAAATATTCCTCTTTGCTGAAAAGTTTTTCCTTTTTGCTTAGGTGATTAAATCTACACCATTCAGAGTATATTTAAATAAACACTAACTTGAACTTGAGCAACTATATGATATATTTACCCACTTTTTATTCCTAGATTAGAATACCCCAGCTATTATACTGATTGTAGTACGAGACTGGGAATACCTTACTTTGGATAAATGTGCAGGTATTTACATATGTGCACTTAATTAACAGCTTTTTATTTTTACACTTGTGCATTTGATCCAATAGTAGTTGAATGGAATACATCAAGTCCCTTTAATTACTCACTGAGTAGAGTACACAGTCTTTTGTGAACTGTGGTCTCTCCTCCATCTTTATTCTAATTAAACATCAATTCAGATTAACAGAATTGAAAGGCACATTATGTGTGTTACAAAAGACAGGTCATTATGAAATCCTTTTAGATATCAAAATGTTTGTAATATTCATGCCTGGATGTGCTTTATCTAGCAATCATTTTATTTTAGTATTTGCATGGTGACAGTCTGAATATTATAAAATCAAGCTTCTGTTTAAGTGGTTGGCCATAATTGCTTCTACTAGAATTTATCCTACTGGTACTGATAATGAATTAAGCAGGTATTTATGTAGTCTTATGTGTGCTTCCACTGGCTCTGCATCATAATTCAGAATCTGTTAAGAAACACTATAAAATATGGTGTTGTACAGTGCTATGGTCCTCGCTGCTTCATAACAGACTTTCTGAGTTAAAGTAATCTGAATTGATGTGCATTTCCATCCCAACTGGAAATACCTTCATGTAAGATAGTGTCCCACTTTGCTGTAGCGTCAGCAAGTTGATCTTTAACATCATTCCAAAGAGACAGCTGCTGAAAAGCTATGGATTAAATCCAGACATAAAGTTTAGCTAGCAATATTGAAGATTTCATAACATCCCTTGGAGGTTGCCCTGCCTTTAACGCACTCAGCAGAATTGATGTCAGAAAGTCATTATAATTTGGAGGCACATCCATTCTTGCTCCTTAGCATTGCTCCTTATGCTGCACCTAAAGGACAGATCTATGGCTTCTTTGCAATTCAGATTTTTCTCCACTGGAAGTGGTGGGTGGAGGGAAGGGAAGCTCTTTGGCAGTAATGCATCTGTCATTAAGAAAGATTTGATTTTTCATGTGTTCATGTCACCAGGGGGCCTAGTTTTGTTTAAAATGCATGCAGGGACTGAAATGATTTTTATCAACACATTAGGGACCCTGGCATTAGATAGGGTTTTCTTTAACAATTCTCTCCAGTCAGTGCTGGATCCCTGCCTGCTGACTCATTGCAGTTCTTTCCAGTGCATGCTCTAGTTTTAGAGGAGATCATTTTTGTTAGTTTGAAAAACACATGTGAATTTGCATTTGAGCTTTCCCTTCCCTGCCCTAGTATGTCATTGGTTTTGTTGGAGCCACAGGCCAAGTAAAATAACATGGCAAGGTTACATTCTCCTTCTTCCCTCTACAATGACTGGGTAGTTCTCCCATCTTTGTTTATATACCTGGGCACACTCTGTCTGCTTTCCACACTTCTTTGGGTTTTTTTCTGGCTTTTGAGGCTCCGTGGTCTCTGGTTTAAGCCCCTTCCTGAGTGAAGCAGAAATAGGAGATGAAGCCCAAGCACAGCTTTCCAAATGAGGGATGGGAGAATGGTTTGGTATTTCAGTCTTCACCATGGCCCAGTGTTGCTGGAGTCAAAGGCAAGTGGATGGATAGGAGAGTGGGGATGGTGCATTAACTGGCAGGTCTGATGTGTCATGTGGGTTTCTTTTAGGCCACACAGGCCATCACTTTCTCATTTCTGAATATAAGGAGGAATCCACTAAGAATTGTCCTGGACAGTTTTCAATGTGCTGCTTACATTTTAAGATGCTGCCCTGTGTTGTCATGTTAGCTTTTTTTTAACAGGGAAACAGAAAAAATTACTCTAATGAATAGTAGGTGACAACACATAGTGAGAGGAACAGGCATGTGAATCACAAGCAGTCATGGTAGAAGCTGGTAAAAAGCCAGAGAACAGAAATATTTTCTTTTCAACTGTAACTGGTTTTGGTGAAAGTGGTCATTTTAAGAGCAGTGCTGGTCAGAGTCTGGTTACCCAAAGCTTCTTTAAACTTGTGCCCATCAAACTGGCCTGGAGTTCTTTACTTGGGTCAAAAATAGAAGGCCGTTCTTCTCAGTGTATTTTGATGTTCTAGAGTATACATTAGATGAAGCCAAACCCAGTAAATGTAGAGGCATACAAAAATTTTTAAAAAATGGGAAAGACAAATTAACAGAATTAAAAAAAAGGAAAAGGTTCAGTTTATGCTTGGGTTAATAGGTTGGGGTTGGTTCCTATTTTATCAAGTTTCCCCAGACCTCATTTTGGTTCAGTCCTGTTCTCACTACTTAAATACCAGATTTACTCCTGGTATGTGATCATTATCCATGTGTTTTTTGGGTACTGCACTTTTCAGGTTACAGGAGCCTGTTGTCTATGAATCGAGTAACTTTTTGTTATGGATGGGGTTTTTTTGTTTTGTTTTGTTTTTTGGTTTTGTTTGTTTATTGCTGTTGTTGTTTTTGAGACTGCTGATGCAGCCAGTTGTAGTGACACACTGTGTATTCTGCCATGACCTACCCACCATAGCCAAGGAGTGATGGCAGCAGGAAGTGGGTGTGGGGGGGCAGGTGCAGACCTTCCTGCAGCTAAGGGGGGGGGGCAGTTGCTGAGGTAGATCTTCTGGACCAGCCCTGGTGGCTCCCTGCAGGGGAAGAAGGTGTCTGTCCTCTCCACCCCACTAATGCCCGTCTGCGCCCAGCCAGGAGCTGGATTGAGCTGAGCTGGGGAAGCACATCAGACACATGATTCCTTTGGCTCACCTCAATAGCCACAGCCCACATCATGTCATGTGAGGAAGCTGACCCAGCTGAACCACTACCAGCAGTGCAGAGTCAGAGTACTTTGCAGCACCACTCAGGCTTGCTCCCCCCCCACCTTCCTTCATACCATGCCCCTGGTGGAGGAGGGAGCCAACAATGACTCCAGGGGCTCTGTGCCTACTAGTCATTTTCCCTGCGTAGTCTGTGCTGTGAGTCATCAGGAACGGCTCCCTGTTGCCCTCCCCACGTTGAATCCCCTCTTTCAGATATGCAACTTGAGGCAAGTTGAGTAACAAGCAGAGCACGCAACACTGCCACATACTGCTACAGCGTAAGAGGGGATGTCAAAAGAAATACACATGTGAAGCACTGAATGATCAGATGAGAGTCCTTGAGCACTAGGTCAGTTGCATTACAGAAGGCAAAAGGAAATCCCTATTTTTTCCATTTGTCTTCTGTGAGGGAGACCTTATGCACCAATGAAATAAGATAATGTCTTCCAGTGAGAAGCTTCATAAATCAGTCAGATGTTTCGCCACAAAGAACGTTAACTATTTGCCCCTCAAATAATTACCTTGTATGAAAAATGGAATCGCACAGGCCACTCTTAGTAATTATGGAGGGGGAAAAAGACAGCAAAAATAAATTATGCATAAATAAAATGACTTGATGCAGGCAGAAGTTAAATTCCACTGTTTCAATGCTGAAGTGCTTATGTTCTAAATCTAAATGGATAAATTCAAGGTGGGGGAAGCCTCATAGATATTATAATAAGTGCATTTTTTTCACTTTCATTTTGTTCCCGACAGTATAAACTTTCCCCCCGGCTCCCCAATCAGAATAAACAGCTGCATTTATAGCCTGGAGAGCTTGCATTAAAACATCCTTAATGAGAATGGCAGCCAGAAGCAAGGGCATTTACAAAGGATAATTATTACTTAGATTGTGACCATCAACTTTCTATTGACATGAAAAATGTACATCTTTCTGAGATTTTATATAAGCATTGTCATTCACAGTGAATTGTGACAGAAATGAATTTATTCTCAGCTGCTTGTAGAATCAAATCATGTGGGCCATTCTGTCAGTGGAGAGAAATGTAAAGTTGGAGATTAGAAAGCATGACATATATTTCCCACAAACTAAATGAGAATTGTACTGCTTATCTTTCTAGAACATGACCTGAGGCTAACATGTGTAAATACACCATATTAGCTAAGAGTTGGTTGGATACCTTACAAGGTATCCATGTGCAGGAATTCCCAAATGACCTCCAGGGCAGGGGTTCCCAACATTTTTAAGGCTGGGGACCCCTTGCTAAAGGGAAAAAATGTTGCAGCCAGAGCCAGTGCTAGGGTTTCTGGCACCCCACTGCAATCTATAAATCAGCACTTTCCTCCCTCATTAGTATTAATCAGTTTGTTATTATAATAAGAAAATTGCAGTGAAGGGGTAAATGCATATTTATTCTAAATAAAAATAAGTACTGAGCAGTAAATACTTACCGTTGTATGAACATCAAAAGCAAACAAAATCAGTTTTTTAGTTATTTCTTTAATTAAAAAGGAAAGGTTTTACAAAAGGTTACATTAGTACTTTTTGTGCTTTCATGTTTACAAAATTTGCAATTAATTCCTTGATGTCTAACTGGGCACATATATCGCTCTCAGTAGCAACCATGGCAAGGCTTACAAGCCTTTCTTGAGAAATACTTGATTGAAAGTAATTTTTTATTATTTTTAATTGTGAAAATGATCACTTGCCACACTGACAGGAATTGTCAGCAATATTCTTAGGGCAACGCTCTTAATTTGGAAATGAGAGGTTATTTGATTGAATAAATTTGAGAGTTCCATAAGGATTATGGAATTGGTTTAATTCGGACTTTAATAGATCTTTAAAGGCACATAGCTCATCATACAGTTTGATTGCATTGATGTCCTTATTATCACCATCCAATGAACAAAGTTGCAAAGTGCTGTTGGAGCTTTTCAGTGTCGGTTTCGGCAAGTTTATTTATGTTGTATAAAAATTCAAATGGATTGTTCTCCTTCGAGCGCTGCTCACATCATTCAGTTGTAGGTGTCTACGTGCTGCAGCACATGGTAGCTCGGAAAGTCTTTAGTGTTAGCCTGTCAGGTCAGGGCGCACGGCCAACGCCCTCTCCATGCCGTGAATGCGGCTATATAGGTGACCATGACCCTGACCCTCCTAGTTCCTTTTTCCGCCATCAGCGTTGGTTCGGATCAGCATTATCTTGTGAAATGTGAGGGCCTGTCTTTTGCACGAAACTCGAAATGCCAGGTTTCAAGCCATGCTTGGGATGTTGCAAGGCTTTCCCGATGGATGACCCACATGAGAAATGCCTTGCTTGCTTGGGTGAGTCACACCTTACGGTGGACTGCCCCATTTGCTGATTCTTCAAGTGGAGGACTCGGTTGGAAAGGGAGCATCACCTCTGCCTAATTTAGGAGACTGGAGCTGCTCCGCCCAAAAGTGGCCAAGCCACCAGCACTCCCCCGGATCCTCGATCAGCCTGGGCTCAAGATTCCTGCCGATCTCCAGTACCTGGCTCAAAATCTCGGCCCTCTATGGTACCTCCTCGTCACTGACCTCGCCAGTCTCCCGAGTAGGGCCCCGGCTCAGGCACCGGCTCGCCAAGGGTATTCAAATCTGGCTCTGGTGCAGAACAAGAAGAAACGGGCCACAGCGGCACCGCCTCCGTCGGCACTGCTGGACATGGCATCACCCCGAGCGGAACTGCCTCTAAGCCGGGTACCGCCGTCAAGCCTGGTACCACTGGGCTCAGCACCGTTGCTGATACCGCCACTTCCGGTACCGTCGGACTCGGCACCGGCAACACCCGCACCGATACCGGTACCATTGCAGGCCTCTTCACCCTTCTCCAACCCAGTACTGTCAAACCCGGTACCGGATCCAAGTTCTGCGGCTCTGCCTTATCGCTCCTCCGAGGAACTTTCGGTACCGGACTGCCGGTTGTTGGGGTGGAGGTCATCCGGATTGTCCTCGGAAGACTCCTTTCTTCCCCCTCAGGAGGAGCGCCCAAGAAAGCAGCCCTGAAAAAGCTCCATGTCACCGGACTCAAGAGGAAGACACCCATCAGGGGAGGCACCTGCTCCCCTCATGGTGCCTATACCGCCTTTGAGGTCTCTGCACAATGAGTGGACCCTCGACTGGCTGAATGCGACGGCAGACAATACCTCCTTCCGCTGTGCCTGCTCACCAGCACCAGAGTCCTCAGATTTCTCTGATGACAAGCCAGACCCTGATTCTGCCCAATGCTGCAGATCAAGGGCTCTGTCATCTTTGTTGCCCAATGAGTGCCTAATCAACATGTCTGCCGACCACGACGGAGATCCCCTCATTGAGCAGGACCTCCTCCACTGCATGGCGGTGAATCTGAAGCTGAAGCTAGGAGTGATCCAAGTGGAAGATGATTCTCTCTTCGACATGTGCCGTAGAGCCCCGTCGGCTAAGGTCGCAATTCCCCTACACGCTGGGGTGTTCCTCATCGTCCAGGAATGCTGGCAAATGCCTTCCTCAATCCCGCCAGTGTCCAAAGTAGTGGATAAGAAATACTCTGTCTCCCTGGAAGGATTCCCCTTCCTCTTTCATCACCCGGCCCCAGGATCCCTCGTGGTCGACGCAGTCAACCAAAAGGAGAGACAAGCTCAACCTAGCACCATGCCCAAGAACAGAGAGGCAAGGAAGCTTGACCTATTGGGCAGGAAAGTTTACTCCTCTGCCACCCTCCAGCTGTGCATCTCAAATCACTGAGCCCTGATGACGCGCTACATCTTCAACTTGTAGGAAGCTCTATGAAATCTCCGCTCAGCAGTCTCTGAGGATTGTCTGAGAGACTTCGAGACAATGCTGGATGAAGGAGAGTGAGTGTCCAGGGATGTGCTCGCAGCAACTTGGGACGCGGTGGATACAGCGGCACGTATAATGGCATTGGCAGTGGTGATGCGCCGCTTGGCCAGGCTCCAGAACTCTGGCCTCTCCACTCAGATGCAACAGATTATCCAGGGTCTCCCCTTTGAGGGCCCTGACCTCTTTGCACCTTCCACAGATGTGAAGCTGCATGGTATGAAGGACTTGAGGGCTACACTGAGGTCCCTCGGGATCTACACTCATCAACCTAATAGGCACTCCTCAAGGTCGCAGTAGCTACAACAGCAGTTACAGCAACAGAAACAACAGCTGCAACTGTGGACCCAGTTCCCGAGATCCCTTCAGTTTTCCCAGTGCCACCTCAGGGACCTGGACAAGGATAAAGGCCGATCAGGTAAAGGAGGTAAGCTGGGCGCCTCCCAGTCGGGATGGCACGGACAGGGATTGGACTGTTTGTTGGGCCGCAAACAGCATTTTTGATGGTCCCCCAGAGGGCAGCGCTCCACAACCCCTGTTCTCCCCCCACCGCCTCCACCACTTCACCCCACAATGGACCCTTGTCATGTCAGACCACTGGGTCCTTGACACAGTGGCCAGAGGATACCGCATCCAGTTCCTCTCACCTCCCCGGAACAGAAAACCGCCCCCTCCCATAATCCCAGAGAACCCAGATCTGCTAAGCAAGCTTGAGGTCGAATGCCAGAAGTTACTCTCCCTCGGAGCCATCGAAAAGGTTCCCAAGAGACACTGCGGCAAAGGGTTCTGTTTCTGCTACTTCCTAGTCCCCAAGCTCAATGGGGACCTACGCCCCATTCTAAACCTCAGAGCACTCAACAAAAACGTAAAAAAATAAAATTCCGCATGGTCTCCCTACCACAGATTATTCCCTCCTTGTCCCCAGAAGTGTAGTTTGCAGCCCTTGACCTAAAGGTCGCTTACTTCCACATAGCCATTCGACCCCACCACAGGCGGTTTCTCAGGTTTGTAGTGGCACGACGCCACTACAAGTTCACCACCCTCCCCTTCGGGTTATTGCAAGCCCCCAGGGTGTTCACAAAGTGTGTCGCACCGGTTGCAGCCTTCCTACGCAGGAAGGGTGTAAGAATCTAGCCCTACCTAGACAACTGGCTCATAGTGGGCAAGTCAAGTCGACAGGTACAAGACCACGTCAACATGGTAATGAACCTGTGTGAGTTCCTGCGCTTCCGCATAAACCTGGAGAAGTCCAAGCTTCGCCCCACTCAGGACGTAGAGTTCATTGGGGCACGTTTAAATGCCGGGCAAAGACACCATATCCTTTCCCCTGTCAAGATTTCGGTCCATCTGCACCATCATCATGGAGCTCCAGGTGCCTAGGCTGACCACAGCACGCAGATGCACACAGCTCCTGGGGCAAATGGCAGTGGCCACATCGGTAATTCGAACAGCCCGCCTGGGATGAGACCGTTCCAGCTCTGGTTCACCACAAGCTTCCGACCAGAAAGGGACCACCTAGACAAGGTAATCTCGGTCCCCCAATATGCCCTGGAGTCCCTACAAATATGGAGGGACCCTGACTTCACGATGGTGGAAATTCCATTCAGGGAGTCCAAGCCCTCAGTGACCCTGATAACGGATGCGTCCGACTCAGGCTGGGGTGCCCACCTGTCGGGGGGCCTCTCTGCACAAGGCGTTTGGAACCCCGAGGACAGTCTCCTCCACATAATGTGAAGGAGCTCAGAGCCATCAGACTGGCCTGCATGACCTTCCTAGACCAGATCCAAGGCAGGGTGGTCCAAATTCTCTCAGACAACACAACGGCCATGTTTTACATGAACCGTCAGGGGGGAGTCCGCTCCTCGGTGCTATGTGAGGAAGCAACCAAGCTTTGGCAACTAGTGATAGACCATCACTTCATGTCAATTGCCGCCCACCTACCCGGGGTGGACAACGGCATAGCGGACACATTCAGCAGGAAGTCCCTGGCGAAATCACGAGTGGTCCCTCCACAAAGAGGTCTTCTCCCTGCTGACAATCAGATGGGGAACCCCTCAGATTGACCTCTTTGCCATGGCGCAGAACCGCAAATGACCCTGGCTCTGCTCCCTCCGAGGTCGGGATAAAGGTTCTCTCAGCAATGCCTTCCTCCTCAATTGGACGGGGGCCCTAATGTATGCCTTCCTGCCAATTCCCTTGATTCACCAGGTGCTTCTGAAGGTCCCCGCGGACGAGGCTCTCATCATCCTGATAGCCCCAGACTGGCCCAGACAACACTGGTTCCCTCTCCTTCGAGACATGTCAGTGAGGACCCCATTCCACCTCCTACAGTGGGCGGACCTCCTGACACAGGACTCGGGACGCCTTCGGCACCCAAACACGGGCCTGCTGCGCCTGACAGCCTGGATGCTCTCTGGCTCGGTGAGCAAGAGAGATGCTGCTTGGATAGGGTTTAAAAGGTCCTGACTGGTAGCAGGAAACCCTCCACCAGGTCCACCTACATGGCAAAACGGAATGACTTCTCCACTTGGTGCTGTGACAAAGACATAGACCCTACCTCTGCACCAATTCAGGTAATTTTGGATTACCTTCTTAATCTAAGAGAGAAAGGCCTATCCCTGTTCTCATTAAAAGTCTACTTGGCAGCATTCTCGGCCTTTCACCAAAGAGTAGATGGGGCTCCGCTCTTTTCACACCCTACCTGCCACAGATTCCTGAAACGAGTGGAAAAACTTTTTCCCCACATCCGTAAACCCACCCCACAGTGGGATTTGAATGTTGTGCTGTGGGCTCTGACAGAACTGCCTTATGAGCTCTTGGAGTCAGCCACCCTGCTCGTACTGTCCTAGAAGGTGGCTTTTCTGGTAGCTATTACCTCAGCCAGAAGGGTCTCAGAGCTACGAGGCCTATCCTCTGAACCCCCATATACAGTTTTCTTCCCAGACAAGGTGGTACTGCATCACCACCCCTCGTTCTTGCCCAAGGTTGCCACCCCCTTGCACATGAATCAAGAGATCTGCCTGCCAGTCTTCTATCCAGACCCTCAGGTGACAGAAAACCAGAGAAAGTGGCACACCCTGGATGTGAGGAGAGCGCTCCTAATCTATATTGAGTGCACACGATCTTTCTGCAAGACCTCCCAACTGTTTGTGGCAGTCGCTGAACGCATGAGAGGTTCTCCAGAATCCTCCCAATGCATCTCCAAATGGATTGTGAACTGCATTAAGGACTGCTACAGAAGGTCAAACACGCCTCTCCCAGAGACTATGAGAGCCCACTCTACCAGAGCTCAGGCTTCTTCCATGGCCTTCCTCGCCAAGGTCCCGATCCAAGAGATCTGCAGGACCGCTATGTGGTCGTCGATTCATACCTTCACAACGCACTACGCCATTGCCCAACAGGCCAGAGATGCTGCTGCTGTGGGCAGAGCTGTACTCAGTGTGGGTAGACTGTAACTCCTCCCACCATCCTTGGGTACGGCTAGCAGTCACCTATAACTGAATGATGTGAGCAGTGCTCGAAGGAGAATGGTGGGTTACTGACCAGTAACCATCCTTCTTTGAGATGGGCTGCTTACATACATTCAGGTCCCTCCCACCGTCCCCGCTACGGAGTTGGCAAAGGTATATTGGACTGGGAGGGTCAGGGTCATGGTCACCTATATAGCCGTGGCTGGCCGTGCACCCTGACCTGCCAGGCTAACGCTAAAGACTTTCTGAGCTACCGTGCGTTGCGGCACATAGACACCTGTAACTGAATGTATGTGAGCAGCCCATCTCGAAGAAGGATGGTTACTGGTGAGTAACCAACCATTGTGTTGTTTTAACTGTTCAGATCTTTCATTGAGGGAAGTCATTGGAACATCCAAAATTGTAAAGAAGAAGCAACAAGTTATACCAAATGAGTACCTGAGATCTTTTCAGGTGGGAAGAGGCAATATGCTGTGTTTATGACAAAATTATACGTAATTTATACCTATGCCCTCTCACACACACACTCATCCACGCACCCAAGCATACCAGACAATGTTCTGCAGTCTGTGTTATTACCAGTCCTGATGGTGCTCTTGATGGAATCTGTGCTAGTGTCTGTCACTGAGGTTCATGGCAGCTGCCTGGCCAGAGAAGCTGGATACGAGGAGGAGCAGAGTTTTTGTCAGGCACACACGGACACTCCTTTCTTCCAGGTGGTGTGCAGAACACTTTCCCCTTTAGCTTTTGGATCTCACCCAGTCTTTATAGCTTTGTCATGCCAATCCAGGTGCTCTGTGTGACCGTTAGTCAGTGATAGCTTTTGGGGTAGGCAAAGCAGGTGGCCACTTAGGGCTCCAAGCAATAAGGGGCCTGTCTTCAATTTGGTGGACAGAAATGAAAATATAGAAGAATATAGAAATTGTTCCCATCTAGCAGAGCTAATAGGGGTAGAAGCCTAAGTACTTTTCACTCTTGGCTCATCAAGGCAAGCTATCATTAGGATCTGTGCTTTGTCTGAATGGCAGATTTCACCATTATCTGCCCATCACCTTCACATTAACATGCTAAAAAATCAGGAGCAAGCACTAGACAGCACAAAAGCAGGAACTTTTCCAGTGGCCTCAGCTTTTAATTCCTCAGTGTGGCCATTTATTCTGCCATTTTTTAATTTTGTAAAATATTGCCTTTTCCTTTTCTTTTTTACCTGTTCTTTTGCCTTTTCCTTTGACTTTGTGACAATTTTTACTTTGGCTTTGTTTAGCTCAGGTTACCAGGTTGGGCCATATAGGCTGCTACATCTAAATATAGTGCTACCCTTAGGCAATCATTACACCTGTGTGTGATGTCTGTGCTGTATGTCTTTCTTTTGGAAAGTAATTTTTTTTAGCTTCTTCTGTACTTACTATTCAATATTTCTGAGAGGGCCAGAGTCTTATAAACTTGAGTACTTCAGAGAACTTCATTGAAATTTGGTGTTTTTCATTTATAGCTACACACTAGAAACCTTCTTTTCACTTATTTTTATTTATTATAATTATTTGTAATAATGTCTAGTGCACATAAACCTAAGCCTATATGAAAAATTTGTATGATTTGACTGCCAGAATTTTAAATGTGGTATTTTAGTTACATGTGAGCCATAATTAACATTAGCACTTTTTATTTATTAATTAATGCTCACACTTTTTAAAAAAATTAAAATGTTCACTTTAACTTTATAGTTCAGCATTAGCTCATTTATGTTAAGTGAAAAATGATCAACTTACAAGCTTCATGATGGAAAGATCTTTAAAAATATCGTACCGAAGAATAATGTAGGCATTCCAGAGGGATAGTCATGTTAGTTTGATTCAGCAAAACAAACACGGGTCCTGGGGGGTGGTATGGGATAGTTAGGGGTGCAGGGGGGGACTGGGGCCACAGGGAAGGTAGCAGTGGGGGCCCTACAATGGGGGGGACTGGGGCCACAGGGAAGGTAGCAGTGGGGGCCCTACAATGGGTCTTCGCCTAGGGCCCCCAGTCGCCTGAGGCCGCCTCTGCCGTTACTCACAGGCAGTTGTGGACGTGACCTCTAGCCTGGTTTTTTGGGTGTCTTGATTAACTCTATTCTTTTGCTTCTGGGGTGGATCCTTCATTCCTTTGCTTTTAGGGGTGTAGTCATTCTCCAGCAATTGAGATGGGCTTCTCACTTCATTTGGATGAGCTGGCAGCATGGAGATGTTCATACACAGTTGATCTGAACAAGCTGGCAGCTTGGGGCTGGTTTACACACACATCCACCCTCCATTCACACCTTATACCTATTCATTCCTACACAACATGGGGTACATTGGTATGCAGTTTCTACATTTACAATATAGAGTATGGCATGTTACAGGGACAGAGGGAAAAGTGGCATTGTACCCAGAGCTTAAAGATAGATAGGGACAAATTTAAACAGCATTAAAAGCTGGGCATTGAGTGGCTCAGGCAAGTGCTGCTTCTCCAACAGTCTAAGTGAACCCCCAAAGGGTAGTGGTTTGAGTCTAGTGCTCCCCAACAGCCACAACTAGTATGGACAAGCATTGAGTAGTTTCAATCCCATGGAATCTGAAAGAGTCTTTGAGGCTACTGCTCTGCTCAGGAGAAGTGGCTGAGAGCAGGGAATGTATCATACATCAAACTGGGCCCTTGTTATCAATAGGTATGAGTGACTGTGTGTGCCATCCACTTCCAAAGGCATACTGAAAAGAGAGCAGAGAGGACTTTTCTCTGTGTCCTTTTCTAATCTCGAGAGTCCATGGACAAGAAATACACACATGCCTTCAATTTTCTACACAGCTCTGCTCTTCTTTACTTCTGCTGCTATAACTGTGATGCTTTATGGACCCAGCTTGAACCAAAGGTGAATGAGGAAACATTTTCTTTTGTCAAATTCCAAAGGGGCAGCCGTGTTAGTCTAGTAAAGCAAAAAAAGCAAGGAGTCTTGTGGCACTTAAAGACTAACGGATTTATTTATTTCATGAGCTTTCTGATTTGCTGTTGCAGTATGACCTGATCCCATGTCTTACACTCCCCTGCCTTTATTTTCATCCCATTCTGTAAATTCCCCCATCTTCAAAGCGTCTGATGAACTGCGCTTTTCTCCTACTCAAAGAGCTCTGGTTTGGCTCTTGGCTCATGAATATACGTGAGTTCATTTGGAATCATATAATGGTGTGCCTCTAATTAATTAAAGGTAGCAAGGTGTGCCACAACAGAGAAAATGTTGGGAACCATTGGGCTAAACAGAGCAGAAATCTGCTTCTAAGGTGTCTCTTTAAAGATCCTCGTGTAGTAAAACTAAGTCAGTTTAATTCAAAGAAAGTCTGTGCTGATCTTTAGGGGGATTTAAAGTGCAATACTAGAAGCATCAAATCTCCCCTGCCTCATTTACAAGTGAATCACCCCAGATTACACCCTCCCCTGCCTCATTAACAAGAGACTACAAATCAATAGGTCTGAGATTTTCTCTTAAGCAAAAAAAAGCAAGGAGTCTTGTCATGTAACATCCGCACACTATAAGCATTGCAAGGGGACGCCCCTCCAACGTCATTGCCTCCCTGCAATACTTACCATGTTCTGCCGGTCCTGGTTGCAGCCCCCTGTGGTGGGCGGTGCCACCACAGGTAGAATTTGGCCCATGGGGGGTCAGAATGTGGCCTGTGTCACTCTCCTGCTGGGGAGCTGGATCCCAGGGCAGGGGGCCATAGCTGCAGCAGCCCCCACTCCCTGGCAGAGGGATGAGGCCGTGGCAGCTCTCGGGGAGGTAGTCACTGCTGCGGCAGCCTCCGCTACTCTGCAGGGGGATGAGGCTGCAGCTGTTCCTGGGGAGGGAGCCATTGCCACAGCAGACCCTGCTCCCTGGCAGGTGCATGGGGCTGTGGCAGTAGCGCTGCAGCCATGGCCCCCCTGTCTCCCCAGTCTTCTTTACCCCTTCCCCTGGCCACTGGAGTTCCTGCCACCTGGCCACCCCCCAGGCTCCTCTCCCTGAGCATGCTCTGGATACTCAGGGCAGGAGTTTTAAAAACTCCCTGTCTGGGGGAAGCTGCCTTCTGGCCAGAAGCCTGGCAACCAGAGACTCCAGTGGCATCTGGCCCCAGCTCCCAGCCTGTCCACTGACTCCCTGAAGCAACTCTGTGGCCCCCCAGGGGTCTGCAGACCCCAGGTTGGGAACTACTGCTCCAGGGTATAACATCACAGTCTGGTAAATGGACAGAATCTCTTTTCCCTCATGGGAGCAGGACTGGATACCTAATTATGGAATGTCATTTCTGTCTCTTGTGATTATCATCTTTAAAGGCAATCATTATGACAATCTCAAACAGTCCTTATTTCCAAAGGACTGAATCGAAGTTGTGTGCCACAATATAACTTCTACTTTTTTTTTTTTGAGGCTATTATGGAGGGCACATCTAAAGTGCATCTATCCATCTCTGGCAAATACACACACTAATGGCCAAAATTTTGTCGGCCCCCAGTTATCTAAGATACTTCTACGTCCCCATGACTGTGGTATCTGAGCATCTGACAGACTTTTATGCGTTTATCCTCCTATTACCCCCGTGAGGTAGGGAAGTGCTACAGCCGCATGTTACAGATGAGGACTGAGGCACAGACAGGCTGAATGACTTGCCAAGGTCATGTGTGATGGGCAGCAAAGGTTATAAGTATCCTCTGCCCACCTTGTGGCCCTGTGCAAGGGTCTAATCACTATGTAATACTGCTTCTTCCTAACATCTCCATGGTCACTAGCTTTCTGAAAAGAAGATTGTGAAGGGCAAGAGAAAGAGCTATAAGGAAAATAGCCTTTTCCTTCTCCAAGAGTGGCACAGATGCTATGCAGTGTATGGTGGTTAAAGGCTCACATGAAGAACTCTGTCTGATTCAGCCAAAATTTCTTTAATGTGGACTCTTTGGCTATGTCTACACTAGCAAATTAGTCTGGATTAAAAAGGCTTAATCCAGACTAATTTGCTCCCTGTCTACACTAGGTTTTGCCTAGTTTGAACTAAGAAATGGTAAGTTCGAACTAACTGCTTAATTCAAACTTACTTAAACTAAATAAGTTTTAACTAGCGGTTAGTTTGAACAAGCCATGTTTTTTCAGTTCGAACTGAAAAGCCACGGTTAGTTCAAACTAACCCGGCACTGCTTAGTTCGGACTAAGTATTTAGATGTAGATGTAGTCTTCCTGTGATATATCTGTTTTCCTCTTTTTGTGACATCTCCATACTCTGAAGAATGCAATCTATCCTAGAAATTATAGGGTATGATTACTTAGCAACCACATAAGTGAATATTGATCTACTATTAAATGGGGCAAGTTACAGTCAGAAACCAGAGGAGAGGGTACTCTGATCTAGACAGCATTAAACTCTATCAACTGACTGGTGCAAATTCTAGGTAGCAGATGAAAGCCTCAAAACATTGTAGTAACATTTCCATCTGCAGCCATATATCAGCGGTGATGGTTTTCAGAAGGTGTACCTACGGAAAAGGCAAGGAGTTGACTATTGAACTAGGGAGAAAAGAGAAACTAGAAAAATTCAAGATATCTGATATTAACTGAGATCAAATGTCATCATGCCGGGGCCTTTCTCTTCCCCCACCTCCGCTGAAAGCAACAAGAATGCTGAAGAAGACAAAGATGTGAACTGAAGGAAGCTGGTCCCAGGTTTGAGGGATAACCTGTGTATTAATAATTGTAACAATCAGAGAAGTGAGAAAATGCTTGCTCTAAGTACTGCCTAGTATTACAAGTTTTAAGATTTAGATTGTGCACTTTTTTATTTTCTTTGGTATCTATCTTTGATCATGCATGCCTACCACCTATACACACACATTAACTATAGTTAGATAAAATAGAAAACAAATTTAGAATCTATCTAAAACAGCGTGTTTCAACTGAAGTGTTTGGAAAATGTCAGCTCAGTTAACAAAGGTTTGAGTATGTCCTATTCACACTGAGGGAGGGGTGGGTTAGGTAATAAATTTATGCTGCTCAGGCTTCTGAATAAGAAGGTACCCTGGTGTGCAAGTTGTTCTAGCGATGCAAGGCTGTGAGCTGTGGGGAATCAGTTGCTGCTTTTCTCTGTGATTCATGAGTGGCTCAGGAAGCATTTGTAGTAACCCTTGGGGAGGAAGGGGTTAACACTCTGGTCAGAGAGTCCCAGGACAGCCAGTAGGAACAAGGCACAGGTTTTTGAATTGGAGCAGCAGCCTTGCCTGTCCCTGTTTGGATGCAGCAGAGCTCCTGGGAAGATCAGGAGGAGGCTAGAGGGGCCTGAGAAAGAATCCAGGAACATCCTTACCAAAGATAAGTTTGTTACTGACCAGGTGTGGGTAGAACAGGGAATGTTTACTTAGATGCAGCCAGGGTATTTTCTTTGTTTTTGGTTTGTTTTTGAATTTCTCTGTGCTGAGCACAGGTCCCCCCTCCCACTACCCTGTAACTACCCTAAGTTAATTCCCAGAGAAGCAACTCTCTGTGTTCTTATCTGTTCTTTTTAATTAAATATTTTACCCTTTAAGTAAGCTCTGGTTCTGTGTCCTGAAGGGCAAGAGGTTTGTGTGCATGTGCCTCAGACTGCACAGCCAGCTACTAAAAAGAGTTTTGTTCCAGTTGCAGCTGATATTCCAGCTGTGGTTCAGTCACTCTCCAGAAAAAAGGAATAAAAGTGATTGCAAGTTCCTCACAGGAAGGAATTCCCAAGTGCACTTTCCTAGGTTTTCAAGAGTTTTTTTGCATTTGGGTGGTGGCAGTGATATCACTCCAAGGTCAGGAATTGGATGCCTTGGAGAGTTTTAAGACAAGGCTTTAAGGCCAGTGGCTTTTAAGGCCTGTTGCAGGCCCCCACCTTCTGCACTCAGAGTGACAGCATTCATGCAATCTAGCTGAGAGTAGAACTTTTATGTGGAGTGATAACAGTGCCTGAAAAGATTTGCTGCAAGTCACGAGCAAAGCATTATGAGAGACAACCCAGACTGGAGACTCAAGGGGCACTGTGATCCCACAGTTCCAGATTTTATACTGGGGAACCTGTCACAGTTGGAGATTCCACAACCTCTCTGGACTTAATCACCCTAACAGGTAGGAAGTTTTCCTTAATGTCCAATGTAAGCTGCCCTTCCTGTAATTTAAGTCCATTGCATCTTGTCCTATTCTCAAAGGCTAAGGAGAACAATTTTTCTCCCTTCTCTGTATAACACCTTTTTATGTTACTTGAAAATTGCTGTCATGTCCCTCTTCAATTTTCTCTTCTCCAGACTAACCAAATTCATTTTTTCCCAAACTTTTGTCAGAGGTCCTATTTTCTAGTTTAAATTATTTTTGTTGCTCTTCTCTGGACTTCTACAAACTGGCCACCTCTTGCCTGGAACGTGGTGCCAAGGACTGGACACAATTCTCCAGTTGAGGCCTAATCAGTGTGGAGTACAATGGAAGAATTACTTCTTGGCTATGTCTACACGGCACTTTTATTTCAAAATAACACTCGTTATTTTTAAATAAAAGAAATTAGGTCTACACGATGTTCTCTTATTTCGAAAGGATGGACCCCGTCCTTTCGAAATAAGAATCGTCGTTTCAAAAAAGTAAAACCTGCCCCCCCCTTGAAACGGCCATTATTTCGAAAGGGATATTTTGAAATAACGCCATTAGACCTCTTGTTTCGAAACAACACCATTGTTTCGAAACAGCTGTTCGAAACAGCGGTCCAACTGGTGTTATTTCAAAATACCCCTTTTGAAATAATGGCCGTTTTGATTGCGCAGTTTTCCTTATTTTGAAATGAGCCCTTTTGCAATAAGGGTTTTATTTCAAAATAAGCCATTTTCGAAAGGACTGATTTCGAAGTAAAACTGTGCATGTAGACATAGCCCTTGTATCTTGCTTACAACATTCCTGCTAATTCACTTCAGAATGAATTTTGGGATTTTTGCAATAGCATTATATAGTTCACTCATATTCATCTTGTTATCCACTAAATCCCCCAGATCTCTTTCTAAAATATTGCTTTCTAGATAGTCATTTCCCATTCTGCATGTGTGCAGCTGATTGTTCATTCCTAGGTGAGTACTTTGCATTTGTCCTTATTGAAGTTCATCCTGTTTACTTCAAACCATTTCACCAGTTTCTCCAGGTCATTTTGAATTTTAATCCTGTCCTCCAAAGCACTTGCAATCCTCTCCAGGTTGGTATCTCCCACAAACTTTATACGTGTACTCTCTATGCTGTTATCTAAATCAATACTGAAAATATTGAACAGAACTGGACCATCAACTGATCCCTGCAGCAGCCCATTTGATGTGTCCCTCCAGCTTGATTATAAACCAGGGCTATCCTTGGGGGGGGGGGGGGGGAGAGGGGTGATTGCCCCTGGCCTTGCAGTTTCGTGGGCTCTCCGCTGTCCTGCAGTGAGCAGAGCAGCGCAGGGCCCACACTGCTGCCCCCCACAGCTGTGCTGTCCCCCACCCCCTCCCCGCTACTTTTAGTGCGGAGCTGAAGGCAGCAGGGAAGTGGGGCATGGGAGCATGCAGTTGGCCTCTGCCCTGGGCTGGTTTGCCTTGCCCCCAGGGCAGGGACAGCTGGCCCAGGAGTGGAGTAGGCCAGCCCAGAGGCCAGGCTCTGTCCTCTCATCCCTCTCCTGTGCCACCTGTTCCTTCCTAGGGGCAGGAAGGGCTGACCCAGAGGTGGGATGGGAGGGGAGAGCAGAGCCCAGCCCCTGGACCGGCCTGCTCTGCCCCTGGCTCAGGGGAGGGTGGCAGTGAGGGGCCAGCCTCTGGGCTGGCCCACTCCCCGAAGCACAGGGGGGCAGTTGGGGGGCCCCCACAGGTGAACTGCCCCAGGCCCCGCACCGCCTGAGTGATGGCGCTGTTGTGAACCATTGATTACTACTCTCTAGGAATGCTTTTCCAAACAGTTATGCACCCACCTTGTAGTAACCTCATTTAGGCTGTTTTTCCCTCATCTGTTTATGAGAAGATCAGGCAAGAAAGTATCAAATGCACTTCTGACAGGTTCAGGGTCATACCTCACTGTGTCATTAGTGCCCACTTAGATGAGTAGCATGGTGTAGTAGTCAAAGGACTGGTTAATCCTTGATAATTCTGCCATATGTGTTGGATACAGGACTCTGGCAGGCAGCATACGTAAGCCTTGGATGCCACATCAGGCTGACAGATGAGTGCCTCTGTTCACCATGGAAGACAGATGTACTCTTAGTGGGAAACTGATGGATTTTGAAGTACTGTATCCCTTGCTTGGCCAGTCAGTTCAATACTAAACCTGCCGCCAATTCAAGAAAGATGTGGGGAAGAACTGAAAGGGGGGGTGAATTTCCTCTTGATCCTGGATGGGACAAGGCTTCTATTAATAACATGATGATTGGTATCACGTGTTGGAGCAACATGCTTTTGTCTGAACTTGTAGAAGATTTGTTCTGTCTGGTCCATCCACTTCCTTTAAAAATAGCAGCCTTACACTTTTTGAACTGTGATGGATCTGACACCAGAGAAGGTTTTAGTGTTTATCACAGAAATTTCAGATACCCCTAGAAACAGTCATGCCCTTTCAGCCAAAATGTTGATTTTTACAGTGTGATATTTCTAACCATACTGGCATTTTAATATCTTGCTAGAAGGATTTGGCCATGGATTTTCTTGTTGTCCAGCATTTTCTCTTCAGCTTTATGCAGTTCAGCTGATCTCTTATTAAGTCCAACCAATTATCAACCCAGTGGCTTTGCTGGATCCCTGGCTGCTTCAGGCTGTTCAGCCAGCAGCAGTGACTAAGAGAGTTTATATTGTCTGTATTTGGCTAGACTGATCTTCACTTTTGACTGCAGATCATGACAGAGTTATAACCTCACAACTGGATATCTGTAACTTACTCCTAAGCATGAGTCGACTTGGTGACTTTCACTTTGTGCATGCATTAAAATCAAACATAGATATTTCCTCCTACCAAGTAAAAGCAACCTCCACCAATGGCCATGGAAGTGACTAATATCCTGCAGCAGGACACTAGGCCCCAAGAGGTATTTCTTTGATCATATTATTAAAAAAATGTTTGGCCATTTCTTTATTTGAATGGTCATGTAAATCTTGGTTCAAAAGGAAACTGGGAGACAGAGGTGGCTTTTCATGTAGGCAAAGCCTAGGGCCTGAAGCAGTAAGGGGACCCATCCTGCCAACTCCAAAAGCCCTATCTGCCTGCGAGGGGGATAAGTCCTTCATGGAGCTGAGGCTCTGGAGGGACTTGGGGACTGGCAGCAGGGATGGGACGGGCCAGAACGGGACTGGGTGCAGGGCCGTGCTGAGAACCAGGGCTGGCCACTGAGAGGCTCAGCCACAGTGGTGGATGAGCCCCCGTGAGTGAGCTGAGGCCATGGAGTGGGGGGGCAGGGCTGGTCAAAGGGCACCAGGGCTTAAGGTGAGGAACTGGGACTGCTGTGGGGGCTGAGACCCCCAGTGTGGAGACAGAGCTGCAGGGCAGGACTGGCTGTGGGGAGACAGGGCCCATGGGGGAAGGGCTTTGCAGCAAGGGACCTATAGGGGCTCCATAATGGGCCTTTGCCTAGGGCCCCTGGTAGCCTAAGGCCACCTCTGCTGGGAGAGCAACGATGTAGAGACATACTTCCCTTCCTTAAATGTCAGTTACTGTAACTCATTTTAATTGGCTATGTTACTTTCTGGCAATTTCATCTGATTCCAGGTTCTATGATTGTTTTGTTCTATCTGTGGTGCTTATTAGGTTTTTTTTTCTGGACTTCTTCCTTCAAAGACTGCAAATCCACACACACTTTACTGCTTTTGACGTGTAGATGAGCAGAACCTCCACAGGAAAAGGAAGAACAGAGGGTTACTGGTGTAACTGTCCTTCGAGATGGCTGTTCACATACATTCAGTTATAGGTGTCTACATGCCACAGTACACGGTAATCTGGAAAGTCTTTTAACCCTAGCCTGTCAGGTCAGGGTCAGTGGCCAACACCCCCTCCATGCCGTGACTGCGGTTATATATATGTATGACCCTGACCCTAACCCTCCCAGTCCCTTCTTTTTGACACCTCTGAGTAGCAGGGATGGTGGGAGGGATCTGAACATATATGAGCAGCCCATCTCAAAGAAGGATGGTTATACCAGTAACCCACCGTTCTTCTTCAAGCGCTGTTTACATCATCAGTTACAGGTGACTGCTAGCCATACCCAGGATGGTGGGTGGAGTTACAGCTTACCCACTTTGAGTACACTCTGCCCAACGTAGCATCCTTTCTTGCTTGTTGGATGATAGTGTAGTACGTTGTAAAGGTATGTACCGATGACCACATGGCTGCTCTGCAGATCTCCTAGGTCAGAACCTGTGCCAGGAAGGCCGCTGAAGAAGCCTGGGCCCTTGTTGAGCACACCTGGACTTTCCCCAGAAGGGGTGTATCTGACCTGTTGTAGCAGTCTTTAATACAGCTCACAATCCATTTGGAAATGCACTGTGTTGTCACTGGCGGCCCTCTCTTTCGCTCCACGATGGCGACGAAGAGTTGAGAGGACTTGTGGAATGGACATGTGCATTCAGTGTATGTCAGGAGCACTCTTCTGACATCCAGGGTGTGCCATTTCCTCTGTTTTTCTGTGACTTGAGGGTCCAGAAAAAACAGTGGAAGGCAAATGTCTTGGTTCAGGTGGAATGGCGTGGCTACCTTTGGAAGGAAGGAAGGATGCAGACATAGCAGCACCTTATCTGCGAAGAATCTCAAATATGAAGGCTCTGAGGAAAGGGCTCTGAGTTCTGAGAGCTGTCGTGATGAGGTTATGGCCACCAGAAATGCTACCTTCCATGAGAGGACTAAGAAAGTACATGAGTCCAAGGGTTCAAACAGAGGCTCTGTTAAACAGTGAAGCACCACATTTAGGTCCCCCTGGGGAGAAGGAACCCTAAGATGTGGGTAGATCCTCTCAGTACCTTTCAGGAACTGAGTGGAGGTGGGTGGGAGAAGACTAGAGCCCCTTCCACTTTATCATGGAGGTCTGAGATCACCGCTAGGTGCGCCTTTAGGGAGGAAGTAGACGGGCACTTATCTTTAAGGGTCAGGAGACAGTCCAGTATCAGGTGGATAGGAGCTGACTCTGGTACCACCCCTCTTTCCCTGGACCACTGGAAGAAACATTTCCACTTAGCAGTGTAGGTAGCCCTAGTTGAAGGTCTTCTAGTGCCCACTAGTACCTCCCTAACCCTCTCAAGAGTCATTTAACCATGCAGCCTCCAGGCGGTTAGGTGTAGCAGTTTCGGATTCAGGTGCCATAACTTGCCCAAGTACTGTGTTAGCAAGTCTGCCCTGAGTGGGAGGAGGAATGGTGTGTCTATCGATAGGCCCCATAAGATCGAATACCAGTGTTGTCTGGGCCAGTCTGGAGTGATCAGTATCATGTCCACTCTGTCCCTCTTTATCTTTAGAAGAACCCTGTAAGTCAGGGGAATTGGGGGAAATGCATACATCAGTGGGCACCCCCATGGAATTAAGAAGGTGTCTGCAATTGAGCCTTTCTCTCAGCCTCTGAGGGAGCAGAATTGTCAACACTTCTGGTTCTGGTGCATCGCAAACAGGTCCATTTGAGGCATGTCCCACTGGCTGATGATGTGGGATATTACCTCTATGTTCAGAGATCATTCATGGTGAGACAGGAAGGTTCTGCTCAATGAAGCTGCTGCACTGTTTTCCACCCCCAGCAAGTTGGCTGCTATTGGGGTAAAGTTGTGCCTTAGGGCCAGTTCCCATAGACTGGTGGCTTCCGCATGGAGGGCTTGGGGAATGCACTCTTTCTTGCGGGTTCATGTAGAACATGGCTGTTGTATTGTCTGTTAGGACCTGGACTGTTTTCCCCTTTATCAAGTCCAGAACGACCTTGCAGGCCAGATGAATGGCCCTGAGTTCTTTCACATTTATGTGAAGGGGCCTGTCCTTGAAGGCCCTTGTGTCAAAAGTCCCTCTGAGATGTGTGCCCTCCAACCCACATCTGAGGCATTGGTGATCAGGGTCACCATGGGATTTGAGGTCTTGAAGGGGATCCTGCCCCTGGAAAAAAGTGGGTCCTGCTGTATTTCCAGGGTTTCCAAAACATCACGGGGGACTGACAGTATCTTGTTCAGAGAGTGTTTCTGGGGATGGAAGACCATGGCTAGCCAGAGCTGGAATGACCTCATCCTCAGCCAAGCTGTTCTTATCACCGAGGTTGAGGCCACCATGTGGCCCAATAGCTGCAGGTACCATTTGGCTGTGGTGCATGGGGCCCTCTGGAGCTCTGAAATGATGGTACACATGGACTGAAACCTCAACTTGGGGAAGTGGTGCTCTCCTTTTTATGGAGTCCAGTAGGGTTTTTATGAATTCTATCCTGTGGGTTGGGGTAGGTTTTGATTTTTCCTGATTTATGCAAAGCTGTACAGTCTTTTTACAATACTGATGCTGTGGGGAGCCTGTTACTTGGACCTTCCTTTTATTAACCAGTCATTGACATAGGAGTAGAATTTTGTGCCCTGACTTTGTAGGTATGCCGCCACTGCCACCATACATTTTGTCAAAACCCTGGTGGCTAAGGCAAGCCTGAAAGGGAGGGACACAAATTGGAAGTGGCTCCCTCCCACCACGAATCTGAGGAATCTCCTGTGTTTGAGTCTTATTGCTATGTGAAAATAAGCATCCTTTAGGTCGAGGCCGCGAACCAATCCCCTTGATCTAGAGCTGGGATGATTTGCAAGAGGGAAACCATGTGAAATTTTATTTTCCTTAGGTGTTTGTTTAGTGCCTTGAGGTCTAAGATAGGTCCCAGGCTGCCATTTGGTTTGAGAACTAGGAAGTATTGGGAGTAGAACCCTCTTCCCCATTGTCTCCTTGGGACCTTCTTTATGGCCCCTAGGGGGAGTAGCTTTTCACATTCCCTTTGTAGCAGAAGATCAAGCTCTGGATTCCTGAGATGCAAATAAGGCAGAGGGGTACAGATTTGAACTGAATGGAGTATCCTTTGGATATTGTGTCCAATAGCCAACAGTTGGTTGTGGTGATGGCGCAGTGAGGTAGGAACCGGGCCAGTCGGTTGCTGAATGACAGGGGTTGGGTGGGGGGATGGGGGCCTTCTAGCTGCTTGTCAGAAATGCTGCTTTTGGCCAGCTGATCAGGAGTTACTGTTACCCTGGCAGGTTGCTTGGGCCGAGGATTGGGATTTTGAACCCTTGCCCACTCTGTTCGTTTGCCTATCTGGGCCCCCATATTGATGCTGAGGCTGTTCGTAAGACCTCTGGTAAGACCACTGTACTTGATTCTGATGCTGCAGCTGTTAGGATTGTTGCTATGTCTGTTGGGGCCTGAAGGAACGTCTAACTTCCTGAAGCTTATACATGCCCAGGGATTTTAGGGTAGTCCTAGAATGCTTCATCCCGTGCAGTTCAGAATCTGTAGATTCTGCAAACAAGGCTGGGCCTTTGAAAGGGAGGTCCTGAATGACCAGCTGCGTAAGTTGCGACAATCCAGAGCTTTGTAACCAGGCTGATTGACACATTGACACTGCAGAGGCTATGTTGCAGAAGGCAGTGTCAGATGTGTCCCATGACATCATCAATATGTCGTGGGAGGCTAATACACTCTCCTCTACCAGTGTCTCATAGTCCCTAAGGTGTTCTCTGGGAATCACATCACGGAATATTTCTAGTGCCCTCCAGAGATTGAATATATATCTCCCCATAAGGGAATGGTGGTTTGCTATATGCACCTGGAGGGCTGAGGTGGAATAAACCTTCCTACTAAAGAGGTCATGTTTCTTTGCCTCCTTATTTTTGGGGGTGGAGCTTGGTTGGCCCTATCTCTCCCTGTGGTTGACAGCATTCACTACCAGGGAGCCTGGCATGGGGTGGCTGAAGAGGAAGGCGAACTTATCGGCTGGGATATGGTACCTCCAGTCTGCAGCTCTGGACATGGGGGAAATCAAGGATCGGGTTTGCCACTGCGCCTTTGCAATGCTGTATACCTCATCATGCAGGGGAACTGAGACCTTAGCTGGTGGGGCCGCATCCTCTACATCAAATAGGGGGTTGCGTTATTCTTTGACAACCCCAAGATCTAAGTTCAAGTTTGCTGCCATGCACCTAAGCAGGCCCTGCTGGGCACAAGGGTCCTCCCTGTATGCCAAAGGTCATTGATTAATTGCTTCATCTAGGGAAGAAGAGGAAGGGATCCACGATCTGTAGTACCACATGGTGCTGGAGTCAGGTGCATCGTTTGAGGCCTCCAAGGAGGAAGAGGTCCTAGTTGATGGCAGTGCCGAGGCTTGCAGTGATGCAGGTTCATCCTCCAAAGGGTAGTTGAGCCACCTGCTAGACCATTCTTGGAATGTGCATGGTGTCGAGTCACAGCATGCCCTGGGGTGCCCTCTTTCCTTTCAGGGGCTGCTATCACTATAACAGCTACTCCTGGGTCTGTTCCGTGTCACCACTGGTGCCAATGGGGTCAGCGATGAGGGGGGCGGGCTTTCGTGCTTGTTTTGGTGGCAGGGAGTTGGGGAACACTTACAGAGCTGCTTACCCACAGGCTTCTTTCCTTCCGGAGTTGGTGCCAGGGACAATGGGGACCAATGATGTCAGGGCTCATTGTTGGATGGCACTGAGGAAACAGAAGTCGATCTCACCTGTCTGGACCCCTGCAAGCGTGTTACTGAAGGTTTGCATAAGGATCTAGGTGAGGAGAGGTATCCATTAGCTGACTACTGTTCCGGTCCCAGGGCGGTGCCATTTTGCAGTGCCAGGGGGAGAACCCACTATCAACTCCAATACCAGTACCAATTCTGTTGTGGAGGTCCACTCCTTGGCCAAGAGGGCCAGTTTTTCTCTTGACTCTACTGACCTGTGCGGTGCTGGAGATGTCAGTTCAGACAGGACCTTCGCTGCTACAAATGCCTCTGGCATCGAAGGGATGGGAATGCGCTCTGGATCCTTTCCCTGAAGTGGAGTTGCTGGAGGTGAACTGGCACTGTGCCGAGGTGGTGCCGAGTTGGATGCCAATCATGGCTTTCTACTAATAGCTGGAGAGCAGCACCAGGTTTTTTCTGGTGCCGATCTGGCACACAGTGCTGGCGAGTCCTTGGGTTCGGTGGGCATATCCACTGTTGGTTGCACCACCTGATCCTGGGTGATATTGCAGAGCCTTTGCTCCCTGTCTTTGTGTGTTCTCCACTTAAAAGACTTGCATATGGTAATTTGTCCACTTAGTGCGACTCACCCAGGGAAGAGACGAATCTCTCATGGGGATCCTCAATTGGGAACGCCTTGCAGCAGACTGCGCAGGGTTTAAATCTCCCCATAGTTAGTTGTAAAATAATAAAGGGTAATCAGACACGACAGGCACTTGCTCAACAGCAAGGGCTGGCTTTTTCAGTACTGTTGCTGAGGGTGGAAAGAAGGAACTGGGAGGGTCAGAGTCAGCCATGGTCACGGCTCGGAGGGGGCATTGGCCACTGACCCTGACCTGACAGGTTAGGGCTAAAAGACTTTCTGGATTACCATGTGCTGCAGCATGTGGATACCTGTAACTGACTGATGTGAGCAGCGCTCGAAGAAGAAAGTCTGTTACATTTTTTGGATAACTATTTCTCTATCTAGCCTGGTTCCTTCTGCAGATACGATCTTATAAGTTTGTTGTCTACTTGTCTGAAACTCTTGTGAAAGAATTAGCCATTAACCCTTTCTGTGTGATGAATCTGTCTCCTTCAGTTTGCATTATAAGAACTTGTTCCTCATATTGCTGCGTTCTTCTTAATATAAATTTGTCACTGAGGTAATGGATGCATACTGGACTTGAAGGCCAGAGGATAACAGCATAAACTGCCTGCTTGAAAAACTTCAGGGAGACAAATGATTAAGGAAGAAGTGAAGTTACTCTGGGGCAATGAAGTTAAGCAACTTGAGAGGAGAATTTGTGGCCTGATTCTGCTCTCTGTTCTATCAGCATAAACACAGAATTACTCACTGACTTTAGTGGCTTTATGCCATCCTTACACCTGTGAAATTGAGCAGATTTTCAATAAGCATATATTAATTAAGATAGAGTATTAGGGATGGAAGAGACCTCAGAAGTTCATCTAGTCTAAACCCCTGGTCAAAGCAGGACCAACCCCAACTAAATTATGCCAGCTAGAGCTCTGTCAAGCCAGTCTTTTAAAACCGTCTGTGGATGGAGATTCCATTAGCTCCATAGGCAGGCCTTCCCCTGCTTCCCCACCTTCCTTGTGAACAAATTTCTCATGTTATCCAACCTAAACCTTCCCCATGTGACTTGAGACATTGCTCCAAGGTCTGTCATTTACCACCACTAAGAACAACCTACTCCATCCTCCCTGGAATCTCCCTTTAGTAGCTGAAGATGGCTATCAAATCCTACCCCCCACACCATTGTTCTTTTCTTCAGAATAAATAAGCCCAGTTCCTTCAACCTCATTTCATAAATCATGCTTCCCAGCTTTCTTATCACTTGGATGCCCTCCACTGTTCTGTCTCCAGTTTATCCACATCCTTTCTATAGTGTAGGACCCAAAAATGGACACAGTACTCCAGATATGGACTCATCAATGCTGAATAGAGAAGAATAATCACTTCCTTTGAGCTGGAAATGCTCCTGCTAATGTAGCCCACTATCGTACCATTAGCCTTCTTGGCAACAAGGGCCAGCTGTTGACTCAGATCCAGCTTCTTGTCCACTGTAAACCTCAGGCAGGGGTGTCGCTGGCACATGGAGCATGTGCCCCGGGTCCTGGCACCAGTGCCCTGAGTGCCTAGCGCAGCCCCTGCCTCTCCCGGATCCCTGGCCAGAAGAGGCAGATGCTGCTGTGAGCAATCTGGGCCAGGCTGCCTGTGGCAGTAGCTGCCTCTCCCGGCCAGGGATCTTGGCCGGCCTGCACATGGCAACCCCTGCCTCACCCATCCCTGTCCCCTGCTGGGGACTGGGGGCTGGGTTGGTGGCAGGGCCCTGAGAACGTCTTTGGCCTGGGGTGCTGAATTGGACCCAGGGTGCAGGGCCCAGGCCTGGGCCCTGGGTCTTTTCCCAGGCCAGCAGCACTCCTGCCCTCAAGTCCCTTTTTTTACAGAAATACTGCTTAGCTGATCAGTCCTCAGTTTGTAGCAGTGTGTGGGACTCTTCCATCCTAAGTGCAGGACTCTGCACTCGTGATTACTGAACCTCATCAAATTTCTTTTGACCCAGTTCGACAATTTGTTTATATCACACCATATCTGATCCCTACCCTTCAGCATATCTACCATTCCTCCTCAGTTCAGTGTTCTCTGCAAACTTGCTGAGGGTGCAATCCACCCCATGATCCAGATCATAAATGAAGATGTTGAACAAAACTGGCCCCAAGATCAACCCCTGAGGCATTCTACTTGATCCCAGCTCCCAACTAGTCATCAAACCATTCATCACTACCCGTTGAGCCCGTTGATCTAGCCAGCTTTCTGTTCATCTTATAGTCTGTTCATCCAACCCATAATTTTTTAACTTGCTGACAAGTGGAAGGATGTACCAAAACCTTTGCTGAAGTCAATGTATATCTCATCCACTGCTTTCCCTGCAGAGCCAGTCATGTCATCATAAAAGGCAATCAAGTTGGTTAGGAATGACTTGTGCTTGGTCAATCCATGCCTACTGTTCCTGTTCACCTTCCTCACCTCCAAGT
The DNA here is from genome assembly GCA_007922195.1 of Podocnemis expansa. Classification (NCBI taxonomy): domain Eukaryota; kingdom Metazoa; phylum Chordata; order Testudines; family Podocnemididae; genus Podocnemis; species Podocnemis expansa. The sequence goes on from ML682005.1 coordinate 42,647,389, forward strand.
GCTTCAGAAAGGATTTTTTGAGGACCTGCTTCATGATTTTTCAGGGGACTGAGGTAAGGTTGATTGCTCTGTAGTTCTCTGGATCCTCCTCCTCCTCTTTTTTTAAATAAAGGACAAAATTTGCCTTTTTCCAATTGTCTGGAATCTCCCCGATTGTCATGAGTTTTCAAAGATAATGGCCAATGGTTCTGCAATCACATCAGCCAACTTCCCAGCACCCTCAGCTACATTGCATTCATCCCCATGAACTTGTGCACATCCAACTTTTTCTAAATAGCTGGACCATCATGTTGGCTGGTATAACAATACACTGATTTCTGAGTAATGTGCTAGGTCTCCATCCAACAGCTATGAAATTTGGCACTAGTTTTCCTCAGAGATACATTCAGAAATAATAGAGAGCTGAAAACAGACTTTAATACTGATAAAATTTTTTTGATAGCAGAAGAACTAAAGTCATATGACAGAAGACAATTTAATGTTTGAAATCATGATAGCAAATTGCCACAGTATCTCCAACTACTTTTTCATAATTTTACATTGACAAATATGTTCCTGTAGAAAAATGACTCACTGAATATTTTGGGAGATGTGTGAAGAATTATTTCTAAATAATAAAAGCATTAAAGAAAACTTCAGTTTAAAGTTTCAAGCTGTTTAAAATGTTAAGCTGTTAAATAGTTAAACGATTCTGCACTAGGAGAGTTTGGAACACACTGCATGTGCAAAATTAATGCAAGTAAAAACTATCTGACATTCTTCATATTGGTTTGTGTTTGAGCATTATCAACTGAAAATAATTAAGTAATAGCTGTATCTTACTGTGTATGTGTGTTTTTTGACCAGCCAAATCTACAAATGAATGAAGTGTTTTGACAATTACAGGAAAGAGGGTGTAAGTGTGGGTGGTTGAAATTTCATATGAAACTTTCTGGATGAAAAATAATCTTCTTGTGTGCTGTTCAGAAAGTCGCTTATTTATCTCTATGCATCACGGCTCTACAGCAGTTCTGCTCCTAGCCCATTGTGAGCCTGAGGCATCTCTAATTTATGCTGGAGCTAAATAGGCTCCTTTGTGGCTCCAGAGTACAGGGAGGGCAAATGTGTTTTATGCTACATTTGCTCCTAGGCCCTCTATTCCTATCTCAGAACAGGAATGGGGGAACCGAAACTGGGCCCATTAAGTTTCAAGATATTTTGGTCACGTGAAGTTCCAGGGTCCTTCGGTGTTGTCATGTGATATTGCGAACTGTGCTTTGTATAGTTTATGCTTTATTTACAATGAGATATGATTTCTCCCAACAAGGACCCTATAGTTGAAAGCCTTACATACTTCTGAGACTTCTCACTCTGACCGCTAATTGTTCTATAGCTATTGCTTATTATTCTAATTTTGCAATCCAATTTACTAGGACAGATCTCTGTGCATGTGTTGGATGGTCAGAGACTTGATTTCCTTTTTACTGTAGTGATTAAAAATACTGGAATATAAACAAATACATATTTTACCAGCTCTTTAAAAACTAAAAATATAACTTAATGAATTATTTTCAGGCTTACTTATGTGCAGAGTATGTTTGCTTGCTATGGGTTAGATTTTAAAGTAGCTTTATGTCCCTCCCCTCAAAAGAAACTAGAAATTAAATGCTAAAAACTGGAGCTATGTTCTATAGGAATTATGCAGCAAGGACATTAATCATTTATTTCTTCACAATCTGCTGCACATAATTTTCTGTCTTTAATGGGATTCCTACTAAAATCCAGTCACTTAATGGAAGTAGAGCAGCCATAGTTGCAAGACAGTAGTAATATTCCTAAAAGGCAGCTGGACTTTGTTAAGCTAAAATGTGAACAACAGAAAGACATTGCCCTAAAGTGTCTGAACATTTGCTTTTGTAAACAGGAAAAATGTGTCTCATATCTACAATGTTTCTCTTCAAAAAGCAATTTGAAACTCGACATAAACTTGTTTCAGATGGTGAGTTTTGTTTGGTTTGTCTTGTTGCTAATTTGGGTCTGACTGAAGTAATGGAAGTCAAGTCAATGGAAAATGTACTCATTGCCTGTGTGGCCTTTAGATCAGGCCCTTTGTGCTGTTTCCTTTTTATATGCATTAATTTAATCAAAAGCAACTCCCTTGGTTAGAATAATGTGCTGATTATCCTCATGAACATTGGAAATAGCCACCAATAGAACTGCTTCCTTTCACTAGCACATACATTTCTAATCATGTGAGGCTGTACACTAAGAAAAATGCTTGCTATTTTTTAAAGTTAAAATTGAAGATCTATAATAGCTCTTAAGAACATTGCACTTCTGAGCAGGAGTCAGCAGCACTCCTATAGCCTAGAAATGTAAATCAGAAATCCCATTTTGTTGTACCAAGCTGTGGAGTCATGTTCATTAGTGCCAATGCCCAGCTCACTTTCCCCTTTGATTAATTTTTGATCAGTCACTTCAAACCACGACTTTCCAGCAGCAGAACAAAAGCTTAAAAGGTAAGGTTTAGCTTTTATCGTTTTCATGTCAATTTGAAATACTCTTATTGCATTGTAGCCTTCCACTACAAACACACCAGTGAATAATACAACATAAGGTACATCTTTGAAACGAAAGCTATCCCAAGCTAAACTAGAAGCTTTTAGATCTGCATCAAATGTTTCTTAGAGAAGCAAATGAGATGCTGAGGAGCGGCAGCCAATTGTACCCTTTGTTCTTGCCCTGGAGAGCTTTGCTCTTTCAAATTGCTCATTTGTGGTTCCTGGGGAGATTTAGGAAGAAATACATTTTAACTCACCAAGTTCCTTCTCTCAGGAATTACTATGCTGAACTTCCTCTGGTCTAATCTGGCATTGGGTCACTTCTTGAAATATCCTTTTTTAGTTTCTACAATTCTGAAAATTGTTTCAATCTACTGAAAGCATTTCTTTCTATGTAGTCTATGTATCTCCATTACACCCAATCCAAGAAACAACTGAATTTGATGAGTCTTGCTCAGAGGGAGTCTTCAATGAAGAAGTGGAATTAGCATTATACACATGCTACCACCATTATGAGAAATGAGAAAAAGATACTGGGATAACAGAAGTTAGGAGGTGGTAGTGTGGGTCAGAAAGTGTGTGTGTGAAGGTATGTGGGAGGAGGTAATATATCAAGCATAGCTGCTCTTAGCCGTGGGGCAGCCTAGGCAATTGCCCAAGGCCCTGCACTGGGAGGTGCAGGGTGGATTCTGGGTGTTGGGGCCAGGCTGGGGCTTCCAGTTTTAAACATCCTGTCTGCCTGCCTGGCGGATGCTCACACGTGGGCCAGGGTGGGTGTGGCTGGGCCATGGAGCAAAGTATCCTTGCAGCTCCAGCCAGCCAGGTGAGGTCAAGGGCTGGAACGGGGAAAGGAGCTTGGGGAAGTATGTTAGGTGGGGACCCCAGAAAGGCCTGGGGGATGTGGCAGGGGGGACCCAATCATTAACTTTTGCCCAGGAATCACCAAGACCATCCCTGATATCAAGTTGTTCAGAAATCAATTAACTAAGTCATATCCTGCTCACTCACTGAAGGCAATGGGACTACATGCACAGCTACAGGGCAGGTATTTATCTCACCGACCTCATGCTCCAAATAGCAATGAATGTACATTTCAACAAGAATAAAGTAAGGGCTAGTTAGTTTTTTGTTTGTTTGTGGTTTTTGGTTTTTTTTTTTTGGCTGAAGATGGGAGGGGCAGATTGTCAGCTGGTGTAAATTGGGATTGTTCAATTGAAATCTGCGACTTTAGTGGAGCTCTAGCCATTGATAACAGCTGAGAATCTGGCTATATGCATTCTTTCAGTGCAGTGATGGCCTAGTTATATGTTCATCACAATTTGCAGAACTAAACATCTTAAAAAGAGTGTTTTAACTTTCTCATAAATATCAGTTCCTGGAGAAGCTTGACAGAAAATGTGTCTTGTTGAGCAATTTCTTTCTTTCTTCCTTGGGGCAACTAAATCATCATATCACAGAACTGCTGCAAAATCTAGATTCATCCAATGGGCTCCCACTGTATACAAAAATGAAACAAAGCAAAAAAGAAAGTCAGATACTAACATTCATTAAAAGAAATTGTGTATGCTAGTAAGTGTTAAGATAATTAAGAGAGGGATTTTCTTTTAACTAGCTTAAGTTTTCAGACTATCCAGATTCGTTTTAATATTTTATCTAATTGTAAAGGTATTTTATTAAGTTTTTTTGTGGTGGTTGAAATGTTGGTTTCTATAGCCGACATAAATAGAATCTTGCTTTGCAGTTATAATTGTCTGGTTTGTGTTCCTGATAACTCCCACTGATTTCAGTGCTGTGTATGTTGGATCAAGATCGGTATGGGTATTTTTGATGTGTGATCTTCATTCTCCCTTTTTTGTTGTTTTTGTTTTTGTGGTTGAAATTTTGCCAACAAAAAGGAATAGAAGTGTCACTAATTAATGTGAACATGATCAAATAAAGTTAGTCATATCATAAGTAAAGTTTGTTGCCAGGGAAGTAGACAGTCCCAAGAAATGCTGAGATTCTGCTCTTAGTCTGACTGAAACTCCCTTCAGTGATAGGGGTATAGGAATGGACCGAGCCTCATGATCCCCAGGGAAAGGAAACATGATGCTCACAAGGGCTGATCTTTCTGCTCCATTCCATGGTGCTACCTCATGTCCTCTACCTTAGCAATGAAAAAAAAAAACCAACAGGGAGTTGTGTGGCACTTTGAGACTAACAGATTTATTTTTCGCATGAGCTTTCGTGGGAGAAAATCCCAATAAATCTGTTAGTCTCAAAGTGCCACACGACTCCTTGTTGTTTTTTTGGTGGACTAGACTAACACGGCTATCCCTTTGGAACTTAGCAATGAAGCATACTACCTATGGTGCCATTAACTCCTCTGTCTGTGCTGAAGTAATAACTCTCTCCCTGAGGCGATGTGTAGTAGCAAGATTTAATGTTGTTCCACTTAGAACTCTGCAACTATCCAAGGAAAGCATGGCTTGGACAGCAGTTTCTTTGTAGCCTGCTCTCCTACTCCCCTCATTGCAGATCTTGAGTCCTGTAAGTGGGTATGGAAGGGTTTAGTGGGCTCCTGGAGAAGAAGAGTCCTGCTGTTTCTTTGTTAGGCTTCCCGCCTCATTTGTGTCTCCTTTTGCTCCCTATCATCCATGAAAGATGAGGAGGAGCAGCAGGTCCTCTGGGAAGAGGGGTGTATGTGGGATTTGTCATCCTGCATTTTACTGTGTGTGTGAAATGCTTCACACATCAGATCACGCCAACCAACCATACTGAAAAAGAATGTGTGGGAAGAGGAGGCAGAATCACACTTCACCATCCTTCCTTCCTGCCGGTCATGTGGAGTCCTTCCTTCTGCCTGTAAACCAGGGGACTGATCACCCATTGAGTAAAACTAGTGGTTTTAAGAATTAGCAAGGAGGAGTCTGACTCAAAAATGCGAGCCTTTTGGTTATCTCCTGTAACAGATGGCAGTGCAAAAAGCAAGACAGGCCCCTGTCTGAAATGGGTCTGCTGGGAACATTATATGCCTTGACCTACTGACAACTTTTGATTTGATCTTGCCGCCTTCTCTTGACAAAGAGACTTTAATCTCCTGCTGTGTAAATGCTATGGGAATGATGTAATTGAGGAAGTCTGAAGCCTACTCTTTGTTGGATAAACAAGATTGTCTGAGTTCAGAAACCAGTGTGTGGAACATTTGGTTGAGTACTGGTGCTTTGGGTTTTCACTCCGGGGGTTGTGCTAAAATCCCACACCACAGTGGTGAGAATAGTTTTGTTTAGCAAGCCAAATGTTTCCTCTACTATTTAGAATTGAGATTTTCTTCCACTGCAGACTTCAGCTCAGAAAGAAGGTGATGTAGTAAGAGACCGTACGAGTTTTACCAGTACTGTAGTAACACTGAACAAGTCTTATCAGTAGTTTTCCCCATTTTTTTAAATTAAGGAATGTCTGTCACTGAATGTGTCAGAATGACTGCCGCAGACTGACATTTATTCTAAAGTTTCTGCCTGTAATTGTCCCAGGTAAACATTTATTGATCTTTGTCAAAAAATGATTTTGGAATGGCAAAGTCACTCAACTCAACTTCTTCTCCAGGAGCCCACCAAACCCTTCCATACCCATTCACAGGACGCAGGATCTGCAGTCAGGGGAATAGGGGAGTATGCTTTCCAGATAAGATTAATATTTACTAAAATTCCTGGAAAAATCAAGCTGTGTATTTAAAGCAAATGCTTTCCCCTTCTTTAGTCACATAGATATAGCCTAAGCCTATTCTAGTTGTGGAACAGTACTTCGTAAATACTGTCTCAGTGGGGGAGTAATAGGGTGTGCTTACCTTTCATGATGGCCTCCTTGTCAAGTGTGTGTGTATGGCTGCAGTTTTCTTTATTTCTTTGGCTCATGATGCTCCCTGTGGGCTGCTGTGCTTGTCAGGGTCTCTTTGGTGACTAAGACCTCTGGCCGAGTTGAACAAACAAACCCCCTCTGGGGTACAAGTTCAAAATGTCCTGCATGCCTGCCACGGCTCAGCCTTTTAACAGTCCAGCAGGGTCTGCTGCAGTACCCCTCTATTGGTAATGTCTCTGACATCTTCTTGAGGTTCAAGTCTCAGTTTGATCAACAGTGCCTATCTCAGTACCCTAGCTGGCCAGTTTACATGTGAAGGTTCCTGCTCTGGGGTGAAGCAGCACCCCCAGGCCTCCTCCCTGGAGGCTCTTTGTGTCATTTAGTCCTCTGACCCTGGGTCTCCAGCTGGGTCAGTCTCAGTTCAGCCCCCTTCTGGAGAGGTAACTATTCTGGGTATAGTCCCTTCCCTAGGCCTATCGAAACTACCTTCTCCCCAGACAAAACCACTTATCCAGCGTCTGTTGAGGGAGGAAGGGCAGGTGAGAACGCTATGTAATAGCCACAAGCTACATCCCTTTAACTATTGCTCCTTTTCATTTCCTTGGGTCACTTTATTAGAGCCCATCTTAGTTGAGTCCTGACAGTTAGCCAAAAATGATTGCCTTGCTGCCCCAGTCACTGCCAGCAACTGATCTGTCCAGCCATCTCAGATCCTGCAGCCAGCCAGGCACACTTCTTGCTCTGCTTATCCCTTCCAGCAAACTGAACTCACATAGCTGTGCATCTCCTTTTATAGGAGCCTGTTGCACCTGGATAGGCTGCTTCCTGCAGCCTCTCTAGGCAGCTTGAGGGACCCTCTCTACTGCTCTTTTCTGGAGTGAAATATGGCAGGGCTGCAAGGCCTCCTACAGGGGGCATAAAGGCCTAGTCTACTCTAACACAGGAAGGTTAATGCATGGGCCCATAGGGTCCGTGACTAAGTGAAAAGCACATTTTTGTAGGGTTTCATGAAAATTTACATTAATCACTATTTTTCAATTACTTGTAAATTGACTATAAATATCTAATCTATGCTGAGACTCATGTATGTAAAAGATTGTTTTAAGGAGAAGGGAGAAAAATTGTTCTTTTTAACCTCTGAGGATAAGAAACAATGGGCTTAAACTGTAGCAACAGCAGCTTAAATTGGACATGAGTAAAAACTTCTAAACTGTCAGGGTAGTTAAGTACTGAAATAAATTGCCAATAAAGATTGTGGAATCTGACCTTGGAGATTTTTAAGTGGAGCTTAGAGAAACCTGTCAGGCATGGTCTAGATTATACTTGGTCCTGCCTTGAGTGCAGGGGACTGGACCAGAAGACCTCTCAATGTTCCTTCCAGTCCTATATGTCTATGATTCATTATGCAAGATCTGCTTCACAAAAATATCTCTTAAAATCGGTCTGATTATTTTGAAGTCATCAGCATATGACAGGAGCAAAGAAGAACAAAAATTTAGTTCATTTGGCATTTAGAATTTAGAAATGACTCATTTTTTAAAATGGTGAAAATACTTATAGTCTATAGGATGTTCAAAGCACTGAAATACATTCTGAAAAGCATATATTAAGCATTGATGAGAAGCTGAGTATTAAGAACTGGCTGTAACATTAATGCTGCTGATGATAATGAGGAGTTTTCAGCCTGTGAATTTAGTGGCAGTACCTGGTGGTTGGATTGATAAGAGAGACCTTTAGAGAATTTGTAACTGTGTGGAGCTACAAAATGGAACTATAAAGATACACTGGGTCAAGTATCTTGCATTTAAAAACATTTCCAGATTTACATGAACTACAGTGTCAAGGAATGTAGGGTAATAAATTTTAATATATGTTAGGAATGAAATTCGTATTTGTGCAGTTGGCTCACATAAGGTCCTAAATATTTAAACCTCACTTTAGCCCTCTATTAATCATTTTTTCCAGAGGAGGCTGTGTTTGCAAGTTTAAGAAGAGCACGAAAGACCTTCTGAGAGCAGAAATAGGTGAGGTTTTTGCCATACAAAGGATGGCACAGTTTGAGAAGATTGCACAAGAGATACATATGCTGTGTTTGCAACAGTGTGAATAGGTAGACTTGGAAGTAGTACATTTTTATCAGTAAAAATCAGTGTCTCAAATCCATAGACACAAACAGAAGAAAAATAAACAAGGAGTCCCATGGCACTTTTAATGACTAAGAAATAATTTCAGTTGAGAATAATTGAAATTTACAGATAGGGAAAGAAAAACATGACTTGAGAACTTATTTGAGTTTTATTTAAGGGTATTTACTTTGCATATTTTAACATGTGATGTTGACATTTGTGTTTTAATAAGTATAAAGTTTTAACTTATTAAAATCAATATACAACATCACTAAATGATAATCTGACCCTCTACCATAATCTCCCACACCTAAAATGAAAAAAAAAAAATTTAGAGGAAGCAAGACAAAGGGCATGTGCTGAGGGTATGGCATTACACATAAGGTCATCTTCATCTTTTTCAATGTATTGTCATTCTAATAACATCCGTAGTTGTAAACATGTACTAAGTACGTATTTGGGCCCTGATCTGCTCAGATGTATTCATATGCTTAGCTTTACACACTATTATTAATATCATTGACTTCAGAGAGATGACTCACAGTTGTAAAGGTGAAAAAGGAAATCTTTGCAGGAGCAGGGTCTTGTATAACTGGATTTGACAAAGGCTTGCACTGTATTTACAAAACAAACCATGTTTATATCCAAGATTCATTAATATTTTCTCACATCCTTTTGTTCCAGTTCAATCACTTTTGTTGGTTTATTATGTTGGAAGTAACAATGTACAAATTTATATAGTTTTGTTTTGTCTCAATGACTCCATAGGGTCTCAGTTACATTACATTACCTTGACCATCACAGACAGAAACAGACCCAGATAAAATTATGTAAATAGCAATAATATAAGTTATTCTACTTCTGCAGATGTTGTTCTTCATCTGGAGCCAATCTGATTGTGGATGCTGTCTCCATGCATAATGATCCAGAACTAAAGGATGAAAGTGGCTCTCAGAGCAAAGAAAACCCATTCTGAATCTTTACTGTAAATTATACGCTATACAAAATCAGTCCAAATTGTTCAAACTCTTGGACAATTACAATGCCATTATATTCACCATGCTGACTATGGTGTAATTATCATGTTTAACAGCAGTTTGCTTGAACTGAACCCTAAAGGGAGAGATGAAAGCAGTAGTGAACAAAAATAAAAGCAGATGTTGGACCTGGTTTTGTTTTCTGACTCAGCAAGTGAAAATAACCACATAATGTGAAACAAGCAAGGAGTCCTCTGGCACTAAAGACTAACAAATTTATTTATCACATGAGCTTTCGTAGGAGAAAATCCCACTTCATCTGATGACGGGACTCCTTGCTTTTTTTGCTGAACTAGACTAACACGGCTGCCCCTTTGGAACTTCACATAATGTGAGACCTTTTCACTTAGCTGATAACTGAAGTATCAGCAGTGATCAAATATGCAGTACACTCTACCAAATGGATCAAACAGTTACTCACATGACGAAGGAGCTTGCCTGATTTTGACACAGGGCTCAAGTGTGCAGTCCACATAGTGACAGAATTTTATAAGGTAAAAACCCACTAACGAATCATTCCTTTCTTTCATGTAGAAAAAAATTTCTGGTTTAGAATCCAGCTGTTGTCCTATTGAAGTAAATGCCATTGATTTCAATGGGAACAAGATTGTTACTTGCCTAGTGAATTGTGTGTGAAATATATTACCAACATTATTATTTAATTTTTTTTGCTAGATCATTCTGCCAGTTCTCTTTAAAAATAATCACTGTTCTAAATATTTCCTTCCCTGAAGAGAATTAAGTTCTGAGACACTTGTTTGATTGTGATTCACAGATTTGGAAGAATTAGTGCTTGAGTTAAGTAATTGAAGGCCCTATCAAGTACTGAATGCTTCCTGCAAGATGTTGGTATGCTTAGTGGCCATTGGCATCAGAAATTGGGGAGTAGAGGATTTAGCTGAGCAATAATACCATATGATAGAATGATTGGCTAGATGAATCAGTGGAACCCATTTTGGCCAGCAGTTTAAGTGTAACTCAGTCTGTTCTGACTGAAATTCACTATTAGCTGGGGTATATTTTGTGGCCTAGGTGAGTTCTGTCTAAAATCTGTTCGATACTGGTATTTATATTATGCTCATCAGTATGTTGTCTGAGTACTAAGGAAAAATCTAAAGGACAGCAGCCTTCATCCTTTCTCCAGACTGTGTTTTGGAATGTATTTTAAAATATTTCTTTTCTGTTGTCCCCTTTTCTCTTCCTCCTCTCTTTCTATTTTCAGCATTGAGAAACTGAGCCATTTTTGAAATGTTGCTCTGAGCAATCTATTGCTAAGGGATGTCTTGCTCTGCGTCTGGTGAAATCTGTGATCATGCTGATGTCTAGCGGGAGTTCTCTCTTGGCTGGCCATCCAAGAAGCTTCAAATCCCTGGTCCTGGGTCTCACACTGAAAGCAAGTAATGCCATTGTCCAGGATGATCACAACTGCTGTGCAAATTCATGTGGGAAAAGGTGGTCCCTGTGGTTGCCTGATCTATTTGGAAATCTAAATTAGATGGTGACAGAGCATAGTGTGTGGAGCACATGGTTAATGAGCTTTCTTCAATCTGAGTTAATCAAAATATGGACCATCAAATTTAGATTTATCTTGAGCTTTTCAAGTGCACTTCTGGGCATAATGCATTGTGGTAACTTTGATGAGGACAGTTTGGTTAGGTCCTTATGTGATACGAAGCCGAGCAGTCTCCTGGCCATTCAAAGGAGGTAAAAAGTGGAGGTGATTGAAAATTTTCTTCCAGTACACTTTTTTCTTCTGTAGAAAAATCCTGATTTAATGAAACCAAAATGTTCCACAGGAATGTGTTTATTCCATCAAACATTTTGACAGAAACCAGGGAGACAGCTTTCCTGATTCTCTGCCAGGCTGGTCTCCCCTGGCTTCCTCAACAGCAAGTTCCCGGAGGAGTTGGGCAGTGCAAAGAGGCAATTTTTTGGGAGACGGTTTTCTACCCGCCACATAGCTGCCTGTCCATGATCCCTGATTTCCCCAGGTGAGAAAAACAAAATCCCTCTCCCACTGTTTTCATGATGCAGTTGTTTCTCCTACATTGAGGAAAGCAGATGTGTACGGAAACAAGGGCCACATTATATCCCTAGGTAGATTGTGTATTGTCTTGAGTCAAATGTCTGTCTAAATTTTTAAAAAATGAATCTGTCTCCAAACATTGGCATCAAATATTGCACCTAAGTTGCCCACTGCCTTTTCTTCAATTTACACGTGAATGAAAGGACTGTAGCACTTCCCTGCCTGTGATTTCAAATGTGTGGAAGGTGCTTTTTTGAAACTATAGAGATATTGCAAAAGCAGCTTGTGCCACTGCAGGAGTTCCATCTTCCTCAACAGTTATAGTCTCCAACAGCTGTTGGTCTCCTCAGGAATTCAAGTTACTTGCATTGCCACTTCTTACACACGGGCTTACAAATGTTTGGTAAGATTAAGTAGCGTAGTTGCTGCTTCACAAAATCCAAAATGCTTCCTTAGCCCTAGTAGATATTTCTTTTTTTGCAAACTGATTTATAGACTAGCCTCTGGGTGGGATTGGATCTAGCTGTTTTCTTGCCAATCCTGTATGTGTGGCTTTTTATTATTGTCATTGGTCCCTGCTGCTTCTCTGACTTTATCTGCTATAAAATAATAAAGCTGGACCAGCTACTGAATTCTGTCCTCCTTTGTGGTCTGGCTCCCTACCACTATTTACTGTTTTGGGAATTACTTTGTTGTCTTACCTTTCCTTCTTTAGGGTCTGATTCAGGGCCTGTTCAAGTAAACTGAAAGATTCCCATTCATGTCAATGGACTTTGCAGCAGGCTCTCAGTTCTGTGTCCTTTAGATGTTACATAGGAATTTCCATACTGGATAAGTCTACTAGTCAGTCTAGTCCAAAACCTTGTCCTCATGTCTTTAAAACAGTTTTTACAGTACATGTCACTGGAGTTATTGCTGCATTTATAGCAGTATAGACAAGAAACATCTATAGTTACCAAGCATTTGACACAGATGGGAATGTCCACTTAACACCAAATAATGAATAAATAGCTAGGGACCTCTGGTAGGGGGCTGGTGACCCCACCATATAAAACAAATTTCCCACAGAAACAAAAATCAGGCACCATATTGGTATACAGCTATCTGAAACAAGAGATCAGTATCATGCAAAGAATATGACAGGCAGCGGTCAAACCTGTAAGGAAGCCAGAGACCCAAATAGTCCCTTGCTCAAGGCCAGATCAGTAGTAATGATAACTGGATTTCAGAAGAACATTGTATGAAAACCACAAAAACTGCTCAAATAATTAAAGAAATGGATTGAGACCCTCTTGGTGTCCTTAGAATCAATGAGTGTAGGTGGACAGGCTATAGAGAAACAAATAAGAGCAAAATCAACTCTGGGAATACATAAGGTAGTCATGATGTTCATGTGAAATTCTAATGTTGAATGAAGCAGAACAAGCAGTGACTGAGTGGGCATCAACAATTCCAAGAATGATTAGTTTAAAAGAATCTAGTCTAAGGCTATGTCCACACTTACACAGTTAAATCAATTTAACTTATATCGATTTAGTAAAATCAACATAAAAATCATTAAATGGATTTAAGTTAAATCGATTTAACAGTTCCCCACTAGAAACTCAAATCGAAATAGCATGTCCAGGGACAGGACTTGCTATTTTGGTTTAGGAGAGAGGCACCATGGGTGGTGTGGCAACATGGCCCCCTAGAAGGACCATGCCCCCACCCAATATATACAAAAAGGAAAGTACCTGGGAAGAAGGGCAAAAAGTGTTAAATCGATTTAACAGTTAAATTGAAATAACATGTCCACACTGTTATTTTGAAATAACAATTTCGATTTAACAATTTAATTTAATACTAGGTTTTATTATATCGATATGACTTTCCTTAAATCAAAATGAGGGAGCTTCTCATTTCGGAATAAGGGAATGTTGTGTGGACCTACCATTTTTTAAATCAAAATAACCAGCATTATTTCAATTTAAACAGGGTGTGTGGACATACCCTAAGAGTAAGCTCTAGCAATCATACAATGCTGACCAACAAAGAACCAGATGAGGAAAAAGATGTTTGTTAATTATTTGTTGCAGGAAAGGTTGACCAAGGTTCAGAATGATATAGTGACTATGGGTAGGATAAAGAGAGGCGCAGGTGTGGCAGGAGTTTGCACATGAACCAAAATTGGGAGCACATAGTAGAAATTGGTCATATGACCTAATGATAGGCGGAGTAATATTTAAATAATAATAATAATGATAATAATAATTGAAGAAATTCATTAAGTGACATGGAACTTTTCAGATGGCACTACAAAGAGCTGGATAGCTCGTGTCTGCATTTCATGAAAGTTTGCGGCTGCTTGGTTGATATAGATGTGTACAGGTTACTGACAAGGGCTGTGACCATAACTTTTATACTGCTGAATTGAAAATAGCATTAGAGAGGATGAGGAAGATTAAAAGAAGTCTGTGCATCAACAGCACACAATTAGCCCATAAAAAGTGCTTGTCAGATTGAACTGAAAAAGAGCTTCTGTGTTCTAATGGAGCCAAGTGAAGAAAACCAAGACATTGATAGTCTGTGGGAAAACTATGAGGGTGCCATCTAGAAATTCATTCATAATAACAAAATTAAATTTAAAAGGGAAGAATGGATTAGTGATGCTACTTGGGAAGCAGTAGAAAAGAGAAAATGTGTAAAGTGAAAACACATGAATGCAGAGACAGTGAAGAGATGAGCAAGTAGCAAGAAGGGATAGAAAATTTTAAGAGGCTGAAGACGCTAGCTTACAACCTTGTATAAAACAATCTAACAGAGAAAAATTTAGTAGTATTGGAGGCTCTATTAAAGGTGCAAATAGAATGATTCTTAGTAAGAAGAAGAAAGGAAAGGATGGACTGAATATCTGAGTTCCAAAGGGTGAGCTGTGTTAGTTTAGTTCAGCAAAAGAAGCAAGGAGTCCTGTGGCAGCATCTGACAAAGTGGGATTTTCTGCCATGAAAGTTCATGCAATAAATAATTTTGGTAGTCTCTAAGTGCCACGGGACTCCTTGCTTCTTTTGCTGAATATTTTAGGTGGTTTTAAATAGGTCAAGCTTAAGCAAGGTATTTAGAAATAAGGGATAGAGACCTATCATCAGAGGTTGATTTTGATTTAGAAGATATTACAGTGGAAGAAGTGGGAAAGGCATCAACACACACAAAAATGGGGAAGCAAACAGAGGGGACAACACTACAGGAGAGATGCTTAAAGCAAGTGATAAAACAGTCTTCTAACTGTTCCTTGAACTTTTGGTAGAATATGGAATGAAGAAAAGAATCCAGCCTGATGGAAGAGATGCCTTATAGAAAAGTTGCCACAGAAAGGGATGTCCTGATTAACTGGGATCAAATTTTCCAACGCCTGGGAAAACCATGCACAATCATCACCCTGGAATGTTTCAAGAAACAAATAGTTCTACAGCTTGGAGAGCAACCAGCAGGTATGAGACCACTGAGATCCTATGCCATCTGTATTATTCTCTGATATGTTGCAGAAGAAAGTGTGGAGTGGCAAGCACCTCTTGTGATCCATTTTAGAGGTTTCCAGAAGGCATTTCACAGCGTACATGGAGAGAGTCCTTGGAAAATGACATGTCATGGAATATCAGCAAAAATAATTGAGAACCTATTGTGATGGTCTCTGGATTTAGGGGGCCATTTTGATGCATTTTCATATTAATATTTCATAATTGCAATAATACATAGGTGTTATGCCATGTTTGGTACCAATAGAAAGGTTGTAACTTGTTAGGAATGATTATCTTAGTTATGTGTAGCTGTTGTATCTGTAGTAGAATTTAGGAATATGTTTTTTATATTTATGTTGCAACTTATTTGATTCTGGGAAACTTCCCAGACAGCCCGTCTACAGTTATTGTTTCTTTAGTGGCCCATTAGGGATCCACAGGCACAATGAGTCTAGGGAGAAACTTGCCCAGTGAGTTGCCTGGACTGATGATGTGACTTAACTCCATTTTGATCTGCAAAAACTCCACACAGCATGAAGAAGGCCAAGGGTGATCAAAAGCAGTCTTTAGTCTCCAGGCTACAGCTAACACCCATCTCTGGAACTATCCATCTGTGACTAGACAAAGGACTGAGGCCTATGCAGGTGATGGGTGTCTTCCAAAGGAACTGATTGAACCTGCAAACTCCAAATTCTTCCAAGGACTTGTTTTATATGGACTCTTAATCATTTGTATATATCTTT
Organism: Podocnemis expansa; assembly: GCA_007922195.1. Lineage (NCBI taxonomy): Eukaryota > Metazoa > Chordata > Testudines > Podocnemididae > Podocnemis > Podocnemis expansa. The sequence goes on from ML682005.1 coordinate 42,663,195, forward strand.
TTCATTTTTACTCTTTAACATCTCTCATAGCTTGTCTCTTTTCTTTTTATAGTAAACCTTTAATTGTAGTTACTAAAGGATTGGTTGGCAGCATGGGATTTTGGGTAAGATCCAAGCCTATATCGTTCTGTATAATGTGGCTGGGCCTTTGGGGTCAGAAGAACCTGTTTTTTAAGAGACCAAATGGTAGTTGGGAGCTAGGACAGAGCTGGAATGCAATAATGGAGGCTGTTTATATTTTGTTATCCTTTGTGATAACTGGAGTGGGGAACCAGAAGCATGGTTTGTGGCTGATTGGGAGTCTGGTTTAAGTACTGCCTGTCACTGTCTGGAGAGTTTGGGTCTCACTTTTGCAGCTTGCCCTGATTTTTGCATATTGAGGAGGTTATCACAGGAAGCCCAGGTCATTCCCAAATGATAATATCAAACATCTAATCAGAGATGATGACATCTATGTGACAACTGAAGTAAGGCAGGGATTTATATTCTGCTGTGGTTTGCACTGATCATCAACTGTCATGAAGAAAGCAACAACTGAAGGCAACTGAGGAGTTTTGCTCATAGTATCATGTCTAGTTCAGCGTTTTAATGGAAGAAAAGACCCACCAGTTAGAGACTGCAAAACAAATAGGTTTGTTTATCAACAAGGAGAAGACAATGTATAGCCATCAATGTTCCAAAAACAACTCTGAAAACAAATGGAGAAATATTAGACTGAGTCAGTTTTACTTATCCAGGAAGTGACAAATGCAATGATGGTGCCACCATGCTAAACGCCAAGCAGTGAATACCAAAAGCAGAAAACGACTTTCAGAAACGTGAAAAGATTTGGAAAAGTAGCATGATTGGCGCTGATACACAACTACTATTTTTTAAATACTTTTAAAGAGGAGAATAATAAATCCAGTCATACTGGGTCAGGTCTGTGGGGCAGCTAGCCCAGTATGCTGACAGCAGTCAGTGGCAGATACTTCAGAGGGACTGAACAGAACAGGGCAATTTTGAGTGATATGTCCCCTGTCATCCAATCCTAGTTTCTGACAGTGCAAGGTTTAGGAATACTCTGAGCATGTGGTTGCATCCTGAGCATTTTAGTTAATCCCACTGATGGACTTATCCTCTATAAATTTACCTAATTCTTTTTTGAACCCAGTTATATTTTTGGCTTTGTAACATCCCATAGCAATGAGTTCTACAGGTTGACTTTGTTGTGTGAAGTTCTTTCTTATGTTTGTTTTAAACCTGCTACCTATTTATTTCATGAGGACAATCCCTAGATTTTTGTTAGGTGAAGAGGTAAACTTCCCTGTTCACTTTTCCACACCATTTATTATTTTATAGACTGATATCATATCCCCCCTTAATCATCTGTTTTCTAAAATCAACAGTCCTTATGTTTTTAATCTTGGTTTCAGGTTGGCAGATTTATTGGTGGAAATGGTCCACCTTTTGTAGCCTTTTGTAATAATAAAAAGTGCATTTATTTATTTATTTATTATAGTGCCTAGGAGCCTCAGCCATGAAACAGGGTGCCATTTTGCTAGACACTGTATAAACACAGAAGAAAAAGATATTCCTGCCCTAAAGAGTTTACAATCTAAGTATAAGACAAGGGATAGTTAGAGTGGGGAGTGCAGTATTGTCGCACTGTTTTGCTGATCAGCTTGATAAACTGTGATCTCAGTGCACAGGCAGCCTAATGATTGTCAGGCACTTTTTTTGTGGCAATGAAGAGTTCTTTCCTCAGGAGATAGAATTATAGAAGTGTAAGGCTTGAAGGGACCTCAAGCAGTCTTCAAGTCCAGCTCCCTACTCAGGATTGCATTAGCTAAATTCTGATCCCTTCTCTTCATGCTGAGTACTAACACTGAAGTAAACAGAGCTGCTTGTTGAGCATAGTACTAACTATTAGACTCTGACCTCTGTTTTTCTATAGCCATAGTACTTTGATTAGATTGGATAATTAATAAAAAAATAATTTAATACTTTATTGCTAAATAAATATTTATTAATATTGAATGTAATACAGTTCTGCTCTGATCAACTCAAGAAAGGATAGTGTTTTAATATATATTAACATCAGTTTTTTGCATATATTTTCTCTCTTCTAGCTCATGTAAAGAGGAATTAATTTCTTTTTCTAAATCATGAATAAAAGGAGCTACAAGGAATCACACTGGTAAGCTTTTGCCCTGCTTTGGATGAACAAGAACATTTTTGTGGTGCACATTTCCCTTGCAATCTTGTGTGTTTTGTTTTCCACAGCAACAGATAGGGTGAGTTACACAAATGCTTCCCATTTCGCATCCATCACTGTTCTCTGCAGGTGACTAGTCAGCCTGTTGGTCCTGGATTAATGACAGAAAACAGATTTTATTGTCCAAGTCATCTGTGAGTGATGGGATTCTTTGCAAATTCCCATGAAATCCAACTAATGTACCAATTGAAATAGTGTGTTTATAACTCAGACCACTTACTGTGAGCAGATTAAAACCACATAAAATCTTTTGATAGATCTACAAAACAAAATGATAATTTGTTCTGTTTTCCTAAATTCCATACCACTGAGACTATTTATCTTCAATCTTAGTGTAAATATTAGACCCTTCCAGGGCTGTCCTTTACATTGACCCCCACTAGCCTTCCCTTTTCCCCTGCTGTATCAAACTAGGGCAACATTAAAACAGAGGAAGGGATTCTTCATGAACCAGCTGTGCAAGAATTATTTTATTGTTGGATACTAAGGAGATAGCACCAGTTGACATTTTCTCAGAATAGAGCCATTAGGCAAAATACAAAACCTACTGTCAAAAAATACCTCATGCCCAAACTTCAAAACAATCCTTAATCTTATTTGTTTGATCTTGATAACGACCAAAGGTTAAAAAACAAAGAAACATGTGACAACAGATCCATAGATTCTGATAGTAGATTTATTGTGTTTAAAAAAAACTATGAAAAAAGAAAAAAACTGGCCTACACTTAGCAAAACTCATCATGTTACTCCCTTCTTCTCTCAAACACATCTGTTACTTGCACCCAGATGACTCAACAGCCCCTCGAACACCTGGGGCGAGGGGTCCATCATAGACAGCCCCCCTCCAATGTGACAGCAAGGTTGGGCATTTTCCATTGGGGTCCTAGTATCCCTGCATCCTCTGGGATCTCTCGCTAGGTGGGAAAGCATCCTCCAAATCAGTTGCCACATCCCTCCACCCTGAGATTCATCCCTTCTATTTCTTCACGGACTCTATCACAGCAGGCCTTGGGCTCTCTGGATGGCACCCAAGGATCGTCTTACTCAAACCGCCCCTTCACAGTCAGTCTCGGGATGTCTCCCTCCCAACCTCATTTCCACTAACCCTTGTCAGATGGCCCCGACAACATCACAGGGCTGACAAAGGGTGAGACAACTGGGAACCATCCCGATATGCACATAGGTCCGCAGATGCATGGGACCTTAGTTCTCTAGTAGAGAACCAAGATGTTAGGAATATGGGGAGGACGCATCTGTCGCTCCTTCTTACCTCTCAATTCTTGTCCCCAGGGTCCTCTCCCAGGTTACAGTCTGATCAGGACACACAAGGCAATTCCCTTTCTTCAAGGTTGAGCCAAACATACCCCTCTATGCATTGATCCTGTGTGCAAGTGTGCTGATCGCATGCTCTTATGCCAGAGAGGGTAAGACAGCAGCCTCACCCCTCACTCATGAAGGGATCAAGGGAAGAGTTGTTCCCCAACGCTTAGCTTGGGGGTGGGAGAAATGCAAAATGGTACTGTCTGCCTTTAAGTGCCCTGTGAGACGATTGGTTCCCACCTTCCTTTCTCCTTACCCACCTCCTCTCCAGGGCCTTCACAATCCCCTAGACACTCAGTGGACCCCCCCCAGCCCCACAGAAGGGAGATACCCCCTTGTTCTCTTCCCACCTATCGGTCCGCTGCTGTACAGACAGACCTTAGAAATAGCACATGGCCTGGAGGATGCATTGTCTCTGAACTTTTGTTAACCAGATAGGAGGGTTTGTTATCCCTTCCCTGCCAAAATCTTGGACAGCCAACTAGTTGCTGGTTCAACCCTCCCCATTACACCCTGGTTCAGAGAGGGTTATAAGGTGAATGGATAGGTCGTAGGAGACCCTCCATAGGGCCTACCTATACTGCTAAGTTGAGATGATTTCTCCCTCTGGTGCAAGGGGAAGGAAACAGTTAAGGAATCAATTCCCATTTATTCCATACTCCATTAATCCCCCGTCCAGGGCTACAAGGAGAGAGAGGCTTATAAACCCCTCTCTCGAGACTCCTTACTGACAATCTCAGTCCCCATTTATAGGGTAGGAAGGGTCTCAGTAAACCCTCACCCTACTTCCACTGGGTGATAGAAGGGCACAGGGAGACACTACTCACAGCCGAGACTCATCATCCAGCGGTTTCCAGATGTGGTGCTGCAGTTGAACAGGGTGGCTTTATGAACCCTAGGACTCAAGCATGTAGTTAGTCCCTTCAGGAAACCCTCGACCTCTGAGAGGGGGTACCTTACCCATAAGTGACTGGAGAAGCCTCGTGTTGCTATTGGTAGTATGCCTGCAATGTTCTTCCCCAGTAGTATGTGCTCTGTTTCCCCAGGAGCACAAGGGAACAGTCCCTTGCCCCTTTCTTTTCATGAGAACTACCTTATGAAACTGTTTTCCCAGGGTTCTTTCCTCCCAACCTAGGATCAATCCCCTGACACCCAAAGGGATGGTTATGGGCATCACACCATTGACCCCCCTTACTGCCAAGGAACCAACAATTGTAGCTCACTGCCCTCACATGAGACAGCCTGCCAAACTCCAAATGGCTGACCTCTTTATTATATACAGGTCGGGATGGAGAATAAAGATCCATCAAGATGGGAGTTATGTGCCTTCCAAGCACTCTGCTGCCGAGGACAGTGCGCATGTATTGAGGTTAGACCTGCCTTCCCTGGAAGAGGCTTTGGGATAGAATTTTACTCCCGTTTTCCCTTGCTTGGGTTCTAAAGACCAGAGAAGGTAGAGAGTGAAGGAAACATGTACTTAGCTGTCCAGTCTGCATGAATCCCTGCTGGAACCCCAAGCTGGGATTCCCCAGTCTCCACATTTGTGATGTGTTGGTTCTCTCTACAGGCCTAGGGAGGACTTAATGCGAGGTCTTTTTATTTCCCCACCGTTTTTCCCCGTTTATTCGTTATAGCTCATTCTACTGCCCCCTTTTTCCTCCCATAAAGAGTTCTTAGGAGTTTCTCCCAAAGCTTAGAGTGGGAGTTCCCTAAAAAGGGAACCCCAATCTGTTGCTATGACTTGTTGGAGGATCACCCGCACTGGGTGGGACCCTCTGATATGCTCCCACCTCCATCTTCCCCTTTCTCCTCTGGGTACCCATGTCTAATGAAGTCTGTTTGGAGGTCCAAGGACCCTCTGGGCCGAACCTCCTAAGTAGTCAGGCCTCAACCCAGGGATCCTTTTTCTCCCCCTTTTCAATATTGATAGGTTAGGGGACTAGGCCCCTGTATTCTCCTTTACATGGTGGTTTTTCCACACTCTCCTTCCACACTGTTGTGGGACACTCATTCCATGGTATACCACAATCTTGGCCACGGTGTTCTGGGCCAGTGCTTCATAGGTAAAGATGACAAAAACCATCCCACTGAGATCAGAGAGCCAACGTTTTCCCTCCGCTATGGTTACAGGCATAGCACCTATTTGCTTCTTTAAGGGATGGAGAAATGTGGCTGGGGACAACAACTTCCTTTGCTTATCACCTACTGACATAAGGGCCATCTATAGTGGATCAAGATTGCCCTCTTTCCAGAAAGCTAATATCCTAATGGAGTAGTAGATAACCTCTTTGGCACCCACTCTGCAAGTCTTCTCTCAGAAGACTCTGCAGGTTGGTAGTGTGTTTGCCAGCATAAGCTTGATGACCCACCACTTTATTTATCCTTGCAGTTGGGATGCCGTTTTGAGTATAGCTGTGCTGATGGCAGGAAAATATTAACTCTGCCCACTATCCAAGGTGTGGCTAGTAGTCACCTAAAACCGAATGATGTGAGCAGTGCTCGAAGAAGAACAGTGGGTTACTTACCAGTAACCATCCTTCTTCAAGCTGGGCTGCTTGCATACATTCAGGTCTCTCCCATTGTCCCTATTACTCGGAGCTAGCGATAAGAAGGGACTGTAGGGGATCAGGGTCAAAGCCATCTATATATAACTGCAGGAGTGGCAGAGGGGGTGTTGGCCGCCAACCCTGCTCTGACAGGCTAGGGCTAAAAGTTTTTGACCAATCGTGCGCTGCGGCATGTAGACATCTAACACTGAATGTATGCGAGCAGCCCATCTTGAAGAAGGATGGTTACTGGTAAGTAACCCACCGTTCCACTTCTTACTCAGACTGAACAATAGGAGCTCTTGCTGAGTGAAGAAGAAGAGCTGATGTACTTTAATGCTCTTATGTGTAAGATACTGTAGTGTATTATTTGGCTATTAGATTTACGTGTGTTGCACAGAGTTCCAGAAAAGGGGAGGCCTTTGATAAACGGGTAAAAGAATGAACTGTGTGGAGGCCTGCTTTATAGTTGTTTTATTTAATAAATAAATACTGCTTAAGATAGACTGTGGCTGTATATCATGACACCACAAAATCATAGCTGTGTAAGAGTGGACAGGACCCTGAGAACCCTTCTAATCCAGTCCTCTGCACTCAAGGCAGGACTAAGTTACAAAAATAAAAACCTTTATAGCTTGTATAGGGGCCTTCTAAAGTCAAAATGTACTGCTGGTTGGAAGGGTGGAGACAAAGTTTTGGGATGTCAGTATGCTGGAATGGAGCATTATTGATCTGTAAGATTCAAAGGGGCAGTCATGCTAGTCTAGTTCAGCAAAAGAAGCAAGGAGTCTTGTGGCAGTTAAAGACTAACAGATTTATTTATCACATGAGCTTTTCTCAGAAAAAATCCTACTTCAAGCGAAGAGTAACCCTGATACCATGCTATATGCATATATACACATTGGTGTGGCACAGAACCACACCAGCTGAACTATGCTGCACATAATTCTTGTGTTCGACGTTTCTAAATAAGCAGCAATTGAATCTTTAAGATCATGCTGTTTAATTTACTACTGATACTGATTTTTTGTATTTGAGTCTTAAAGAAATCCTTATTCGGTAGACAAACTCATTATATGGGGTGAATGACTCAAACTGTCTCGTGACAAACTCTAGATTCCTCTCACTTACCAGTGTACAACACTCGATAAATGTGCTGCACAAAACTGGGGCACCTAAGTGTGGGGCATTTTAGGGCCTGTCATTACTGAAGTGCGGCTGCAGCCACTTTTGACAGCAGTATGGGGTGAAGATGGCTCCCTACCATCACTGAAAAACTGTCGTCATGGACACTTGTGGCAGTGTGGGGTGAAAATGCCCCCTGCCCCCCACTGCTGGGAAAAAAACACATGCTGCTGAAGATACTGGCTACTTGTGGTTTGTTTGGTTTTTTTTTTCCCCCCTTTTTTCCTTTTTGTTTTGTTTTGTTTTTGCACCAGGTGCATTCTGTTCCCTGTAAAACCATGGTGCAGCTAGGTGCCAGGGCACAACGTTCCTGGTGCCATGGTGGCCTGGCACTCGGATTTGGTTGAGCCCTGAGGTACAAGGTCAAAGCATCACTAATTAAGTGCAGAGCCTACTTGTACAAATGATATCATGTATTAGAGGAACAAATAATATCTGTCTATAATGATGTCACATTGGAAAGGCTTTTAGTTCTAGTCATCGTGCTTTAAGAATAGGGGAAATTTGGGGAGAATGTGAACTCTTGTTTTAGCTCAATCACCCATTTTCTACTTGAATCACTTCTTCTGGTCCCCCTTTTCATTACAGTGATTGGATCCCATGCATGGTGTTACAGTATAATGTACACCACTTACAGCCTATAAATATTGTGTGTATGGTAGAGGTTGGGTACTTTGAAAATTTATGAGATTTCCTAATCACAAATTGCTCACTAAGTCTACGTCTACACTGCGAGTGGCATGAAGTTCAGTGAAGATGTGCTCAATCAAACCCGAAAGTCACCAAAAGTCAATCTATTAAGATTACCCCAGCAAGAAGCGTAGCTTTGACACAGCACAGTAAGAATTCCATTATAAGTAGGCATTAGGACGAGAGATATGCAAATTATGGAGCGTAGTTTGAGTCTCTCCTATTGCAGTGGTTCCCAACATTTTCTCTGCTGTGGCACACCTTGCTACCTTTAACTAAGTTGAGGCACACCACCATAAAGTTTCTAAATGAACTCATGAATATTCATGAGCCAATAAGCCAATCCAGAACTCTTAGAGTAGTTTTCCAAAAAAATTTTGTGGCGCGCTTGATCAGAGCTGACAGCACACCTGTGTGCCATGGCACACTGGTTGGGGAACACTTTTATTGACTGCAGCCAAAATCTGTGGCCGTTGTAGACCAGGGCTAACATTCTAAGAATTTGCTCTTGGGATATAGAGAGGCATTCCAACTCACTGTTGATTTTAGTAGGAATGGCAGGTGATCTGCACACATTTCTTTGGCTTAAGTACTAAAGCAGAAGCCAGCTGGACTAAGGTGGCATTTATGGGCCAAGGTCAATTCACTGGAGTAACATATATTTTCTTATAATTAACTCAAAGGTATGTTATCAATAAATGTTTAATTACTCCATTATTAATAGATGAAGCTTGTAAAGAATATTTGCATATTTAACAAGTTAATCCACTATATACAGATAATTAGCTATGAATCATTTAAACACTAACTAATATCCAGGAAGCATGTTAATTGTCATGTAACTTTATAAGCTATCCTTTTAAATGCCAATCAGTCGGTTATGATTCTGCATTGTTGAACAAAACAAAACCAACCAACCAAACAAAAAGCAATTACAGGGGCACTTTGTAGCTCTAAGAACTAACAATAGCAAGATGAAAGAGCCTTTTTTCTGCGATTGCCTTCCTGCTGATTCAAACCCAACCCAATGGTGATCAAAATTTTTCTCTAAAAATGCAAAGTGATTGAGGTAGTTCATTTGCAAAGAGACAAGAACCCACACCACAAAATAAGTACCATCACAGTTGTCCTTGTTGGCAGTCTGAGACAGGCAATGGGCAGAATGAGCACAGACCACTGCTAATCAGTAAAAACTGGTAAGGTCACACAAATGTCTCATTCTGCACCACTGCAGTCAGTGGGAGCTTTCCCCTGAACTTCAGTGTATTTAAGATAAAGTCCTAGCTGAGAACTCCCCACGAAGATGACCTCTGAGATTATGCTGTGTATAGCCTGTAATGGCCAAACTGCTCTTCTCTGAATACAGTTAAGGATTGAATCACATTGGTGGGGGTGGGACAAAGAGGAGACTCTTGCATTGTCAATTCTACAGTGGAGAGCAGGGTGGGTTCTTCAATGCCTTTCACAAGTGCAGCATTCTTGCCTCAAGAAAACTTGGTTGCAGGGCCGGTTCAAGAGCTTGTGGTACCCTGAGCTGGCTTTTGCTTTTGCGCTCCTCCCCCACCCCCTGGGGGGAAGCACAGACCACAGAACCCAACCTCTGTTCTCGGCTGGTGGGCTGGTTTGCACAGCTGCCAGGATGGGGGACATCTGGCCCAGGGGCAGAGCGGGCCAGCCCAGAGGCCTGGTTCCACTCTCCCACCCCTCCGTTGTGCTGGCTGCTCCTCTCGAGGGGTGGGGAGAGCCAGTCCAGGGGTGGGGCAAGAGAACATAGCCCAGCCTCTTAGCTGGCCTGCTCTGCCCCCAGGGTGCAACAGCTGGCTCTGGAAAGGGGTGGGAAAGCAGAACTGGGTCTCTGGGCTGGCCTGCTCTGCCTCCTGGCACCCCTAAGCTTAGGCGCCCCGAGCCAGGGCTTCATTGGCTCATGGCTAGAGCCAGGTCTGCAAGGTTATATTTTTGAAAGTGAACATGGCTGTCAAAAATGTTTGGATAGTAAGAATATTAGTGATGTCCCTCAAGTTTTTTTCTGCCTCCTAGACATTCTGTACCAAAACACTAGAAATCTAAGTACAAAATTGGCAGGTTATCAGCAGGTGTAAATTGTCACTTTCACACAAGCTGGGAAAGCTATAACAATTTACGCTTGCTGAGATCAAAAATGTATTTAGTGTTGGTTTTGGTGATGTGGATGCTCTCATTGTCTGTTCCCTTTCTGTCCCTTTCTTCCATTCAATCTGTTTGGTTCTCCTTCTGCTCAAGGCATTGATTTTGTTTTAAGAGTACTGAAAAATTGGGCAACTCAATTTATAATTTCAAAATTATAATTTTAATTGCAAAATGGCAAAGTGGAAAGCGAATCATCCACCCAAATACCATTTAAATAACACTATTTGGGTGGCGAGGAACTCCATCTGAATATATATTAGCTCATATTGGATGGGATTATTTTGAACCAAATATATTAGTTGTCTATGTACAGCATTAAGCCAGAATTTTGACTCTTTTGTATGTCATGCTTTACAGCTTTCTCACATTTTTGTTGTGCTTTACACTTCATGCAAGATCCATGAACTTAGCTATATTTCCACAGCAGTCTTCTCATGAGAGCTGTGTGTGAGCCACTCTATTATGTTGTTGTTAGGCCCAATCCCATGAGGCACTGAATTCTTCAACCCTCACTGAAGTTGCCAGCATTTAAATGTACTCAGCATATCACAGGACTAGCCTATTTAATTTCTTACCAAATTAGAGAAATGTTAGCTCATTAATGATGTTGAAATATGATGTTGTGGGCAAAATGACATTTATCCATATATTCTAGTCTTTATTTCTATCTGCCCCAATATTGCATATCCCTGTATTTTATATTTCTCTACGCAGGATTTTTAAAGAGTAACACGTTTATTTATCACATAAGTATTCATGGAGAAAATCCCACTTTGTTAGATGTTTGAAGATGGGTAACTTATAGACTCCTTGTTTGTTTTGCTAAACTAGACTAACTAAACTAGACTACGCCTTTGCAATTTATCCCAGTAGTGCATATCCCAGTACTGTATGTTTCTACATTATTTCTTTCTAACTAGTTTCACGTTGAAAGTTGATGTTTAAAATATGTTCTTAGTTTGAGAGGAAGTCTAAAGAGGCACTCAGTTCTTGAGTGCCTGTGACTAGATGGGTGCTATGCTACATTCCTTTTCTCATTCCTGGTGCTTCTGCAGACTGCTGGCCAATCTTGTTGTATCTCCAGAAGCTTGACCCTCTGGCTGAGTCACAAAATATGCATGAATCCTTTCCAGTCTTTTACAGAATCCAATAAATAAACAGTCTATTTGCCCTTGCTAGTGTCTTCAGCCCTAGCTTTGGTCCTTTAAAATCAGCTTTTTGTGCAGGCTCTCAGACAAGCCCTGTCCCCCTTCTATTTTTATATCACTTAATCTGTAGCTTGGAGGGGAATCCAGGCCTAGCCACTACTGTGGGTTCCAGCCCAGGTACCCACATACAACAGCAAAATCCGGCTTCTTCCAGTCCCTCCTAGCTATTTCCCTAGGTCTCTTCTTACCAGGTCTTTTTATTTCCAACCCTATCTCAGGCTAGCATCTTCAGGTTCTGTTCTTCTTTCTCTGAACTTTCAGCTATGTAGGTTCAGCCAGTGATTAAACTCAAGCTACTTGCCAGGCAGCTTTGGTCAGATTATTCTCTTTAATCACAGATGATAGGACAAGAAGCAATGGGCATAAATTACAGCAAGGAAGGTTCAGCCTGGACATTAGGAAAAAATTTCTAACTGTCGGGTGATTAGACACTGGAATAAGTTGCCTCAGCAGGTTGTGTAATCGCCTACATTGGAGGTTTTTAAGAGCAGGTTAAACAAACACCTGTCAGGGATGGTTTAATAGGGGTAGTTGGTCCTGCCATAAGTGCAGGGAACTGGACTCAATGACCTGCCATGGTCTGTTCCAGTTTCTATGATTCTATGAAAGCAGCCTCCTTCTTCACTCCTTTGGTTTCAGCCAGGAGCTGTGGTGCTAAGGCCAGGCAGGCCCATCTATCTGAGCCTTTTATCTGACTGACGGTGGCTAGCTGCCTGGACTGCTTGTGGAAGACCAAGTGTTTGTGGATTTCAAAATGGATGCTGTGGAGAGTTCTGGTAACCTTTGGGTGGGCTAGCATTCATTCACTTGCCCCTCTCCAGTGCCTAACAGGATAAACCCCTGGAAAAAGCAGATGGAGAGCCGGGGTTCAGTTCTAAAGGGATCACAGCGAAGACTGCTCAGAGTTCCTGTCCCACATTAAACTACTACTCAGCATAAACATAACAATGAACTTTATTAACTGCTAACTTAAGTCGTATCCTAAGAAACCAAAATGAATTTAAACAGAACAGTAAGAAACCCAAGAGTTCCAAAGTTCAGGTGGAGTCACCCTTATCTCAGTTGCAGTCTTTTGTTCAAGTCCTTGAGGCCTGAGCAGAAAGAAGCGGCAGTCCTATTCTCCCCTGGCTGCAGGAATCTTCAACAGGAATCCATGCAGTCCTTTCTTTCTTTTCTGTAACCAGCACCATGCAGTCTGTTTGCTGGTCAACTAGCTCTCAGTCCTATTAACAAAAACTCTGCAGTAAAATGCTCCACTGCAGGGAGAAAACATCTTGCAGTCCACTTTTGGCTCAGCAACTCTCAAACACTCAAGCAATGAGTACATGGACTCTGCAGTTTGCAGCTCTCTACGGGTCCTGCTCTCAGAGCTGCTACTCTCAGGCATCTGACTCCAGCAACAATAGAAAAACTTGTGGAGGATGCTCAAATGCTACCACTACCTAGTTCCAGAAACTTTTGCCCAGCAGCATAACCCAGCCTGAACAGATCTCAAAGAGAGAGCCTGTTTTAGACATATGGGTTACATTCTCTCTAAGCAAGTGTGGGGGATACACCTTCCCTGCTCCTTTAGTCTCAGCTTGCCACTTCTTGATATCGAGTGACATAGGAATGTGGGTTCCCCCCTCAACAGAGAGCTGCATCACAGAAAGTATTTTGCAGAAGTTTTGTGTAAAGGGGTTCCAGGGTGTGGTGTTGGATTTAGAAGACTGTCCAGAAAGGCAGATGAAAGTTCAAATGAGGGAGGTAGAGAATAAGCATTGTTTTTCTGTTTTAATGATGTATCTGAATGCCTTTCTGTTAAGTACTGACTGAACTCCCTGCTTCAGCCTGTCTCTTCTGCTGTAAAATCTGTGTTCATTCAGTAGCACTGATGTGTATGATGGTTCAGTGAAAGTGATGGATTGTCCACTGGATTTTGCATATTTCTTTCTATCACCCTCTCTACTCTGTAGGCTATCCGTCTTTCATTGGCCAAATATTTAAGACATGTAGTTAGGTTGTTTCAGTTTTATCTATAGAAGATTGAAGGGCTTTTCCCTGAATAAATTTCCAGCCATGTTGAATATCTTTCTTTCCAAAGATCATCTTTATTCCACTTACAAATCACCAGCTTTTGCCTTTCTGATATGACACACAGTCCAGGGCTAGATCAACACAGGGGTTATATGGGCTACAGCCTTGGGCCCTGGCCTCAAGGGGAGCCCTGCACTGCAGCCCCTATAGCTCTTTGTTGATCCAGCCCTGCTGGCAGTGTGCTGGTGGGGCTGGGGCGCTGGTGCTGAGGAGGTGGGCTCCAGGGCCAGAAACCACAGCTGTGCATGGCACTCCTGCCCTACCCTGGGGGCTGGCTGGTCTGCTGGTGCATGTCCACTGTGCTCTGGGGCCAGGGGTCCCCCACACACCAGCAGGTCCAGTCCTTGGCCCTGGAGTGAGTGGAAATGCACCAGTTGGCTCCACTCCTGAGAGCAAATGCCAGTCAAGTGGCAGGAGCACCACAGCTGGCTGTGGCCTCTGGCTCCAGGATCACGGCCTACTCTGTCCCCAGGCCACCATGGTGGCGGGGCCAGGGCCCCAGGCTGGGGAGTCCACAGTAGGGGGCTGAGCCCCAGGCCAGCTGGTCCACAGTGGAGGTACATGGGGCCCCAGGCCCCCTTAGTCTGACCCTGACATCATCCTATCCCATTTCCTTCTTAAAAACACATTTTACAGTAGTCTATATTTAAGGCCCCAAACTCAATAGCGTCTAATATGACTGCAGTGGTTTGGGGCTATAATGATAGAAAATTAAATACTTGTTTATAAATGTCTCCAATATGGTCCTAGTGCATAGTTTCAGCAAAGGGAAATGAGAACAGACTGGCATGCATAGTTTTGTATTCATTGTGAGGATCAGATTCTGATCTTGGTTAAACCAACAAGGAGTCTTGTAGTACTTTTTAAAGATCAACAAATTTGTTTATTGCATGAGCTTTTTGTGGGAGAAAATCTAAGTGGGATGTTTTCCACAAAAGCTCATGTGATAAATAAATTTGTTAGTATTTAAAAATGCCACCAGACTCCTTGTTTGTTTTGCTGAACTAGACTAACATAGCTACCCCTTCGGAACTTGATCTTGGTTAGTTACTTTGCTCTCTCGCTAATGTAAGAGAAGTCACAATCTGGCTCTACATGTCTTAAACTCAAGCATTAGTGGAAAAAGTCTGTATACTAAAGTCCCAGTCCTGCAGAGTATTCTAGATGTTGCTTAACTTTAAAGATACAAACAGTCCTTTGAATTCTTTGGAATGAAGACCAGAAACTCAAATTGAATGATGTAATCAACTGCAGAATTTCTGTCAGAGGACCATTCCAGGATGAAAAGCATAAAATGGGATGATTGTGATGTTAGGAGTAAAGCTATGTCCATGACACGATCTCAGTCTCTAAGAAGTCTAAGAGGTTGGCTTCAGCTTCTTGCATGGTTTGATCCAGATGCTAGGATTATCTGACAGACAGAAAGCTTTGTGGTGAAATCCACAGTGCACTGAGCTTTTTCTTGATTGATTCAGCTACATATATAATACCAGGATAAAACACAGTAAACTAAAATAAGAGGATTGTGTATTTTCAGCATGCAGTAGTTCAAGGACTGTGTTTCTGACATAATTTGAATTTTTCTATTAGTCATTTTCCATGTTTTATGAATTTTTATGAACTCTATTTCATGTTTTTTTGGTCTCCTGTTTTTAATCCTTTGATATATTTAAGTAATAGTGCATGGTAGGAAAAATAATGAAAATTGTAGGAATATGGGGAGAAACTTAAATTCACTAAATTTTCAAAAGTATTTGAGTCACTTAGACTCAGAAGAATAGTATTTGAGTGCTTTTGAAATTTGTAGTCACTGAACTTGCTTAGTCAATGATCTGAGATACCTAAATCACTTAAGCACTTTAAAAAATTGTATCCTATGTTTCTAACTAGAGAATCTTCTAGAGAAGACTGACATTTAGGTAGTAAGGAAATCACAGGCAAAGCTGGAATTTTGACAGCACTGAGCAAAGCCTAATCAAAGACCTAACAATAGAACCATTAAAGCAGGCACATATCCCTGCAACATACCACACTGCCAACTTTGCCCACATATCTGCATAAAAAACACTATTACAGGACCAAATCAAACCAGGTACTCCATCAAAGGCTCATTCACCCGCTCATCCACAAATGTGATTTATGTCATCATGTGCCAGAAATGCCCAGTCTGCCTTATAAATCAGACAAACAGGACAGTCTCTGCACAAAAGAATTAATGGGCACAGATCTGACATCAGAAATCACAACATTCCAGAACCACTGTCTCAGCATTTTAAATCTTCGTGATCACTCCATTAATGATTTGCTAGTTGTGGTGGTCACACAGATGAATACCAGATCAAGGCTTCAAAGAGAAGCTGCTGAAATTGAATTTATTTGAAAATTCAGTTGCATTGCTTCAGGGCTTAATAGGGACACTGGATTTTTCTCTCATTACAACAGCTGATTTAACCTCACCTCCCTTTGAATGCTGTTCCCCAGTGTTTGAATCTTTATAACTATTTTGATTTGCTGTTACAGTGTGACCTGTTCCTATGACTTACACTCCCCTGCATTTATTTCTTCCCATTCTGTAAGTTCCCCTTCTTCAAAGCATCCGATGAATTGGGATTTTCTCCCACAAAGGCTCATGCAATAAATAAAATTGTTAGTCTTTAAGTGTCACATGACTCCTTTCTTGTTTTACTGAACTAGACTAACACAGCTGCCCCTTTGGAACAAAGCCTCATCAGTAGCTGGGAAGTGAATTGACTGTAATGCTGGAAGGGTTTGCTTAAGGGTTCTCAGTGTGATTGGTTTTGATTTTTGACATTGTTATAGTAAGATAATATCCTCTGCCTCCATGCCCCTCATCCTTCTGTTGATGCCAACCTGAATGATGCGGGCTTATTGCACCATGTAGTCTGAAATATTGTGTGTGTGTGTGTGTGAGAGAGAGAGAGAGAAAATTACATTTATCCAGACAAGTTTTTGCTGGGCTTCCTTTATTCTGTGTTCAAAGGCTTCTGTCCCCATCTGTCAGTTACCTAGGTATGCAGAGGTATTCGAGATAATGCGTGCAAAGGCACTGAGTGCACAAAAGTGGGAAAAAGAATGTAAGGGTCCCATGTAAAAGTTCATTTACTGCATAGAGTCACATTCCAGAGATTACAAAGCTATCTGTCTTCTGGAGCAGACTCTTTCAATTTGGTGACAGTAATAATTCCACTCATAACTCTTTGCTAATGCATTAGCATAAACTATAATTTTTGTCTTTCGACAAGCTCTGCAGTCTGTGGCATGATGGTTTCTACCCTATAATTGTAGGATCCTCATTAATCAAAAAGAATATTATGACATTGTGAGCTCACAAGAAAGACAATTCATGACTGACACAATAAAGGCTAAATTATGCTTCTTTTGATGATTGGAGGTGCAAAATTGCCTTTTTTTTCCCTTTGCAAAAATAGGATTTAGCAGCTGTAAGAAAAATCACAGTATAATGAAAGCCAAGAGTGTTCAGACACAACAATACCAGATCTGCTTACAAGAGACCTTTATTTCAGAGAGAAATTAAAATTTCAAAGCTATTTTTGGTGGCATTTTTATTGATAAATCTGCATTTAAATCAGGATCTTGAAAAATGTATGAGATTCACATTGCTGGAACATTGTGTTTTAGAGTTCACTGCTGTTAGTCTTAAAGATTACAGAATTTTATATACAGCTTTGGACGGTTTCCAAGATAAGTTTTGACATATATGAAATGATTAATACTCAGATATACCTGATAAGATGTATTCTCTTATACATATTCCCTTTTGTTCTTAAGTAGCCAAAGGTTGTCTATCACTTTTGAATTATAAACTAGAGGAAAAAACAAAAAATTCTGCAGAGCCAACTATCTTTTACTGAAATTGCATAGAGCCAAGTACATAGCAGTTGAGGTCCATGAGTAAACTTATTGGGCCTAATGCTTGTTTAAACAAGGAGCCAGTAGAATTACATGATTGTAAAACTGTTGTATGAGGAGATTCATGTTCATTACCTGCTTTCTTTGGGTGACTCAGTATTATCCACAAGTGTCATTGTGAATTGAGAATAAATCCCCCCACCCCAAAATCCATTTATTTTGCCTATGTTTGACTCCATGCATTCTCACTCATAGGTTTGCCAGCTGTATTAGTCAAAATGACCATGTTGTCCCACTTCTCCTGCTATTAATACTGACTCATTTATGTCCTGACATATGTGAACTAAGAAATATCTTTCTGTCTTTTCTTAAGAAAGGGAATTGAAAATGTGTGCTTTAGAAGATTCTTCCTGAACATTTTCTGAACCTGTTTCTTCCCCAGTTTCAACATACAATGTGATGCCTCTATACCCAGTGTGTGGTGGCTGGTTGGGACTATTACACACTAGATGGAAAAAAATGAATGGTTTAAATGAATTGAAAGAACAATAGTAATTTTCATTAAATTTCCATTTCTATTGTCTTGACATTATTACAATTCTAATTGCTTTCAGTGAGAATTAGATGCCTAATAACTCATGTATAGGGCCTATCTGAATCTTGTAAGTCCCTAAATGCCTTTGTAGATCTGGCTCCTTAACATTTAACTGGCTATCATATGCCACACACATTTTGCCCATAGAGATTGAATCCCAGGGGAAAGACTTAGCTAGATCATCTTTGGAATAAGTGAACTGAGCTATTTCTGTGGTGAAACAGCTCACTTTGAGAGATGAGACCAAAAATACACAACCCCTCTAGATTTTATGTGAATGCAAGTAGCTTCTCAGGACTTAACAGTGATCCAGCTACTGAGGCTCGTCCAAAATATTGATCCATATGGTCTCTCCATCATGAAAGAAGCATGTGGTGTGAAGAATTCCTGTTAAAGGACAAGAAATATTGATTACACTACACTCTCAATTCTTGATCTTTGCATTAGTACCAGCCCACTCTTTAATGATCTCCCCATGACTGTCGTCATAATACAGTTGAAAGTTTTGCACCCCTAAATCATTGCAGTGGTCTATCAGAGTATTATTCTGAATGGACTGTTCTACATTTGTTTTTTCTTTGTTAGGTGGAACTTACATAAGATTGCCAACCCTGCTGACTCTTTTGTTTTATTTTACAGCTTCATTATTTTCATAATGTATTGGTATTAGAGATAATTAAATAAAATGAGCCTGGAAAAAGACATTTCACTCATTTCCAGATCTAAGATAGAGGGTTTTTCTCCCTTTCTTTTGAGATTTCACAATGTTTGAAGACTTTGTGTTTCAGGTTTTTGTTCTTGCCAGGAGTGCAAAAATACTGTGAGGATAGTATTTGTCTCCCTTCTGAAGCTGGGAATTATTACATTTACTAACTTGTATTTCATCTTCTCCTAAGATCCCAGTCATAAACCATTGTGCTAGACATACACATAAAAATATGATTCAAAGAAAAGCTGGAGTCATGGCATTTTCAAGTTTGTTATACAATTTCAGGGGGTGTGAACAATGTGGATAACAATCCATATCATTGAATGCTTATCCAAAAGAATGACAAACCCTTTAAGTTTGCCCATTCATAATTTTTAGCCCTGTAACAGCATTCTTAGATCTTCCTGATAAAGTGTAAAAATTAAGGCCAGATCCTTGTGATCCATACCTCATAGAAAAGGCACAGAGTAATGAGCCTGAGATAATTTAGCAATCCACATCACAAGGCACAGCTGATTTCTACCAGCCATCTGCTTCTTGGTGTCTGTTTATCTAAAGCTAAAGCAAAAAAATTAAGGACCCAGGAGAGGGAGATAGAAAGAAATTCATCTTTAGAGTCCATTTTAGGGGCAAAAGGTCTGAGAGGAGGTTTGTTTTAGAACTGGAGAAGGTTACTGGGGTTTTATGGGAAGGAAATAAATGAGGAAGTATCCAGCCTTCCTTTGTCTGCAGTACACCTGGCCCTGGCCATGCTCTGACAGTGTTGTGCTTTCAGCATAGGGAAACCAAAAGACATGCTTCTTCCTTTCTGAGGTAGGAATTGCATAGAAATTTTCAACTCAAGTGTTGATTCAGGAGAATTAACAAAATAATATTTTTAAAGAGAAGAAAGTTATTACAAAAGTGAATTCTAATACAAAAACACTCTTATAGGGCCAAACCCACTGTCTGAATTAAGAGCCATAGAAGGCTGTCAATGCAGAGGAATTGGAATGGTTTTTATAGAGGCATAAAATTGCTCACAGTTAAAATAAATTTCTAGTCATCAGTATAGGGAGATGCACATTTGTCTCAAGGAAAAATTATGGCTTGTCCGTTGTAAAAATTAATGACAATGACATCACCTAGCTTCCTCGTAGTTTCTGGTGGAAATGGCCACATTTTGACTTGTTCCAAATCTGCAAAGACTCCCACATTCTTACGAATATTCTCCAAGCGGAAATCTAGCAGTTGGGGTGGGTCACTTTGTTTCTCTCTCGTGAACACTTTTTTTTTTTGTTTTGTTTTGTTAGTGATCTCTTACCACTGTTTTCATTGTCAAAGAGAGTGATAAGGTTGAGAAAATTTGCTAAAATGACAGAAACCCGAGTTTTCAGGAGACGGACTAGAAACAGAGTGCCTGAAGTCTGTAAACAAGATTGGAATTATCACCCTTGGCTATGGAAGGAGGTTTTATTTCATTATTTCTTTCCCACTTTGTGCTTAATCTTGAGCTGGGTGTCAGAGGCCTGGATTCTAATACACTTTCTTGAATTATTTCATGAGCAAACTCACTGACTTTGTGAAACTGTTTTTTTTGTGGGGCAAAGGGCTACTGAATCAGGGGGAGGTCTGGAAAACTGACGGAGAGGGATTCAGTTGAGTGATTCTTTCACAAATGTTCCCTCTTCCCATATTCTCCTCCCAAAACATTAAATCCAAATTGCTAGTGAACTTTAAGTACGGTGGCATGGTACACTTTCCTAATTATGGGTATGTCTACACTGGGGCTTTAAGTCGAATTGAGGGCCCTTAAATTGACTTAAATAAAGCCCTGTCTATATTTAGAAATCATTAAGTCAACTTAAACAAGTGCTTAAGTCAATTTAATAACTCCTGCCCTGTAAATTGGCATAAGCTTTTAAGCTGACTTTACAGGGCAGGCTCCACCCCTTCCTCACCCCTAGGTGTGATGGGGCTGGGGCCTGATCCTGCCAGGGGGCCCGATCTGGCTCTAGCTCTGTGGTGAGGAGCTGGTGTCGGATTGGCTCCCAGCCCCTCACTGCAGGGGCAGGGACTGGCAGCCAGTTTCTGCAGGCTACAGAGAGGGGGCTGAGAGCCAGATGGGGCTCTCAGCCCCTCTCTGTAGGATACTGGGGCTAGGAGACTTCTGGGAGCCCATCTGGCTCCCAGAGGCTTGCGCCGCCCACGCAGCAGCTCAGAGTCAGGTCAGTTTCGCAGATAGGCTCCCAGCAGGCTCCTAGCCCCAGCAGCCTACGGAGGGGGCTTAGAGCTCCATCCGGCTCTTAGCCCCTCTCTGTTGTTGGCAATGGCTGCCTTGGGAGCAGCCATGGGTGTGGGTACCCAACACTGCCCCTGGCCACTTGCAAGCAGCCAGGGGAGCAGGGAGCCAGCATCTTCTCCAGGGGTCAGAGGAGCCTGCCATCCCCCCAGGGGTCAGGGAAGTCAGCATCTCCTGGAGGGGAGAGGGGAGCCGCGGCCAGTGGCAATGCCGGCTCCCCTCTCCCCTTTGGGAGATGCCAGCTTTCAAGCGGCCAGGGGCGATGCTGGCTCCTCCATCCCCTGGGGGAGATACAGACTCCCCCAGCTCCCTCGGGTGAGATGCCGGCTCCCTCCACCCCTGCCTGTTAGCACATTGACCTGGCTCCCACCCCCTCTTTACTAGCAGCGGAGGCTTAAAGCTGGCTCCTGCCAGCCATGACAAGTGCCCAGGGCCAAATTTGCCGTCACATATCAGGTTAGGCGGCTCCGCAACAGAAGTGAAATTGACCAGGCTGCAGAGTCCAGCCACACCCACAGCCTCATCAATTTCACACCTGTGAAATTGACCAGGCTGTGGAGCCTCCTGCCCTGATAAATGATGAGGGGGAAATTTGGCCCCCAGTCACTTGTCACTGCTGGCAGGAGCTGGCTTTAAGCACCCACTGCCAGTAAAGAGGGGGTGGGAGCCAGGTCCTTGGAGGGTAGGAGCTGGATCAGCCCCCTTCCAGATCGGCCCCTGGAGCCCATTGGGCTCAGGGTACCCAGTCCAGGCTAGAGGGTGGGGTAGGAGGAGGGGTGCTCTGGGTATGTCTGGTCCTTGTCTACACAGACATACCCTGAAGTCGATTTTACAAGGTTGACTTAAAGTCGACCTTGTTAAGTCAACTTCCAAGGCCCCCCCCCACTGTTAGTTAATGAAAAACAAAGGAGTCCTGTGACACTGTTGCCTTAGGTTAAATAGAGATCTCAGTTGTTTTTCTTATGACGTGTGATTTGACCCCCCACCTCCCTCTCTGTGCTGTGTCCCAGTGTTTTAATCTTTACAACTGCTTTCATTTGCTGTTACAGTGTAACCTGATCTCATGACTTCCACTTCTCTGCATTTAATTTCCTCTCATTCTGTAAAGTCCTCATCTTTAAGCATCTGACAAAGTGGTATTTTCTGCCATGAAAGCTCATGTTAGTCTTTTAAAGTGCCACTGAGCTCCTTGGTATTTTTTATTTAAAGTTTAATGTTTTTAGTGGGAAAGCCAGTTCATGCTCTCATTCCAGCACAAGTTGATGGCACAGAATTTTCATATGAATTGTGACTCTGCAATTTCTTTTTGAAGTCTCGATCCTAGACAATGTTCCCTCTAATGACTCGTAGACTGTGTGCGCAAACAATTTCTTTGTGTGCGCAAAGACATTTCTTTGTGAGCACCAGTATTAGCACTATTGATTTTTTTTTTGTGCGCACTTTATTTTGTCGTGTGCACAGGTTTCATGACCTGTGCGCGCGCGCATACGCGCACAGCTTAGAGGGAACAGTGACTAGATTAAATGTGACCAAGAGTACTTACAGATAAGTCCTTTACTGAGTGGCTTGGGACATGGGCGTTGCAGCCAGTGGGCCTGCAGGGCTGGTGCCCTGCATCACCCTGCCCCACATCTGGCTCAAGCCACCTGCCACTGGAGGGCAGTGGCAGGAACTGGATCTGGGCTGAGACCATGTGCTGCTAGCTGGCAGCAGCAGGAGCCAAACTGGGCACTGGGGCAGCACAGGGGGTTGGGCCTGGGGCCAGGCCCTGACCCTTTTGGGGGGGCAGCAGTGCCCCTGGCCTGGAAGATTCAAGTGATAGCCTATTGGCTTTTGAATGTTCTTATTTCTGATGTCAGCTTTGTGTTCATTCATTCTTTTGTGCAGAGACCGTTCAGTTTGTCTTCTGTATAAGGTGGAGGGGCATTGTTGGCACTTGATGGCATAAATCACATTAGTGGATGAGCAAGTGAATGAGCACCTGATGGAACAGCTGTTTTGATTAGGTCTTACGATGGTGTCATTAGTGTTGATGTGTGGGCAGAGTTATCAGCAGCGTCTGTTCCAAGGGTATGTGTCTGTCTTACTGTTTCTGTTGTATGGCCTGTAACTGCTGGTGAATATCCATTTGAGCAGTGGTTCCCAACCTGTGGTCTGGGAACCCCCTGGGGTCCGTGAACATCTTGCAGGGGGTCCATGGAGCCTCTCCCTACCGGGGCCAGAATCTAGCTATAGCTCTGATGCTCCCTGCCAGGGCTGCCTTTCCCTGCAGCACCTCCCCAGCAAGGGCAAAGGGCCATAACTGCTGTGGCTCAGCTCTGCTCCCCAACGGTGTAGGCAATGGTGGTGGTAGTGCTGCTCGTTGGTTGTCCCAGTGGTGCTGCCAGAGTGGTGCAGGCCAGAGTCTGCCAGCATGGGCCAGATTACATAATCAACCACAGGGGCAAAAAGATTTTTTTTTTTTGTTAAAAAGGGGTCCCCAGCCTGAAAAAGTTTGGAAACCACTGTTCCAGTCAGTTCCACTTAACACTGTGCTGCTGACTTGTAACAAGCAGTAATAGCTTTTGCAATAGACAGCAGGTCATAAAGTTAATTTCTAGCTAACGTTCTACATCTAAGGGAATTGAGAAAATCCCTAACAACAGTGGCAGACTATCTATACTCCTTTTAATCTACTACACTTGTAATCTATGTAATACATGAATGTTGTATGATTAGTAATCTGACACAGTGATAGAAAAGAGAAAGGGCAAACATTCAAATTGATGTGAGGGAAACAATCTTTCTTCTTCCAATTTCTACAAGCAGTGCATGAGTTAATGGGAAAACAAACATGATGGAAGCTCATCCAGGTGACAATTAAGTATCCACCACTAGTTTAATGCATGTTATGGATGCAGGAAGAACCGTTGATGTGATATACCTTGATTTTAGTAAGGCTTTTGATACAGTTTCCCACAGCATTCTCATTGGCAAATTAAGGAAGTATGGGTTGGATAGGTGGACTATAAGGTGGATAGAAAACTGGCTAGATCAACAGTTTCGGCGTGTAGGAATCAATGGTTCCATGTCTAGCTGGCAACCAGTCATGAGTGGAGTGCCCCAGGGGTCGGTCCTGGGGCCGGTTCTGTTCAACATTTTCATCAATGATCTGGATGATGGAATAGACTGCACTCTCAGTAAGTCTGTGGATGACACCAAGCTGGGGGGAACTGTAGACACGTTTGGAGGGCAAGGACAGGATTCAGGGAGACCTAGATAAATTGGAACAATGGGCCAATAAAAATCTTATGAAGTTCAATAAGGACAAGTGTAAAATCCTGCATTTGGGACGGAAAAACCCCATGCACTGCTACAGGCTGGGAAACATTCAGTTAAGTAGCAGCAGTGTAGAAAAGGACCTGGGGGTCATGGTGGATGGGAAGCTAGATATGAGTCAGCAGTGTGCTCTTGTGGCCAAAAAGGCCAATGGCATACTGGGCTGCATCAAAAGAAGTATTACCAGCAGATCAAGGGATGTGATCATTCCCCTCTATTCTGCACTGGTGAGGCCACATCTAGAATACTGTGTTCAGTTTTGGGCTCCCCACTACAAAAAGGACAGGGACATGCTAGAGAGAGTTCAGAGGAGGGCAACCAAAATGATTAAAGGACTGGAGCACAAGCCCTATGAGGAAAGACTGAAAGCATTAGGCTTATTTAGTCTGCAGAAGAGAAGATTGAGGGGGGATTTGATAGCAACCTTCAACTACTTGAAGGGATGCTCTAAGGAAGATGGAGCTCGACTGTTCTCGGTGGTAACAGAGGACAGAACGAGGAGCAATGGTCTCAAGTTGCAGTTAGGGAGGTCGAGGCTGGATATTAGAAAAAACTTTTTTACTAGGCGAGTGGTGAAGCCTTGGAATGAGCTGCCAAGGGAGGTGGTGGAGTCTCCATCTTTGGAGGTGTTTAAGGCCCGGCTGGACAAAACCATGACTGGGATGGTTTAGTGGGAGTGGTCCTGCCTCTGGCAGGGGGTTGGACTAGATGACCTATGAGGTCCCTTCCAACCCTAGGATTCTATGATTCTATGAAAACAGCATTCCATCCTTGCTTCTATTAATAAAATAATTAACTAATCATAATTAACACCCATCATATTGAATTTTTCTGAATGATAGAAGAATCTACTATGAACCCATGTTTAATTCAGTGAAGAACGTCTATACAGCGATGAAAAGAGGCAGAACTTTTTGCTTCACATACTGATGTGAAAATATCTCTAGGATTCCCTAAATGGCAGCATTTTTAAGCCTGTAAATTTTAAGGGCCTTTTAAAAGCCTTAGTGCCCTTAGTGTTTATGAATTCAGAGGGAAGTCTCTAAGAGGGAATAGCATGTGCTATGTAATAGCATTGCAAGAACCACCTGTGTGTTGATCTGATTTAATACTTGGTATTTTGTATGGGAGACAAGTTGCCCCCTGGATCCTGAAAGCTCCTGAAAGAGGCACAAGTCCGTCCACTTTGGGAGGCTGTATTTGAGAATCACCTGTTCTCTGTCATGCCAATGAGACCTCATTGCAGAGAAAAGAGAAGGAAAAGTGAATGAATGAAGTCCAATTCGTTTTAACATGCTCAGCATTCCACTAAGCTTGTTCAGGACAAATATTCTTTGTTGGAACATCAGAGGGCTTATATTGACAGATCTGTGTATCTCAAATGGCAAAGCTGGGTGCTTTAAAACTCTTGTGAACGCTTCTGCCATGAAGTGTAATCCCTGAACAAACTACTTGCCTCCTCTGTAGCAGATTTTGACACATTTCCCAAAAGATTTGTCTTCCCCACCCACCAGATTTTCTCTTATCATAGAAGATTAAGGTTGGAACCTAGTCCAAGCCCAACTAAATGGGCCAGGCAGGGCGCTGTCTTGTAGTGGAGCTTGGGAGTGGATGTCTTTCTTTACAATGGATAAGGCTCTTTGGGATCCCTAGCAGCATGAGGACATGTTTTCAATGTTTCAGCACACCGATCGCATGCTGGTGTAAATCAGGAGCAACTAAAAGACCATCCCAGTAATAAAAGGGTACACAGAGGATGGGTGCTAAAAATTCCTAGGGGCAGAAAAATTTCCATTGAAAAAACAGGGTCTCTGTATAACGAAAGAAACCAGAGCTGGCGTATAGCGGGGGGCGCTGTGCAGTGCTCAGCTCCGCAGACTTTGGTTCCATTCCTAATTTGCGCTGATTGCTGCCCACCTCCAGTGTGTCCACACCTATGTGATGCCCAAAGACCACAGGGCACAACTAAAGGTTTCAGGGTTTATTGACAGGAAACATTGCTCAAACAGCAGCAGGCTCCATCCACCGTGGAAGGCCACCACCAGGGGTTCTCATGGAAGGGCTGGTTCATTTGGGCGTAGCAGAGGCTGTCAACGTCTTACACAGGAGAGGGGGATGAAATTAGGAGCTCCCTAACCGCTCCTCCTCTTCCTCCTCTTCTTTCACGTGTGACTTCTTCACCTCCTTCTGCAAGACCACCTCCTTCTTCCTCTTCCTATATCGACCCCCATGGCCTTCCTGCCTTCATCTCCTGTGACAACTCTGGCTCTTGCTCCTCCTGCATCTGCATCTCGCCATTCCCAGAAGGCTTCCGACTTCCCAGGTCTCAGCAGCAGGGGGCAGCTCTCAGCCTGGCTTTTTATGGGAGGCCCTGAGCTTCTGAGTTCAACTGGCACCTTCAGCCTCTATAGACAAGCCGGCCAGCAGGTCACAAAGGCCGTGTCACTCACTCACTGTGATGGACCAGAATGGGCCGGTCCCAATATGGCCAGAACTTTCCCCGTGGATCTGCGCACCCATATAAGGGAATATCCCACAAGCTTTGACCCTCTTTGGCCATCAAGCCCCCACTGCTGGATGCCCATGGACCCAGACGGTATGATCCGATGTGGCCATAAAGCAGCAGGCACTCTGTTGAAATGACACAGCAGGAAGCTACTGAGGTGCTGAAAGTTTATGGGATGTGCTCAGTGAGGATCCATGAAACTGAATGGATACCCAGAGTGCTAGTTTTTGCCAGGGTACAAGAGGCAAGGTTTCTGAGGCAGCATGACAGAAAACAAGGGTTCTGACCCAAATTAGCAGAGCTGTTTGAGCCTTGGACATGTCCATTTTCTGTGTAATTCTGGCACATCCAAACACCCCCGGGTCCCAAATCAGAATGAAAAGTTGGAATTTGTTGCTCCACTGAATTTCTGGGAAAAGGTTCTATGGCAGCCGAGACAAACTTATTGAAAGTCATGTTTGAAAAGGTGGAATCACTTTGTACAGACTTGATCGTTCTCACTTTTATAGTTGACACAAATAAAGTCAAAAGGAAGCACTGAACCAAATGTTGTAGTAACTTTTTTCTACAAATTTAGACAAAATTGAGACTCTTCACTGTCATCAGAGCACCAATGTCTGACGTTTTACTGTTGTGCCAGAAAAGTTTCAACCGCCGCTAGTATTTAGTCACCCATTTTTCATTATAAACTTGTGAGCTGAATCAGCAGAGGCAGCACAAGGGCTGATTGAAATTTTTCTGTCAAACACCACTGTGGCTGCAAACTGGGTTTTCGAGAATAAAAGTACTGGTAGAAAGTATCTGCTTTCCTTGACTTTTTTCTTCCCCCTTCACCCCTTCAGCTTTTTACTGGAAAACCAATGCCCCAACATCTTCAGCAGCAACACTTTGGGTTCTTAGGTCATAATTCATATTTTTCTTTGCACTTTTCACACAAAAATTTCAGGTTTGGATTTTGATGCTTCAATGAAAAATTGAAATCTGCTCGTCTAGCCGTTTCCAACCTGTGATCCAGGGACCCTCAGGTGTCCGCAGACATGCTGCAGGGGTCTGTGGAGCCTCTCCCTACCAGGGCCGGAATCCAGCTACAGCCCTGATGCTCCCTGCCAGGGCTGCCTGTTCCCACGGCAGCTCCCTGGCAAGGGGAGGGGTAGGGTGCCATAGCTGCTGCGGCTTGGCTGCACTCTCCAGCGGTGCGGGCAATGGTGGCTGTCCCAGTGGTGCCGCCAGAGTGGTGCAGGCTAGAGTCTGCCTGCATGGGCCAGTTACATAATCAGCCGGGGGGCTGCAAAGATTTTTCTTTTTGTTAATAAGGGGTTCCCAGCCTGTCCAAGTTGGGAACCACTGCATTTAAGGTTGGAGGTTGCCTGTAAGCAAGAAGGTCTGCGTCTCAAGGCTTGGGAGAGTGAGGGATCATCCTGTAGGATGGGCTGTTCATCCCTGATGATGTGTTGTAAAGGTTTGAGTTGGAGGCTAATTGTGTTTTTTCTATATAAAATAATAATATCTTTATAATCTATGTGATAAAAATCCTAATAATAAGGTTGTTTTTAAAGAAAGAAGTACACAATTGTTTGTGTTACTATCTAAAAAATCCTTTTCTTGCTAGATTTCACAGCATCAAAGAGATGATAATGAAAGCTGTTGTTGACTGCCTTGTTCTTGGGGGAAAATAAGTTCCATTGTACACATTGCAGAATTATAGATACTTAATCCAATTTAATGACCAGCCACTCAAAGGGTCACATGAATTGGTGATACTAACCTACTTATATTATACAGGTGTCTCGCTATTTTTAAGTATGTTTATGCCTTCAGGTAGACTGGCTGGCCCCATTATCCAATTTTTAAAGTGACTTTGTAAAATACGTTTACTACATGTTCTAAAGGAAAGGTTATAATTTGACAATGATTTACAGTGACATGAGTACAATATATATTAATGGAGGTAACTCTTACAGAACTTTAGTATATTTAGTACTTGTTTTTAGTCACCTTGCACAAGAATTGCATCTGGCTCTTTTAATGTCCTCCCAAACAATGGTGAGGGTTACAGTCCATTGTGTGCAGGCATAACTCTTTATGGTAGGTCTGCCACACTGAGATACTTCCAGGCTGTGATTTCTGTTCTTTATTATATACAATGTCAATTTCATGTGCCTCTTCAAGTCTCTTTCATTTAAAAGTGATGCAGCCCGTCTCAGCTTTAACTTTATTTTCATCTTTCTGTCCCAGTTTTTCTTAGTTCCCTGACACAGAAGGCTTGAGTCTAATTCTGCTCACAGACGTGAATCCCAGTTAGAGATAATCCTATTAAATACTCTGTTATTTGTAAATATGCTCACAGACAAGGACTTTAGAAATGTAGAAAGTCCTGTGTTTTAAATGTTGTGGAGACTCAGGATTTTTCTTTGTTCACATGCACATTATAAAGCAGACATAATCAAGTAACTCTTGCATTATTTTTCTGGGTCTTCATGGCTCCAGCAAGTAACACTTACAGCTTGTTTCTGAAGCAACGTTCCTCTCATGTCTCTGATTGTTTCCTTTCATTTTTGGAGCTCCTTCAATTCAATATGCTAGCATCAGGATAGCATATACAGATGGATCAAAACATGCCTGCCTCAGACTAAAGAGATACTGAATAATTCAAACTCCTTCTTTTCTTATGAAAGTTATTGATGTTTTGACCACATAGAAATAAATTATTGTATTTTTGTAACAGAACTAAAATAACTTGGCAGAAGATTCTTGAGTCAGATGGTTATATGCCCAGGTATGTTGTGTTTCTCTAGTTCAGTCAAGTGGTGGTGAAGGCATAAATAATCAATGCTCCCCTTTGCCGGGACGGGATAACTCCTGGTCAGCTGGAGATGACAGAAAGCATTACTTGTGAATGCTGCTGTGTGAGAGCTTAGCATCAGTGAAGAATCAAAGAATATTCTGAAACTGTGTTGAACTGACCAATATTTGGTGTCTGCCTTTTTGGCTAGCTTCTCTTTGGCTATGTCTACACTTCCCAAACTTAGTTTGAATTTGTTAATTCAAACTAATAAGTTAGAATGTAATTCGAACTATGTTCGAACTTATTAGTTTGAATTAATGACATGAAGTGCAGTTAATTCGGCATAACAGTTAATTACAGCTAATTGGACTTAACCTACTTTGTTGATTCAAACTAACTCTCTTTAGTTCAAACTAACAAAGCGGACTTAAATGTCCACACCATGACAAGTTTGAATTAAGGATCAAACTAAGGGCTTAGTTCAACCTAAAGGACACGTCTTAGTAGTTCAAACTAAGGTTTCATTAGTTCAAATTAAGGAATTTCTTAATTTGAACTAATGAAAGCCTAGTGTAGACAGTGGCTAAGTTGGTTCAAATTAAGCCTCCTTAAATCAAACTAACTTGCAAGTGTGGACATAGCTTTTATGTTTACTCAGGAATATAAGGTGAATGAGTTTGTTTAGTGTTGATTAGACTCTTGTGTACTTGAAGGAGAAAAGGAAAACTCCTTCCCTGAATGAGATATTGACTCTTTTCATCATGAGGGGCACCATGACTGTCTTCCACAAGCCAGGAAGAAATCATGGGTTGAATTCATAGATCTTGGGTCAAGAATCCTTCAGGTTGTCTAGAGCTCCAGGAAGACAGATGAGCTCTTGTTTGGTGAGTCAAGAGCAAGCAGATTTCTGTCTGAGAAAACGTGTGTTGTGTGCATGGTCTTTACAATGAAACTGAATGATATTTCTTTGCAACACTTGGTTTGGGGATGTCTTGAGTACTGTAGCTCTCAGGGTTGATGAGGCTCTTTACCAGTTGATGAAACTGTTTATCACGATTGATGGGACTATTTACTAATAGCTTCTTAGAACCGAATTTGGCAGCTTCAGTGGAGACTGGTAGGATTTTTCTGTTAGTCTGTAATCCATTCTAAGTATGGTTTTGGGAAAATTCTGTTTTATTGTATCTGTATCAGACTTCATTTTCGTCAGTCTCCTTTTCAGTTTCTACCCCTTTCAATTTGGCACTTGCCAGTAAAACAAAGAGATCTTTGTGGGGAATGGAGGGAGATGGACCATTTGGGTGGCATCATGTCTATCACTGAGGTTAGCATAGAATTATGATTCACTAGAGCTTCAACTCCTCCTCCTGTAGTGTTGTGCTGTTAGCTTTTACCATGCTTTTGAATGTGATGAAGTCCATGAGTCTTTGTGGACTAATCAGATCCATGAGTCTTCTGGGAAAGCTCTGATCCTTACCTGAATGAGGTGATGGTCTGTCTGGGATAGTGAGTTAATTGTCATGGCCTTTTTATTGACATCTGCTCCAGTGACTGGATCCAGGGTGTGAGCAGCTGAGTGGCTTGGATCAGAGATGATCTGTGAAAGAAACAGAGGAGCCCTTTAGGCCTTGTGAGTTGTACAACACCTACTGAAGACAATAGGATTATTTCCAATAACTTTAGTGGGAGAAGGATCACTGCATCCTTAATGATTTATGTGTGATTTAATGATTGATGTGTGACTTTTAGATAGTCAGTTTTCCAGAGAATTGTTTAAAAACAAGAAAGCCCTAGCAGAGCACTGACCACAAAGGAGATCGAATGAATCTCTTTGCTTGTTCATTATATGGATACCACAGTAATATATGCTATGGAAAAGTCTGTGAGAGATCATTTCTGCATTGCAAACAGTATGAAAATCATGTCCTTTTAGTCACATAACTAAGGCTTAAACAGTTTCATCATCTCAATAGTATTTCCATTTTCCCTTAAATGGTAAATATAAATGTTTGCATTAATGTTATGGGCACAATTAATTTGTTTTTATTAAATGTCAGGATGAAAAAGGCACTTTCTAAGATAAGAGATTTCATAATATCTTTTCTCACTGAAATGACTAATTGGGTTGGATTATCATATTATATTAGTAGCATTAGAGCATTCAGGAATTTAACTAATGATCCTGTGTCCAGGTTACTGTCGCATTTTTTTTTCCAGCTCTTTGTGTTAGCTTGATTGTCTGTCAAAATGTTTAAATTCTGTAAAATGCTTTTAACATTCTCTCTTTGTCCTTTTTGCCTTCCAGAATAAAATGTGTATAGGGTGGAGAAGAGATGCATTTAGAGAAGAGAGCATACTAAATGTATCCTTCAGGGCAGTTTGAGAAGGCAATGAAGTGAAAGGGCTGTTTCAACATTTTCAGTATTGGTCTCTAACAGGGTGCACAATTATGTAAATGTATGTATTTATTTAATTATTTTAAATTTGATTACAGTTTTTTAACTGTGATAGTTTTAATTTATAGATCTTTCTGATTTATTTAATCTGTTTTGAGACATAGACGTGGAAAATCTCAGGTGCTGTTGACATCTCAGTCTGCTGATAGCCTCCCCAAAATATAGTTAACTAGAAGTTGCAGTAAATCTTGAAATTGTAACATCCCCTAAGCATTAAACTGTTTAGCACAAATCTAATTTCCCACGAAATAGCTTGGGGCAGTTAGCACTTAGTTTAATTCTTTAGAACCAAACTAACTGTAATAAAATGTGCTACGCTGTGTTACTAGATAAATAAGCCTGCTTTCCACTATATATATTCGAGGTATATGAAAGTAAAAAGATACCATTTTATGGTGTTACATAACAATGGAGTTAGAGATTGGATTAACAGAGTGTTTGTTCCAACACTAAATAATAATAACTAATAATAAAACTGTTCCTTTAAAGTTCAGACAGAAAGATCCAAGAAATTTGCCAGGATAAAGCACCTCAAGATGGTTTAAATGATGGAAAGTACTAAATGGGTATCATGATACATGGAAGAGCTAGAGTTCACTGGCCCCTCAAATCTAAGTCTGTACTTTCATGTTGGTTTGTTTTGGAGGCAACTTAACCTTCCAAGTCAAAAGTATTTCCTTGCTAAAGGTTATAGTTTGGAATTATCACAGTAGGTTTTGATGACTAAATGAGTTAATGTGGATGTAAGAAGATTGAGGAGGAAATCTGAAGAGAAGAAGAATGGAAAATATCAGAGACTTTAGAATGGTGCCCCAAGGTATATAGGGCCCTCTGCATGGGTGACTTTTACTCTCCAAGAAAAAGTATTTCCTTAAGCAAATTTTTTAATTAATAGAATATATTCTTGTTCTTGTTCTCCCCACCGCACTCCTTTTCCCTTCACTGTGCTGTTTAGTAGCATCTTGCATACCTCTATTTATTGTGTCCCCTTAGTCTAGGTGTGATGCCTGATACCTTCTCACAGTTAGTGAATTTTGCTTGTTCAGGGTATGTATGATCAATTTAAAATTTGTCATAAAACCCAGAGAGTTGCATGTGGTTTTCAGTTTTTGTGACATACATTTTGTGCCTGATGATTCTGACAATAAGCTGCAATTACTAATAGATGTCATTACACTTTATATTGTGTTGTTCATACCTGTCATGGCCAGATGGCTACAGTGGATTCTGAAATCTCACTGGGTAGACTGACGTATTCCCTGTTTTGGGCCCATTGAGTGGGAGGCTGCTGAAGTTGGGGTACCTAGAATTATCCTTAAAAGCACAAATTTTTCAATGGCAAGCATTCAGGCTGTTTTATCACAAAGCATTTTAGGAACCCGTTTCAAGGGCATTTTTATTACAAACTCTAAACGAGCTTGCAATGTGAGCTACAAGATCTTGTAATAAAATAGTGATATTTCCTAGAGAAAAGCATAATAGAAAGTCAGTGTTTTAATAAAGACTCAGGCATGAGGCTTACAGTTCCTCTCTCATTCCATAATATATTTTTTTATTAGATTTCTCATAGGAGCTTTGCTCATGTAAAGGAACCACAAAGAGAAAAGAGTCTGCTTTGCTGGGGAATGTCATGTCTAGGTCCAAGAGATATACATAAGTTTCATTTTAAATCCAACCCAGCATGTCATCCCAATGAGTTACCGTTATAGATTCTCATTTGCTGGTATTTTTACATGTCTACTTCTTTAGTGGGAACAAAGAAATTGGCTGAAAGCTGACTTTTGCTGTTTCTTGGCATGATGGACATATAACTGGAGAATTGTGGGATCTGGCTTCAAAACAGAAGTAGACGTTTTCCTTTTCCTGCCATGTGTTTCATGGGATATGTTTTAATTTGGTTGTGTTGCAATTTTGAAGTGGGCTTAATTTCTTCTTTCATTGCTGAAGTAGGGAAACAAATTCATACTATTCTATGAATCCTGAAAATTGTCTTATTATCTTGCTGTATATTATTAGCCTCATCATCATCTACTGATCTATGGTTACAGTTTCCAGAGCATCCAAATAAAGACCAAAGTTTCAAAAGACCTCAGCACTAAGGACATTTAGGGCAATATTTTTAAATGGTTTATTGTGCTGAGCTTTTTTTGAAAATCTAAGCACTAAAACTGGACTTGGGTCATAATGATTTGCAGGATGTTACTTGACAAAGGCAGGCAGTCAGGCAGGCGACTGGATGGGATAGCAACAAAATTAAGATGAGGTGGGTGGGTAGAAAGAACACTGAGCAGTGTCTGGCCAGCTAGCAGACAGCTGCAGAAACACCAGCTGGAGTAGGAGAGCAGTTGCAGCCATATGGTGTCTGTTAATTTTGGAGTGGAAGAGCAATGTTAGGATGAGGAGAATGAGAGACTGCCCATTGGAAGGAGACAAACTGCAGAGATGGCAAACAGGAGCCAGTTCCATAAATTGAATGAGTTTGTGTTTGTTGAGAGCACTGCGGCCTGTGGCATATTGACTTCAGAGATTAAGAATGCAGGGCACACAACATGTTAGGGTTTATGTATGGTCAAGGATTGAACAACTCACATATATTACAGATCTAGTCTTCAAACCAGTTCTTTTGCAGGCAGGTTTTGTCACTTGCACTTGAATTCAGCTTTCAATCTTGTGCCTGCAGTGCACATCTGATGCAAATCCTTCTTTGTAGACAACTAATCACCTGACTCTGAATGGTAGCCTTAGTGCCTGCAATCAGATTTGGGAACACAAATGTGAGTGCCCCTAAAGATGCAATTTAGAGGCTGCAAAGAAACCCGGAGGTCCATCTTGAAAATCAGGCCCTATAGATAATTAAAAGGACTATGTGTTTTTTACTTTTGGAATTTAGTGGCCACTTGAAATTAAAAGTAAGCATGCATGGGCATGGGGTGGAGGCAGGAAATGTTTTGAGACATTAATATTCTCCAAACAAACACACTACCAGCTTGAAAAATTTTAAAGAATTATTTTATAAGTTGGTGGATTTTTTTGAACTTCACAATCAAACAATTTTATAACTTAGTGGATTTTTTTGAACTTCACTATCCAAACAAAGGATAAAAATTGTAGAATACTAATAGTAATAGCTTCTGGAAACTCTTTGAAACTTCTGTTAACAAATATCTACTTAGGTCCACATGTCTAAGTAGTTAGAAGGAAGGAACCCTCTAAGGAACCATTGCTTTATTCCACATGATTAAATACCTTTTGTGCTTGGTTCCAAACTGTCTTTTCCCATGTAAATGTTACCCAATGCTACTGGTTGCATGTTTCTATACAACAGATAATCTCACAAAGTTTGTGGTGTATTCCTCCCATCACCCCATCTTTCTGTTTCAAGCTTCTGTCTTTCTAAAAGATACATTTGTCATTTCTAGCACTGACATTTCCAGTTTTGCTGCTTAGGCCAGACTTATTTTTCTTCTCTCAGTAGTTTGGTTTGCATTCTAAGGGTTAAAGAAAGGTTTAGAAAGCAAAGAAGCTGGCAGGAAGAATACGAGTTGTTTAGAAATGTCAAAAAGTGTCAAACTAGCAGCTGTGTGGGGGACTGCAGCACTTTTCAATGAGTGTGCACCAGAAAAGTCATCCCTAAGAAAGAGACAAGGAAAGACATGGAGATAATAAAACTCACAAGTATTACAAGAAGAGAAGGGAGATTTTCATACCCTGCAAGGCAACTGAGGACTGACAAATCAGACAACTGAATACAGAATACAGTAAGTAGTCAGACTTATTAAAATTGTTCCACGGGATGGATGTAGGGAAATGCTGATATTGGGAGAAGATGGCCAACCTCATTCCTTATTGCTCTCAGGGTGTGTTTATACTCAGAGCAGCACTGTCAGAACTGCTGGATCAGTTCTGCAAGACTGACAGAGAGGCAGTGGAAACGCACTCAGTTGACCTGGAAGTCAACAGCGTTAATCCACCCTTATAAAAAGATTAATGCTGAGTCAACAGAAGGACATTTTCCGTCAGCACAGCATAGTGGGGATGCCACACAGTATGTAGAAGTTATGAAGTTGATGGGAGATATGCAAGCTACTCTACATACCTTGCCTATCTCTCGTGAACTGCCACCAAATTTTGCCATCACTGTAGACTGGGCCTTGGACTTCAGGTCAAATTTTTGACCTTTTTACGGGCAACTTATTTCCAGATGCCTGAAAACTCTCTACTGGTTAAGCCACTGCCCAGCTGTGCTTGTTTACCAGAAATGGCTGTTGGCAAATTCAATCCCTTTTGTAGTTGTTGCAGGAAAATAATCTCTTCTCAGGCAAAACAACTCCTTTATATTTATATGTAACCCTTGTGCCAGGGGAAGCTGGCAGAACAAGGGCCAGGTTCTATAACTAGGGGTTTCCCAATAATGTAACACCACCAACTGGCTCGAGCCCCCACTCAGATTTCTGGGGAATCCTGCACTGTTCCCTGGGCACCCCAAAGGGGTAAGGCTTCCCCACTCACAAGCATGAGTCTGAGTGTAGTAAACAGAACTTTTAATAGTAGTAAAACAAAGTGTAAAAGGCCAAATAACAGAAATCAGTGCTGAATAATAGTGTAATGGCTAGCACCTCTGCTTAATATGTAGAAGGTCCTGGGTTCACGCTCCAGGGGGTTGGACTTGATGATCTTATGAGGTCCCTTCCAACCCTATGATTCTAGTCTATCTAGAAAATCAGTACAAAGTAAAGTTCCCAGCAACCCACACCGCATAACAGAACTTACAAGACTTAATGGCAAAACCAGCACTGGTCTGGAGAATCAGTACTAACTAGGCTCCCAACCAACCCTAGGGTTCATAGGGAGTGTCTTTCATTCCAGCTGTCCCCCAGTGCCAACCACTGGTCACTCACTCCATCCTCTAGCACCATTCCTTGGCTCCACCTGCTGTCTGCTGGCTCTGCCCCTGGTCATTCGTGCCACCCAGCTCACTGTCCACCAGCTCTGCCTACCAGTCACTCGCGCCACCCAGCTTGCTGCTCTCACCCTCCTCTGGCTCCACCCACTGGCCACTCGCACCACCCAGCTCACTGCTGGCCACTGTCACCGTCCGCCAGCTCTGCCTGCGGGTCACTCCATGACTTCTCCTCTTTAGTGATTTCAGCTCTTAAATCTCAAGTAGCTGCAAACAGCTACTTTCATTACAATAACAAAGGAAGGCCTCATGAGAAGCCCAGCCAAATCTACCATTTGTCAATGGGACCGGAGGGTGAGGTAACACTTCAGGGCATAGCTCCAAAAAGCAGCTATACAACCCCCCATCCCTGTCTTGACTGTTCTGAAACAGGCAAAAGCCTCTCTTACAAGTCTTTTTTTTTTTTTAAACTAAGGGTAGCTTTTATCCTTTAAGTAACACAGACAGATTTGAAACAAACACAGAGTAGCAAATTCACCAAAGACAGTATTTTGTAGGTTGTGTCCACATGAGAGTTTTATTTTGAAACAACACTAGTTGTTTCAAAATAAAACTTGCCAGGTCCAGACAACGTTTTCTTATCTCGAAATAAGGAGCTTCCTTATTTTGAAATAAGGAAAGTCATTTCGATATAATAAAACCTAGTTATATATCAAAATGACTGGTTATTGTGAAACTGTGGTTTCAAAATAACCTGTCTGGCTCTGTTACATCGATATGCTCAGTGTATCGATATAACAATTGACCCTCCTTCCAGTGTGCATAGCACCCTGGGAGGAAGGCCACCCCCCAGCACCCTGGCCAGGGAGCCCTCAGCACCCTTGCCTGCATGCTGAGGAGAGGTGCAGGGGTGCATACCAGGCAGCCCCCGCCATGTGGCTGGAGCCATTGAGGCTCACCCCGCCACCAGCTCTGGGGGGGCTGCAGCCCCCATGGTGTGGTCAGAGCTGCCAGGGCTCACCTCGCAGCCAGCTCTGGGTGGCTGCAGCACCTGCGGGATGCCCAGAGCTGCGGAAGCTCACCCCGCGGCCAGCTTTGCAGGGCTACAGCCTCCACTGAGTGGCTGGAACTGCCAGGGTTCACCCTGCCACCAGCTCTGGCCACAGGGCAGACCGAGGCAGTGGGTCAGTCAGGGAGGACCCCGGCTCCAAGCCGGCTTTTGCAGCAGGAGCTGCAAGGAGGTGCCACGGCTCCCCAAGCAGGGAGATGGGGGAACCCTGGCTCCCTCACCCGTGCTTGCAGCTCCCGCTGCAAGCGCGGGCAGGAGAGCCGCGTTCCCCCATCTCCCCACTTGCCCTGCTGCCCCAGCTGCGGGGCAAGTGGCTTGGGGAGCTGCAGTACCCCCAGGCTCCAAGCAAGCCCCCTTGATGGCCAGCCGGCTGGTGATCTGCCCCCTCCCTCCATCCTTGGTTGCTTTTTCCGCTGGCTGGCTCTCCAGGTGAGAGCCAGGCAGGGAATTGGGTGGCAACATGGCCCACCAGGGGGCCATGTTGCAACACATCCCAGGGTGCCTCTCTTCCCAATCGAAATAGCAAGTCCTGTCTGAACCTGCTATTTCAATTTGTTATTTTTCCTTAATTCAATTTAAGTTAAATCAAATTAAGGGTTTTATTTCAAATTTGCTTATTTTGAAATTAACTTATTTCAAAATAAGCATTCAGGTGTGGACATAGCCATATTTCCCTTCAGTAGAATTACAGATATTGACAGATTTGTGATCAGATTAGCCTCAAATAACATTACCCACTATGCCTTGCACCCAATATGCTGATACCTAATTGTGCTTTTTGTGTTCATGCTAATACAGGACCCATGCAGATTAGATGCCGCCCCTCAGAAGCTGTTAAGCACAGCTTCTAAGCCTACCTTGCATATATAATCTCTCCGTCCCTTCCTCTCTCTAAATAAATAGGAAATTATGTCCTGTATGTCCTGAGGTAAAACAAAGCAAACAGAAGAATGTAGGAATTTGGAGAAGAAAAGACCAGTGGAACACCAGTAAGTCTCTCTTTCACCTCCTCTGTCACTGTCCAATGAATATTCATTTCAAGGGAGTACACCAGCACTGAAGAGACTTACAATCCAAGGAAATATTTTCCCTTGGAGTGGGGAAGCAACCCTAACCGTAACCTTAACCCTTCTTAAGATTACTGCTTTAAAAAGTATAGCAAGAATTCCCCTCACTGCTACAAGGCACACAAGGAGTCTTGTGGCATTTTTAGGCTATGTCCACATGAGGCTTTTATTTTGAAACAATGACTGTTGTTTCAAAATAAAAGTTGTGATGTCCGAACGATGTTTCTTTATTTTGAAATGACGGGACCCCGTCATTTCGCAATAACGTCCATCGTTTCGGAGCAATAAAACCTCACCTGAAAGCAAAATTGCCATTGTTTCAAAACAGTTGTTTCAAAACAATGCTGTTCGGATGTGTTATTTCGAAATAACAGTTATTTTGAAATAACACTTTTGCCCTTTTCCTTCCCAGGGCGCCTTCCTTTTTATATATATATTGGGTGGAGGCATGGCCCAGTGAGGGGGCCATGTTGCCACACCTCCCATGCTGCCCTTCTTCTGAAGTGAAACAGCAAGTCCTGGGTCCAGACTTGCTATTTCGCTTTGAGGTTTTCCCTTATTTCAATTTAATATTTGCTTATTTTGATTTAAGTTATTTTAAAATAAGCATTTTATTTTGAAATAACTCATTTTGAAATAACTTATTTCAAAATAAGAGTTTACGTGTGAACATAGCCTTTAAGACTAACAAATTTATCGCATGAACTTTTGTGGGAGAAAAGCTTCAAGCATCTGAGGAAGAGGGATTTTTGCCCACAAAAGCTCATGTGATAGATGAATTTGTTAGTCTTTAGAAGTGCCACAAGACTCCTTGTTTGTTTTGCTGAACTAGAATGACATGGCTGCCCCTTTGGAATTTGCTACAAGAGTTTCTCAATCTATTTGTTCTGAATGGTGTTCTTGTTTTTGATTTGCAAATGAGTCATCAATCAATCCTGGTTTTGATGTATGCTTGAGTTCTTCCTAAATCATTTGCCAAATACTTTTACTTATTTTTAGCTTGCTGATGGCATCAAATATCCAGCATTTGTAATGTGTTATAACTTACTAATTTTGTATGATTGTTCACCATAAGTCACATAGCATTGCAACTGCTGCCTGATTGGATGATTCAGGAGAATGCTGAATAATGAATATCAAATGATCGTTTCACATTTTCAGAGGAATAATTGTTTAGGTTAAAACTTGTTTAACTTTCAGGATTTGTAAATATCTTACTGAATGCTTGACAGTTAACCACACACTCAAATATCGACCCACATGTTATAGCAAAACAGGCTGTGATACAGGTACAGGCCTTTAATTTGGAATGTACAGGCCTGATCCTGCAAAGGTTCTCATACTTGCTTAATTACCACTGACTTCAACAGGACTACACAATGCGTAAAGTTAAACATTTTTTGCAGATCAAACTTACATGTTAAACCAGTTGTTGATTTTTTAATCTTTGACCAGCAGTACTAAAGACTCCTTCTACCCCAGATGAACCAAAGAAAGAGGAAAATAAACAGCTTCTAAATGGACTGGGCATCTTGGATTTGTCTCTGAAACATTCATTAGCTGATTCAGACCTAGCAGTTGCTGTTCACATGCTGTCAATAGAGAGATGAATTTGAAGAGTTAGATAATGCTGAATATATAGAGCAAGAACTCTGCAGACACTAATAAAGAGTAGAATTGAGGAAAACTATAAAAAGACCTGAAAACTTCATTTTAAAATATTAATAAGATGAATCATTTGTGATAACAGGGAAGAGGCATTAAATACATTCCCTCTTCACTGTCCCTCACAGGAGGTGATACAACTGTGAACTGGATTTTACACAGTCATTTATTTCACCAATGGGTTCAGGATCTTTAAAATATGTCAGGTGTCTGTGGATTAAGACATCAGTGTATTCAGGGCTCTCTGTGGCAATGCTGATTTAGTGTTTTGTGAGGTGATGGTCCTTTTATGTGACAGTCTAGGTCCAATATGCTCCTAACTCAAATCCTCTTTCTGACATAACCTCCTTCCTTTCTCAATCATCTCACATGTTTCCGAGTACCTCCATGGGACCCCCAACTCTCTAGAGCCTTGGCAAACCCCAAAAGCCATTAATAAAGTTGTCCATTTAATAAAAAGGTGAGTGTTGGGCATGAGGCTTCTCAGAGATGTGTGAGATAGCAGGTTGACAATAGGTTTTTTGGGGAGAGGCATTCTTGTCTCTGGGCTGTGACATTGCTGCTGGAAGGGTTCTCTGAAGAGCCCTTCAAGTGCTGATGTCTCAGTGCCAGGCATTCAGTCCCCCAGGGCTGAAGCTCATGGAGCTATATGCACATCAGTTGTGCTCTATTCATTGTAAGTAAAGATGGTGGCACTGGGTATTTACACTAGTATTTCATCCTCTCTTGAATCCCAGTAAAGCCATAGATTCATGTTTTGTTTTGTCAGCGTGTTTTTAATGTCTAATTCTTGTTGTCAAAACTGAAGAGTAGTAGGATGTCTGGTGGAATAGAAAACAAACTCTGGAGTGACAGGGCTTCCTTTCTCACCCGACATTTCAGGTGGAGAGACTCTGGAAAGCTACGTTCCAAAGGGGCAGCCGTGTTAGTCTAGTAAAGCAAAAAAAGCAAGGAGTCTGATGGTGCTTAAAAATTAAGATTTATTTATCACGTGAACTTTCATAGGAGAAAATCTCACTTTGTCACATGCTTTGATTTCACTACTTTTCTAGTCAGTGTGAATAAGCTAGCAGGGCTTGGGTTCTAGTGTGTTGATGTCCTGTTAACTGCTCACATCTACTGTGCAGATCAATGGAATCAGATTATCATTCTAAATGGTTACTGTTCTATGGGATTTAATATATTCCAGAATTACGACAGCTTCTCCACCCACATAGCGTATCCTGAGTGTTTTTTACTGTGTTAGTTATACCCCTCCATCGACAGGTTCTGTGTTATGGGCTCTCCACATCACCCTGCAAATTATTTTAACACAGACCATTATGACTCTCTTGTAGATTTCACTTCGAGAAACAGACACTTTTACTGTGTTCTGGGAAGGAGGGTAGAAAATTTGGCTCTAAAATGGATCATTTGATTTCAGACAGATAATGATCTGCCACTGCATGGAGTGCTACTTATCAGCATCCCCCATTAACAACAAAATTCACACCCCACCTTTTGCTTTTCTTAGTTAAATTATTATTTATGTTTGCTAAAAGCATAAAGTGGCTTGCTCCTGTAACTATTATTCTTCCTTATGAGATTCATCACAGCAGAGATTCTTCCCCTTCCCCCACACTTTCCATTTCAGCTCAGAATGTCTAATCCAGACCAGTAAATTATTGTTTTATTGGGTAACAGGCACTACACTAGATGGCAGTAACACCCCAGTTTATGAAATGGTCTGCTGGGCTTCTCCCCTCCCCCAATTTCTTCCTGTCTGAAACAGCATGGTAAAAGATAAAATAAAATAAAATTCTTCTTCTCTGCTGTACATGCCTCATTCAGAAAAGCTGTTATACGCTAAATTCTGCACAGTTTCATTCTATATGTATGTGTGTATGTATATACACAGCCCTGATCCACCAAAAGAATCCTCATGTTTTTTCTTTAATAAATTTTAATTAGGAAAAGGAATCAGTTTAACTGAGACAGAATCTTACAGAGCCATAGTAAAGGACTGTGTGTGTGTGTGTGTGTGTGTGTGTGTGTGTGTGTGTGTGTGTGTACATACACATGCACATCAACAATACATAATTGTTTGGCATTTTGGTGAGTAGCATTTTCACCTCTGATTAACTTAG
This sequence comes from Podocnemis expansa, assembly GCA_007922195.1. Classification (NCBI taxonomy): domain Eukaryota; kingdom Metazoa; phylum Chordata; order Testudines; family Podocnemididae; genus Podocnemis; species Podocnemis expansa. The sequence goes on from ML682005.1 coordinate 42,706,011, forward strand.
TCACACAGATTTGCATTTTAGCCAGGAATCTAGTAACCCTCTTTCTCGCACCAAGGATGGATGGGCTGTATTACGCTCCTGAATAATGACAGTGTGGCAGAATATCTGTGGTAAGAGAAAACCAGAGATTCAAAGGCATTGTTAAAGAAGAAGGGAGAGGGAAAACTCAGTGTTCTGGGTAATTTCCTTCATTGGTTCATAGGAATATGTCAAATTTCCCTTACCCCCCTAAGTTTATCCAGTTACCTAATGTGAGGTCATAAGTTTAATCAAATACTGGAATCAAACTGAGCCATTGAAGTGGGGTACAAGCACTTTTCCTGCCTGCTGCTGTCTATGCTCTTATTCCTCAGGCAGCCAGTAAGATGTGGTGAGTAGGCCACTCCCAAACCTTCTGCAGCAGGGAGGTGGAAATGTGCTATGCAGCACTCATCATCCAGAGAAAGACATGGTGTGGCGAGATGGAAAAAGTGGTTGTCATCAATCTTGCATGTGTATTGTACACATCCACGTGGTGCAGCTAAGGGACATGTATTTTTCTCTGTCGTATAGCTAATGCCGAGACAGAAGGTGGGCATGTGAATTACATTAGCTGTGAGCCTGTCTTTGAGTGAAGCAGTTATACGTCAATATTTTTTAATGTCACTTTGCTAGTGAGGCTAGGGGAAGGATGGAGAATGTATTATTGTACTTGAGATTTTCTCACATTAATGTTGCTAGTTATTCTGGATCATGTAGATGAATAATTGGGGAAAAAAGACTAAGAAGGTAATTGCAGAGTCACTAGAATTCACACAGTGCTCCCCCCCTTGCCCTCGCAACTCAGTTCGCTTTAAAAAAATTGTCCCATGGTGCAGTATTCTAATGTTACTAACTACGGTGTGCATGGACCCGCAACATAAGTAGATGGGTTTCACTTCTTCTGCAGCTGAAGACGCTGCTAGCAACTTAAAGATTCCCTTCTTTATGCAAAATTAATCAGTTGAATTTAATGAGGGACCTAAAGAGTCATGCCTTTGGAAGTCCCCAAAATCCTAAAAGCCAGAGTTTCCATTGATGCAGCCATGTATATTGCTAAAGGATGTGATGAAAGTTATTGGGCTATGGTATTGCCATTGTAAATTTCCCGTTGACTGTGTTACTGTTTTTTGTATCTATACAAAATGATTATTCTTGACGAAACAGCAGGGTAAATAACATGGGAGCAACAGCCTGAGGAAAAATAAGTGCACACTTCTCTTTATATGAGTGCAACAATGTAAAAATCACAGGGCTCATCTATGAATAAATGTAATCATGTGTAGTTTATCTTATACAATTATGTGACTAGTCACCATGGCTGCAATGGGACTGCTTACCTAAATGTGATTTGAAACCTTTGGATGAGAGTGCTTTTTGGGGGGGATGTTGGGGAAACAAGCAACTATGTTTTCCCCATTATTTTTACTATTTTGTAAAATAAAAAATATTTTAAATATAGAAACAACATGTAGTACAAAACAGTACAAAATAAATACAAAATTATTGTATGCAAGAGTGAATTATAGTGTGCCAGCAGCATCACTGGTAGTTAAGATTATGCCAAAAACAGAAGTGAAAAGAAAGTCTTTGAAGATTTGTGTTTTGAGGTAAAGGATCAATTCCAAATCCTTATTGCTATTTATGGACTGCTTGTACTTTCTGCAGAGGTTTGTGGTGAAAAAATAGAACCTATTTTTAATGACTGATTTTTAGAAGTGCCACATGACTAAAGATTTTCTAGCATCTGACATTTCCTTCAATTCCCTTTTGAAAGTAATAGAACAATCTGATCTATGAAATTAAATGTGTACAATTCTGGCTGGGGCTAGATTGAAGGAATATTTGTTGAAAGTTGTGACATGTTTTGTTTAATTGGTTGAGGTTTAAAAAATGGAATGTCAATTTTGAGACAATGTTACTGATTGGGGCAATATGATCGATGGCATAATTCTTATAGTGCCCCATTATATCTTATGTCAGTCAAATGACAGAAAGCGTAGGATACTGTAGTGTATCGAATATATGGTTTACTGCCACGTTCCAATACTTCATAAGTTGCAATTGTAACATAGCCTATCCCATTGGGCTCTTTTGTCTACTTGCAAAACCACAGGCAGAGGCAGTGCTTAAGGAAGCTATTATTATTATTATTATTATAAGAACCATGTATAAGTGATGCATGTGAACTGCCAAGCCTAGGGATACTAGGACTCAGGCCTGGCAAGCCCTGGCACAAATTAAGCACTGGACAGAGATTTTGGTTCTTGCCTTTGATGAACTAATCTTTTAGTGCATGTACTAGAGGCTTGTGCTTCTAGCTCCCTACATTCCAGACTAAATCCCTGAAGCTGTCTATGGGGATTTAAACTGATGAGGAGCTCAAATGTCAGGCAAGCTTCTCCAGGTTTGGAGAGAGTGTAACCCTTGCTTATAAATGGCTTTCTGTTACCCACTGTTGCCTAGGCCGTGTATATTGATTTATGAGTCTACCGTGGACTCTTGAGTGAATCACCTGGCCTTTTAACTAAAGCAGTAGAGACCTTTCCAGTGTTAAAGCAAAATAACTTTCCAAATGAACCGTCTGCTGCAGACCCTCCTTTAACAAGTGATTTCTAGGCTCTTACAGGTTTGAAGAGATGGGGTGGATCCTGACTTAACTGTCACTAAGTGCACTTTTTGTTTAATATGTTTACCAGGGGCAATAGGGAATGGGTGGAGAACTCGGATTAGTGAGTCAAGTGGTAGCCAGGTGGGAGTAGGAGGAGAGGGAAATGGTCAATCTCTGGGGCTTGTCAAAGGATTATGGAGAGAACAAAGCAGTAGTGAGAAATGAATGGGGGAATCCCTGTGGTAAATAGTGGTAATAAGTGATGGAGCTGGTCTTTAGGAGGTAGAGAGTTCTCTAGGCCATGGATGGGATGGACGAAGGTGGTGAGAGGCAGGCTTGTCAGTGAAAAAGAGGTGGAATGGAACTAGCATACTTACTGATAGAGACCTAAATTTTCAAAATGTCCAACTAATCATGTGTATATCCAGTTTTGGGCATCCAGCTTGAAGCAACGAGGGACTGATTTTCATCCACAACAGATAGTAAATTAAGCTGAGGTTGTGTTTGCTCAGCACCTCTCTCACTCATTGTCGGCTATGAACATTAGCGTATACTTGTGGGAATGTTGGCCCCAAATTTTAGAAGTCAGATTTTCAGAAATATGAATTGGCAAAATTTCTAGGCTGATGTGTAAAAATCCATTCCATTCCAGGGAACCAGTCCACCTGGATCCAGTAATTAAAACAAACAAAGCCTGATCAGACTTACAGTCAGGTATACTAGGCCTGAGGCTACATCTGAAAAGCTACAGAGAATGTGATCATTACCGGGTTTACCAGATGAATGTTACATTCGTACTTATGCATAATTTCATACAGCAATGTTCTGTATTCTTGTGCATGTTAATTACATGCTTTGTAAAGCACTTTGAAATATCAGATTACATAAAAGGCACCATTAACATGCAAGTTATTGCAGAATAAACAGCATTAAGAGAAAAGGAAAAGCAATAAATTTGCCATAATTTTTTCTGATATCCTTAAACTGATTTTTTAAACTGCATCTGCCAACTGTTGTTTTTCATACTGCATTTTCTGACAAGAAAAGTCATTATTAAAATAATATATTTAATGAGGGGATAAATCCATATTAAAGCAATTAAAGCAGAATGCACATTAAGAAAACATCTTAAAAGTGATTTGGAAAAGTAAAATGTAATCCTGCCAGCATGTAAAGACACTCTTAATGCATTATTTATAGATAGTATTTTACTAGCACCAGTCATTGAGATCAAGGTCACCCACTGGACTCCTGGGTAACAGGTCAAGACTTGAGAGGTGATATTGATAACTCCAGCTGACAGTTTATTGGACACAGCTGGTATGTTACTAAGAAGAAACATTTTCTAACTTTTAATGAACAATGAAAATCTGTTTGCTGTGAAACTGCTCATGCCTGTCTTGATCACAACTCATTAATTATGGTCCGTAACCGCGCCAACACTGGTGTAACTGCTGTCTCTCTCTGCATCATTCTGTAAATCAGCCAAGTAAGTTCATAGTATGAATCCATGCAATCCCTAGGCATTTTTTTTCCTTGTTGAGACCTTGTTTTTCCTCTCTTTGTCTCCTGCCAGTGACATTTTCCAGCATTCAAACTCCCTAAGTTGAAGAGTTGCATTGTGCTGGAGTTGACTATAATAAATTGTAAACCGTGGTTGAAACAGACATAAACAGTGTCCACAACTCCTGGCACACTGACTCTGTGTTTGGTGGGAAAGGTTTCCATTCATCTTTATAACCTGTTCTCTCTATTTATTGCCATGCACTTATGCCTTCTTTTCTAACTCTCTGTAGGTGAGCATAATTTCTCCCAAAGGAAGAGGAGAAAACTCTTGCACTCTTTAGTTAGATCACAGATGAAACATTATCAGAATAAGATCTCACAGTCGGATATTAATTGTACCATGATATTCTTCAGGACACTGAGACACTGCCATTTTCTCACTTCGTTTTTACTTGATAAGATCTCATGACTTACACTTGCATGCATTTATTTTCCTCCCATTCTGTAAGTTCCCCCATCTTCAAAGCATCTGAGGAAGTGGGATTTTCTCCCACAAAAGCTCATGTGATAAATAAATTTGTTAGTCATTGAAAGTGCCACAAGACTCCTTCTTTGTTTTGCTGAACTAGATTAACATGGCTACCCCTTTGGAACATGGCTGTGTAAAAGACACCCTATTTTCCTCATGCTATTGCTATGGGACTGGCAAGACCATTGCCTGCTTTGGCTCTGTTACTGTTCCTGCTATGGTATGTGTTGAATGGATTTCTACCTCTAATGACTTATGCTATCAACAGTTAACAACCTACTGAGGCCACTTGGGAAATTTTGATCATAAAGTTTTATTGATGTACATTTCCGTTTTGTCATGTATTTTCTATATTTCTCTGACCACTTTTTAGTAGTTGTTCTCAAACTGCAACTGCTTAGTTGTTCATCTGTTCCTCATTTCTGTTTGAGACATTTCAATCATTTCTGGAGCAACCAACTGTGTTGTCACAAACAAAGGATGATAACTTGAAGTGCAAAAATAATCAGCAGGAACAGATAAGATGTAAAAAACCAGATTTGTTTTCTTGTTTAGCACACATGTGCGCGCACACATACTCTCTCTCTCACCCTTCCTCTATTACTGGGCTGCAAACTCCTTTTAATTTTGAACAGAAAGTATCTTGACAGTAAAGCTGGAGATAAGGAACTAGAATAAGGCCTAGTCTACACTGACAATACTGACAGGCAAATTCGGCAGCAGTTGATATCAGTTATGTAAGCTCTACAGAATACTTGTGTAACTTATGGCAACTTCCTAAATTCCCATGTGTGTGCTGCCTCCGCTATGCTGTGCCAATAGGATATGCATAGCCATCAAGGCAATGCTATGCTTTTTGAGGAGGTAGTTTTATTAAATCAACTTCCTGATCCATTGAGTGGATCTTCTTCCACTCAAACTGATCGACAGAGATCAATCTGATGGTGAATTTGCCACCGTCAGTGAAGACACATCCTCAAACAAACAGCCCTTTACAAATATGATTTCTGTTTGTGGAAGGATTTTTATAAAAAGAAATTATCAGGGACGGTCAGAGAAACCTTCTAAGGTACAGTGCTAACGAAGAATTTCAGTGTTAGTGTTTTTTTGAGAAGTCGCTGTACACAATGTTTAAGTTGGTTCATTGGCTGAAAGAATTCTGTCCTGTTGTTGACCTAAATCCTTTGTAGTAAGCAGTCATGCTGTGATATGTGGACCTAGCAGTGGAACATATCCATGTGTATATTCTCCAAATGTCTGTGTATAGGGAGCTGTTCATCAGCTAGAACAGTAGCTCTGTATTTCTCACTTCTTTCTCTGTGGTGCCTCTTTATTCCATGCAGACCATGGGGTTTTCACCACTGCCTTCCATTTTTGCTGGTTTCTTGCAACATTTTTAGCTATTCTCACATCATTTTGGCACTCTTCAATTTTGCTTCTATTATTCATGTCTATGTATTCCTTGGTCTTTCTCATCCACTCTTGCCCTGGGCATTTCAGTACAATGCTTTATTTGTTATGTTGTTTTTGTCTTCCTTCTGCTCCAGCAGTATAATAATGTAAATAAAATTGGTGTCACATATGTACATAAGGACAGAAGCTGGTTCAAATTGCTTAGGGCTGTGTGAAATTCTCTGGTTTTGTTTTGTGAATATCATGCTGATAATACAGAGTTTTGAAAATTTGTGAATTTGTGGCAATCTGAAATGTTGCCATTTTCTCTTATGTGAATGGTGATGCTTTACACACAGATTTCTCTAGTCGTTTATAAGTCTAGGAGGCTGGGGTGTTGTACAAGGCATCCAATGCTTAGGCTAGAGAAATTTGTTGCCTAATGGGGAGAAGGTGCTACTCACAAATAGGAAACAAAAGTAAATTATTTTTCGTTATGAGAAAAGATGTGGTCCCAAATGACTCAGTTATTGTGATGACTCTTTTGAAAAATATGTACTTTCAATTAGCCATGCTTATGCCTAGACTGACTCTCAAACTTCTTGGATTATGCCCCTATTCTTTGTGCCAATAGTGGTTTATGCTCCCTTACACCCTCACCATACAATTTTACATATGTTGCTTAAAAAAATAATATGCAACTTTCACTAATATTAAAACAGTAAGACATAGATTCAAACAGAGTCAATGGTTCACTGTAATAAGAGCAAAACTGAGACTGAGGTTAATGCTCTCAATTAAATGTGCACACTGCATTATATATAGCAAACGGATTAACACACTTTGTATAACATTATGCAAGCTTAACAGAAATCTGTCAAAATGCTGAGTTATCTAGAGTCAAATACACAGGGTCATCTGAAGACCTGATATGTCTGGAGGAATCAGCTTTGCTACTTATTCATTGCTGTGGGTAAAATGTGCTCAGTAAGTACACCCCCCAGCTTCTCTCACACACCCCAGAATAGATTCTGCAATCCCAGGATGCCTGCCCCCTGCTAGTTAGAAAACCCTTGACCTAGAGGCATCTTCTGTGAGCTGGACTGGTGACATAACAAATGATGTGCTATCAAGATATGTGAAGGGATTCTTTCTTATCTGCCTTCTTGGAGGGACTTTACTCAGTATGTTCCCTAAGAAGTCATGAGTTCATTTAAAGCAAGTTGCAGTTTATTTTTAAATATTAGTTTTCTATGCTAAGCCTATTAAAATCAGTCCAATTGATTTCAATGGCTGTTGGCACTAATTCTCTGAGCCATATCCAACCACACCAAACTTGCCATGCATCCATGAAGATTTAATAACTTTGGGGCACTAAAAAGGCTCCACAGAAACCCAGGGCATGACTTGCATATGTAGCCATGTGCCTAACTGAGAGCTATCTCATTCTTTTTAAGACAGAGTATTGAGGGTCAGTCATTGTTACTAGTCAGATTTAGCAGCCTAGATCCAGAAGCTTATGAAACCTGGTGGAGTAGATTTGAGCATGCTCTGCAAGGTTCCCTGCTGTTGCCGTGGTGAAATGCCATGAGAGCAGCAGCCAGGGCAGTTGCATTGAGAAGAGCCTGATGTACTTAGTGTGAAAGAGGAGAAGCTGAGCCAGGAGTGGACAATAAGGTGTTCTCCCCCTACTCAGGAGTATTTTGTGGCAAAGTTTCTTCATATGTGTATGTGACTGATTTCTGGTTAATCAGTAAGCTGACTGGGTGCTGGTTCCAGCAGAGAAAGAAGAGTCTACATGGATTCCTGCTGATGATTCTTACAACTAACTTTTTTTTGTTTGTTTTTTGTTTAAAAAAAAAGGTGTTGGTACTTTCTTTTCCTCTTCTGACTCCATTCCCCCAGCAGGCCTGGCAAAAGGGTGCTGGTGTTCTGTACCACTGTGTACCATCACAAAAAAAGCACTCCCTATAACCAAAGAAGAGGGAACTGCTTCCTTCAGCTCACACCTTTGTATCTGGTGAACAGACTGTAACTGAGATTCAGGTGAACTCTACCTAAACTTTGCAGACTCTTAAATCTCATCTCACAGTGTTCTGTGTGGACTGCTCTGCTTAAATTTAATTTGTTTTCTTGTTTGTGCTGTGGAAAAGAAAGTTGTGAAAATAGTGCATGTGGATTTACCAAATAGCCACATTTATAAAATATATAGTAATTTTATCTCTTACCGTAAGATTATAAAGTTAATACTTAGTAAAACTCATTATTTCTGTTTTCATTAGCGCTTGAATGTGGGGAGGGTAACTGAATGATCTTTGCTGACAGTCTTTTAAGACTGAATCCTGGGTCTTGAGCTTCTTTTCCATAGGTGTTGGGGGTTATTTCTTTTAAGGCTCTGAAGAAGGGCAGTTAAGTGAACTCTAGCCCACCCAAAGGTTACACATTCTGGAAAGATGTCTGTGGGCAGCCCAGGTGGTAGCTACTACAGCAAGTTATTTAAGGAGTCCAAATTTTTAGGGTAGGATTTGTACCATTGGTGTATCAAACCCACAGGCTAGACAGTTTGTTTGCTCTTATGTTGCAAGACTGGAAATTTTAGTCTGTATATGTAAAAGTATGTGGAGCTGACTGACCCAGAAGATTATTCATCCTTTCACTGTTGTATAACCTTTCTGAATCTCCTACAAGTCAGTAATGAATTCCTACTATTGTTAGCTGACTGTTCAAGTGGACTATATGAAATGAATTACTGGTCTTAGCCTGCTTGCTGTTTAACAGGTGCTCAGATCACAACCAGAACTAGTGCTGATGGACCTACCTAACACTTCAGTCAATCTCTGGAGAAAGACAAATGGATACAAAAAGACTGAATTAACTTCTCATTGCTAAAGGAGGGTTCTTTAGGTTACAGGTGGGTTAGTGTAAGGAGGCGGCAAGATGGCTGCCCCTGCAGGAGCCAAGATGGCTGCCTCCACAGAACTGCCAATCAAGAAGGAGGGGAAGAGGCAGGGCAGGAAGTATAAAAGGCAGGCAGAGGAGCTCAGTTCAGCTCTGGCCGCCGGATGAGAAGGAAGGCCCTGCTCAGCCTCGGCCCTTCCTCTGGCCAGGGAGCCCAGGGCATACCCCCAGGCCTCCCACCTTTTACCAGGATGGCTGGCTTGGGCCTCCCATGGCGGGTGCCCAGTGGGAAGACCCCCCGCCACGGGAAATGGACCGACTGTGGCCGCCCGAACCGTGGCGCCCTCCGGGTTACCCACAGGGCCCAGAATGCCAGGAACCACCCACCACCCCGGCCAGTGAGGACCTGGAGGAACTGCTCCTGGCCCCGCTCGACACAGACCCCTTCGCAGGAGAAGACCTGGAGGAGCTACCTCTCGCCCTCGACCAGGAGGAGTGCCCGGAACTGCTACCGGAGAAGATGGTAGTAGCCCTGGAACTTCTGGGCCTGCCACCACCCGATGCCTGGGAAGGCCTGTACGCGGTACCCCTCAGCGAGTACCCCGACGCCACCGAGGAAGGCGCAGCCGAGGTACTGATGGGAGAGGGGGAGTGCAGTAGCCCAGGGGAAGTCTACTCTGCACTGGGGTCAGCATGTTGCGGTCAGGACCCCGCTGACCCCACTGCCAGCACGTCCGGGCTCTGCTAGGGCCCTGGGCTGGGACACAGTGGAGCAGGGCGGACTTGTGTCCCCCCTCCTCCTCTCCCCTTTCGGCGAGACGGTGACCCCGATTCATCCCCAACCTCATTGAACCCCTGACTACCACCAGACTCATTGACTGGTCACCCTAAGAAGGGTTCCGGGGCCCCCGGGTGAACTGTTGTACCCGGCCCCTGGATTACTGGTTGCCCCCTCGTGGGGGTAGAACGAACTACCCGCCCCTCCCATTAGGCAAAGGGCGAGTTTTATTTCTAGATGACTTCAGTGGAGAATTCCCCACATTACCCACCAGGGGCGCCCTCCTGGTGGGATGAACTGAACACACGCCTACAGTTAGGAAGCGCACACTACTGCTGATTATACTGTTCCAGGTCTGTGATAAAGAAAGAAGTTCAGTTTACAGGGCTGTCAAATCAAACTGTTTCCAGAAACACTGCATTCAATCAAATAAAATTCTCAGCTGAAGCAGTTTATTGGATGGTAGTTCCTAGTGAAGTGTTAAAATGCCAAAATGTCATATCAATGAGTCACCAAGAGGATATTTCAGGTGGTAAGCTGGAGATACTGAGAAGCACTAGCAGGTAATTTATAGCTAACTTCTCTCTACACCATGTGTTCCTCCCACCATTGATTCACCTACTGTGGAATACTATCTTTGATCTCCCACACAACAGGAAATTAGATCATCCCATACTGTGCATTGTGGCTTCCAGATTTTAGTTATGTAACAAGGACACAGGGCTGATTCTACCCATAAGCCAAAGACGGCTGGGAGGACAGGGGCACAGAGGGTGAAAGCTGGCTCGGGGAGTCAGAGCCCCTTGGGCCGGCCCTGCAAGCATATGTCAAAAATGAGCCTCAGATTTCCCTTCCGATAACTTGCACACTAGAGAGGATTTGTCTAAATCATGCATGTTTTTTAATATTAAAGATCAGTTGCTTGAGACACGATATGTAAAGAAAAGGTGAAGGTCATAGTTTGTCCATTCAGTTGCCCCACCCCATGATTTCTTTAAAGTTATTTAACTAATTTAACTCTTAATATTTCATACTGCATCTTTTCCGCAGTGAGAAAAATGTAGGATTTAGAAATGAAAAATCCTTATTTTTTTCCCTTCAATTTCATAGGAAGTTTTTCCTTCTAAATGCAAAGAAAACCTTAGGTCACTTTAAGGTAACTTAATTTTCACCTCTCATACAAATATCAGATGTTTCTCCACCACTTGCAGGGTGATTCTGGTGGTGAATATTTCCACTCCACAGACTCTTTTCTTTAAAATCTTGTCCATAGCAAGCACTGTACAGTGTAACCATTAACACAAACAAACAAAAATCATGTAGATAGTATAAGGTGACACACATATTCCTATATGTGACTGCTAAAAGCGAAACTTTTCTGGACATAATTAAAAAAAAGTCCAGATAAACCACCCTTACAGTTGAAATCAAAATCAAATGACACAACATGAAAATATGAGGAAAACTCACTCAATCCTATTGAGCTGTGTTTAACAGATGATGGGATGGGTCGGTAAAAGTGACTTTCAGTCACCTTTATGCTTCCTTAATCCCAGGACCAGCCAAGAACTAGCTCAGTCCCTGGCAAAAATTACAGCAATCTCAGGGCTCTGACTTGTGCCTTAATTAAGAGGTTCTCTATCCCCCCCGCCTCCCCCCGACCACTTGAAAGTTGCTGAGGGTCTCTGCAGACCACTTAATGATCTTTCGAAATGGCCTCACATCACAACATGAGAGGGGGGTTGGGTGAAGCAGCTCTGACAAAGGTGCCCCTGGGCCCATGTTGTGGGAAAAGGTCTAGGAGGAGGAAACGGCTGCCAGGCTCAGGCCAGGGTGTTGCTGGTCCCATGTGGTGGGAGAGAAGCAGGTCTGAGAAGGGGGTTGCTGCTGCTGCAGCACATAGCTTATTCTGCAGCCTTTCCACAGACCACCTGAATGGAGCTTGTGGACTTCCACCACAATTTAAGAACTTCTGCCTTAATGTCTACAGACTCCAGGGAGATGGTTTTGCAGCTGGGGAATTGCTGGGCTGTAAACACATTCTGTCTTACCTCTCTTTCTCTTATGTGTCCTACACTGGAGGCCAACTGAGAGGCTTTATGCCACTTGGAGATTCTTCTGTGTAGGGGTGAAGCTTCCATTAGCCAGTTAAACTGGTCTAACAACTGCTTTACACTGCTGGAGTAACACAAAACAGCTGTTTTGGGCAGGGTGACTGGAGTCAGAGGTGCTACACTGTTAGCGTGTATTTACTGAATGTACCATGCACTATTACCTGTGCACAGAATGAAACACTTATGAGAATTCCTGGTAGGAAGTGAAATAAAATTCCTGAAGACCCAATGTGACTGAAAACAGAGGATGGTGTTTGTCGAATTAATTCATTTAGATAAAAAAAAAATGCATTTGAGTTTTTTTCCTTTCTGTAGTAATGATTCAGTAGTGGGATGGATATAAACAGCATTTGCTCTGCTAGATATTTCACTCTCTACCACAGCACATCCTTTGTAGATGTTCAATAGTGGAAAACTTCAAATAAGTGTCAGATATTTGTATTTATATGTGCTTATCTACCCCAAATCTCTCAACTATTTTTGGGTGCATCCATAACCAATCTTTAGACCTTGATACTTAAAACACTCCTGAACCTTCAGCTTGCTTCAGAACAATGGACTCATAAAAATGAATGTAAAAGTCTGGTGTGAGGTCTGAGTTAGAACACTTATCTAAGTTTTTAATCTGAATTTGAATATTGCATCACTGGTCTACCTCTAATTGGGTAACTTAGTTCATTCATATTCCAAGGTGTCATGGCACAGACCCTCCCTAGTTCCCTTGGGTGGGGAAGGTCCAAGGGGCGGGAGAGAGGAGGGCATCTCCATGATCCTGTTAGCCCCTGACATCAAGGCAGCATGGCCTAGCAGACAGAGTCCACACACAGCCCTGGGGTCAGGGCAGCACGGCCTCACAGCCATCAAGTCAGTAACAGAATCAATACACGGCCCTGCGGTCAGGGCAGCAAGCCCTAGCGGCCATGAAGTCTTATACTGTCATTCACTCCAGCTTCCTAAATATGTTTGTGGCTAGTCTCAGAACTCTCTCAAATATATCAGCCAATATCTTTATGATAATGGTATGTCTCGAACTCAACATCAGGTCCATTGTGTGATGACTGTATACCCAAGACTTTATTGGTCTTTTTTTTTCTATTTTGGTATGTTGTAAACCCATACTTTGCTGTTTTCCAGGTTTCTACCTTCTAGATCTACATTTTAGATTATTTTCCTCACATATTTGTTTGCATTTTTTCCAGACTGAATCTCATTCTTTTTCATTCTGTTCATAGGTCTAACCTCTCTAGGGTGTTTTTAAAAATCCTTCTCTTTTCTGATACATGCAAGACTTGTTAGCTGGTCTGATTAAAATGAAGGTTGTTTACTGCTTCTTCCTAATCACTCTGTTACTTATGATGAACCCCTTGTGACAAAACCACAAAAGCTGGATGAATGTAGATACAGTATCTGTTTCCATTAAGAACAATTGTCTTATTCTTTGATATTGTATTATATGTTGATTCCTCTAAGCACTAGTTACTTCAAGTACATATTGTGCCATCTTAAACACTTTATTTCTGTTTCTTTGGTAATAACTGTCATGGATCTTGCATAAAGTTATATGGAGTTACTAATATGTTTATAACCATGCTGCCAATAGGGCACAGGCACTTATAAATCTACTATAGATCATTTACAATGCACTTCCAGAAAAATGACAACTGTAACACATCTGAGATTATTGCAAATATATGGGCTGAATTATAAAAGTTGTCCATTTATTAAAAATGACTCAGACATGCTCTGTAAACCACTTCTAATAAACTGAGTAGCCCTTAGCCACATATGTGCACTTTTAGAAGCTTTTGACAGTTGAAAATCTTTACCAAGCCATTAATAATAAGTTACATATTGGTGGAGATCCAGTGAATATTATTAGTTGTAAACAAGGTGTCATATTAGAAATAAGAGTTGGTGAAGTAATAGGATGTCATTTAATCCATCCTCCTGTCAACAAAGTGTTGTGCACTGGAATATTCTTAAGGGGTGTTGCTAACTGTAGTTGAACAGGATTTGCTTTACCTCCTTTGAGAAACAATTCCACTGTTGAAATCTCACTATTAAGGTCTTTCCCCTGATATTTCTAATATAAAATTACAGTAATCCTAAAGTAAAAAAGTATGTATAATGCAAATAGTTGCTGATTTGGAATAGCTATTTTGCTCATGCATGACTGTTTTAAAAATAGCTTGAACTGTTCAGGTTAATATGTTTTACAAATGTTTTCTAAATTCAAATGTTTTGTTTTAAAATAGTTTATGACTTTGTATTCTTCATGAAAATATTTGAAATGAAACTCTTCCCCCCCCCCCAAAGGTTTCAGTGGAGAAAAAAAAACTTTAAAAATCCCTCCCCCTTTGTTTCCACTGGTAAGTCTTCTCATGCCTTCCTGTCCACTCTTCTGCTTAATCTGTCCCTGTCTTTTAATGAAATCAGATTTAGTTGGGGGAGTACTTCTGTAGTTAAAGTCTCAAAGTCACTTCGGTTCATTATTATTTTTAGGGACTTTGTACCATATTTCATATGTAAGAGCACATTCTATATAGGGGAAAGGTAGATAATATCTCGGAGCAGACCTTAATTCTTGACTTGTTTTTTTGTGGGGTGGTAAGGTAGTACATCCTTAGTGTGGTTTCTTAGAGACAAGAACAGCTTTCTGTTTTTAATTACTGTAAGTGGTTTCTAAGTGGCTGGAACAGCTTTTGATACAACCTGATTTGAATTTATTCCAGGCCCCAGATAGACACCCATTTTAAAGTCACAGCATGCTTAGCATGGCTTTCTGCCAATCAAACAGTTGTCACTTGCTAGACAGTCCTAAACAACGTCTGTTTTCTTCCTCTATTTGCTGTCTGTTTGACTGATGGGAACTGCATTCCTGTCCCTCCCCCATCTCCTTTGTCCTGCACCAATGTCATCAAACATGTAGGAAATTCAGCCAACACCATACTGACCATCCTGCTAGGAAATGAATTTGAATTAGGGCTCTTGGAAGCAGATTAAGGAAGAATATAGTGATAGTTCTCCGAGTTCCTCTGCCACATTCATCAGCTCCTTGAAAGATAGAGCCATATCACTGAGGGGTTTTTTTTTAATGTTTTTTTTCCTCCCCGGTATTACTGCTGTCATTTTAAAACTCTGTATACATTGTCAAAAATGAAATCCAGCACAGCTTCTACTATCTACACACAGCTAAATCATATACTGTTTGCATTAGCATTGTGGTCACGCTCCTTTAATGATTTTTGGAAGTCTAATCTAAAATGAAGTTATCATAAGTGTACAGTATGTGTTTATTCTTCTACATGTCACAGATACCATGAAAACAAGCAAGAAGTCCTGTGGCACTTTAAAAGACTAACAAATGGATTTGTTACATGAGCTTTCCCCACCTTCAAAGCATCTGACAAAGCGGAATTTTCTCTGATAAAGCTCGTGCAAAGCTTGTTTGTCAATCTTTAAAAGTGCTACAGGACTCCTTGTTTGTTTTGCTAAAATAGACTAACTTTGGAAGATAACATGAAGAGTGTTCAGTATTGTAGTCAGATTAGCAACAAAACATCCATAATAGTTCAGTGATCTCATAAAATAAACCCCAAATTGACCTATATTTTCAATAACCTTGGACTTTTCCCAGAGGCCTTAACTTTTACTGAAGAAGAATGAATGAGTTTGAAGAACTTCAAATTCTACCACGTTGTCCAAATGTCTCTGGAAAAGCATTGGAATACTGGAAAATATTTAATTTGTCCTTATGACTTTACAGATCATAATTTTCTCACTTCTGTAAGATTTCATTTGGATTCTGAAAATATTCTCTTTTGTTTTTGCCAGTCACAAGAATGCCATCTAAGTACTCTTGAAATTAATGCATTCAGATATTGACCCTGGCCTTCTGGAATAAAGGCTGCAGTCCATCTTATAGGAAAAAGCACATGGTGATATTAGTTTAACTTTTAGGATTTACTGTTGCTTAACCATGCACTTAGCCTCAGATATTTAACTCTTTCTTTGCAAGTAAACCTTCCAACACCTAGTCTTTTCTCTTTTTTTCTTTACCCCCAGAGGTTCATCTTATTTGCCAGCGAAGGGCAGGGAGGGGGGACACACGATCACTGATGATAGAAAACAAAGGCTGATTCAGACAGTATGAAACATGGTGAATTCCACAGGGCCTATGATGAAGTTGTAATAAAGTCCAAGAAAAACTTTCTATTAGTCTCCACTGAGATGGCTAAGTCCTACTCCAAGGACCTACCAAGGATGGGAAACTTTCATCATTTCTGAGTGCCTGCCTGAGAGCTGAGCACCCAGGGCTGGGAAGCCTCCTACTGATCTGAAAAGTACTTGTACACCTGAAAAGACTTCTCAAAGAGCAAGTATCCTCTCTGCCAGCACCCACCAATGAACAGGCCACCTGTATTCCCAGAATTCAGGAATTCTCTCATTCTCATATGAGCTCCTCCTTGTCGCTTAGCCTCTGGCTTTTAAGGCCTTCTTCTCCTAGGTCAGCCCTTGCCCTTTGTTAAGCACGCAGAGGATGGGTGATCACAAGGCTGATACTCAGCACAATCTGGATTCAGGCCAATACAAAAGAATGAAATTGTTTTAATGGATTAGTGGATGAGCTCCTGCTGTCAATGGATAGAGGATAGATAGCTATTCTTATCATCCTAGACTTTTCTGCAGAATTTTATATGGCTGACTGTGTCATTTTGTTGTGTTTTCTGAGAGAGACGGGGGTCCAGGGTAATGTGCTAAAATGGTTTGAATGGTTTATGTTCTTCCTGAAAGGACATTTCCAGTCAGTAGGGATGGGGCTACTGCATCTGCACCACTAGATTCCTCACTTGTGGAGTTCCAAAATGATCATGTCTCTCTCTGGCCCTCACGATCTACATGGTAAACCAGTCGGGCAACATAGACTCAAGTGCTAGCAATATGCTGATAACACAGGTCTGCTTATCCTTCACCACATTTGACCACACCACTGCCACTAAGAGGTCCAGTGTTAGATGAGATCAACCCATGGATAAAGAACAGCTGTCTAAAGCGGAACCTAGCAAGACAGATGTGATGCCCATGAGCATTTGTTTTAAAGAGCTTTGTCATGGGATGGACATCTGTTCGCCCCTAGCTTATGGTCTATGTAACTTTCCTGTTCACTTTAGCAATGAAATTGTGTGGTGTGATGCCAAATATGCCTTGCAAGATTCTTTTATGAATGCTCATAACATATTTTACGTATGATATCATGTCTCCTGCAGCATCATGTATGTGTACAGATGTGAAGCATGTTACATAGCACAGACCCTAAGACTACATCTCTGAGGCTGGAGACTTACATGACAAAGGCAATGTAAATTGCCCTCCCTGTCTAAGGTAGAAGTAAGGAAATCACCACAGCCCAGGAGAAAGGGGAGCCAAAGGAGATGGAACAGGTATGCAGACACTTTGAGAGAAGGGAGAAGCTGCTGGCTATGGCTGGAGAAATACCCTCTTAGAAGCAACTGCAAGAGATTGGGCTTATCCACCTGGCCAGGAAGGCCTAGACTGGATGAACTCCACCGAATGGCCAGTCTTGTGGGTAAAAAGAATAAGAATAAGCTTGTGTGTGATCCTAGATATGTCATTAGATTAGCATGCATGTTATATCTTTTATTTGATTGTGGCAACTCCTGACTTCTTTATTAAATGATTGTGCATTGAGTTGTTATATACTCACTTAAAGTTTTGTTCTAATCAAGAAATTAGTTTTATCTAAGGCTGTGTGGACTTTAGAGGGTGTGAATGAGGAAGGCTGGGTACATCTATTTCTTTGTTAAATGGATAGACATAAGTCAATGATGATTAGGGAAGGGTCCTAATCCCTGTAGGATGGAAGTACTTGGGGACCATTGCCTAAGTAGCCAGAAGGTGCACACGCACTGCCTGGAACAGATTACAAATAGGAGACTGGTATAGACTTACTCAGAAGTAAGTGGTCACCTGGCAAAGTGGGGTAACTTGGGGTTTAGGAGTGGAGATTGGTGGGGGAGGGGTCACAGTTGCTCTCCAGACCATATTCTGGAAGCAGCCTGCCACAAGCTTGAAGCCACAATTCAGTCTCCACTACTTAAGGATTACACGTACAATTGGTCAGTTCAACCTACAGTCTAGGAATGCTCTTGGATTCCTTGTGACTCTGAACTCTCACATAGTTGTCTCTACAAGTAGTGCTAAAAAACTCTGTCCCCTCTGGCCATATGAAAACCTAGCCTCAGTTATTCTTGCCTTCATCGTTACCTCTTGGCCAGATTACAGGAACACAATATGTCCGAGTATGAAGCTTTGAGTACTGTAGAAATGCCAACTAATTCATAAAGATGAAGCATGCCTTCTCAACCGTAGAAGCTACCAGGGACATACTAAATCTATCCTCTGTTCCACTTCATTGGCTGTACAAAATCTTGAACCAAGTTTAAAGGCTTACTGTTTATTTTCTTAGTCTTTATCTCCATGGCTTGGACGCAGGGTATTTAAAAGCCTGTTTAAAGATTTAGGATAAAGATTATGATGGACAGCTACATTCTTCTGGCACAAAGGAAAACTCAACAGTAAGGGTGAAGCTGCCCTCTAAGGGAGAAAGAACATTCTCAAGGGTGGTCTGAGATGGGGGAATGGACTAAGGGCCAGCTTAGACCTCACCAGCTTCAGTTCCAAATGCAATGATCTTGCCATCTCTAACATGAATATATGGAATAGGAGTGTAGATATCTATTTATATAAAAATAGAAAAGCTACACATTATCTAACAAGACACTTGACAACACATGCTTCTCCCTCCAGAAGGAGGATGAGAGAACAAACAACAGGTGACAGATGTGTAGTCACATGAGTTAATGCACTACTGTAAAGTGCTCAGATATCCTGGCGCTGAATGTAGTATAATAACCTATACAGAACTCACTTAGGATAGAATAGAGGTCAGGAATTTTCCTTCAAAAGTATTTCCTTTCACTGGAAAATGCAGTTTCAGCAAAACAGAAGATTTCCACTAGAACATTTCTTTGTTAGCCAATTTTTTTCTGTCAGGAAAATAAAGTGAAATATTTTGTTTCATTATGGGTAAACCTAAACTGAAGCACTTAATCAAATGGAATTGAACCGTTTAGTTTCAGATCAGTTTAGGTATGTCTACACTTACAATTTATTTCAAATTAATGAGGATTAATTCAAACTAAATGAATGCATGGCTACACTGACTTTCACTACTTCAGACTAGGGCCGGCTCTACCCACGAGCTGCTTAGGGGCAGCACAGCGGGCTGGCCCAAAACTTGGACCCAGTGCTCCCACCCCTCCCTAAACCAGCCACTCTACCCTGGGGGTGGAGCAGGCCAGCCCACTGATCAGATTTAGCTCTCTCGCCCCACCTCAGGGCTGGCCCTCCCCACCCCTAGGGTGGAACAGCCAGCTCAGGGGAGGGGCAGGCGACGAGCTCAGCCTGTGGGCTGGGCCGCTCTGCTCCTGGGCTGGTTGTTCCCTACTGGGGCAAGCTGGCCCAAAACAGACACTGGGTTTCATGGCCTGCCCTTTTGCCACTAGGGGGCACAAAAGCAAAAGCCGGCTCAGGGTGCCATAGCCCCTTCAGCCAGCCCTGCTTCAAACTAAGGAAGTCTTTAGTTCGAAGTAATGAACGTGTGCTTCAGAGTTATAAGACTGCGCTTAACTTTGAAGTAACAGTTAATTCAAATTTATTAGTCTGAAATAAACCAGTGCAGCCACATTAATTCAAACTAACCATTAGTTCGAATTAATGCGGTTTCACCTTCTTCGTCCCAGAGTGCCTTCCTCTTTCTATGTATTGGGTGGGGGCATGGCCCTTCTTGGGGGCCATGTTGCCACACTTTCCATGGTGCCCCCTCCTAAATCAAACTAGCAAGTTCTGTTCATGGACATGCTACTTTGATTTGGGTTTCTAATGGGAACATTTTAGTTAGAATTAACTTAGTTCAAATTAACCATTATTAGTTTGAAAACTAAGTTAACGCGGACTAACCTCTTAAGTGCAGACATAGTCTTTGATATTTATGTGTGGCCCCTGAGTTGCTGTGGTGAAGTTCAGGTGCCTCATGTCCCCTTTCTCTTTGGCTGGACTACAGCTCCACTGCTGCACTGCTGTCATAGTCATACAGAGAATTTAGATCCCTCGTTCATTTCTATCATACACTCCACACTATGCCATATCATATTATTACTCCATGCCATGCTTCTATCAAACAAAGGTCTCTCTCTCTTTCTCTGTTTTTAACTGTCCCGTTCTTTCCTTCTTTTGGGCTCTCCTTTCTCTTTGGGAAATATACCATAGTTGGAGAAGCTTTATGGATATAGCGAATGACAACAGTTTAGGCAGTTTACACATTCCAGAAACTCCTGCAGCAAAGGAATTTTAGTCTTATGGATTTTTTTCCCTGATCTCAGTGTGACAAGGTTGTCATAATCCTTACCACCACTTAAGTATTCAGTAGTTTAGAACTCAAATAGGCCCTCAATTAGAGAAGGTACCCCAGAGATAAAGTCAGCAACAGGTTCTGTCTGTATTATTATTATATATTTTACAGTGAGACAGAATTAAGATTCCTCTTGCTATCACATGGTTCTAATGTGGGCTACTTATTTTGTGGAAAAACAAACAGAATACCAAACCAGACCATTATCATAGAAAAATTAAGGTATTAGCTAGAATTCAATTTTGAAAAAATACCGATCTCTCATGTTTGTGAAGAATTGTTTTTACTAAAACATCCCATCACCCTGTCTTATATTATGTATATAATGGAACAAGTGGATGTAGGCTCAACCAGCAAAATTCAATCATTTTCTTTAGTTTGTGACAGAGTCTCTCTTCTTCCTAGACAAGACATATATACATACTGTAATACATATTGCGATGACTGAAATGTTCCATGGCACTGCAGAGGAAAAAGAGTAAAGAAGAAAAGAAAATTAGATTTATATTAAGCAATAATAGTGTCCAATTTATATAATAATTTATTTCTTAATATGTCCCAGAGCATACACAAGACTCTTCTTCTAGCTTACTGTCTCATGATGTGCTGAAATATATTCCACCATAACACAGTTCACACTGACATCTATTATTCAGCTGCTACCAAGCCAGGCTTTAAACTGTGTAATGCTTTATTTTCCTTTGAAGTGTTTGTTTATTTTAATGAAAATCCATGAGCTGGAGTCTGAATGCAGCATAGACTTAGCATGAAAGATTTCAAATGATAGATTTTTTTTTTTTTTAAAGGAGCATCAGTCAGAACTGGAAGCGATTTAAATGCCAATATTATTTGATTTCACTTTTTTCCTGTTCATCTGCAGAACTAATGGCACAAATTGCACTTTGAGGGGGTCACACTGTTTTGCTTAATTTTGTTATTAAACAAAAATCCAGTTCTATGAAAATCTTCATCCCAGGGCTTTTCAGTTCCATATGTGTCAAGTCATGAAATCATCGAGAATAATTAGCTAGCTTTTAAGGGAGACTATCAATATAAAATATATGGGACTCAGTTTTCTGGTTTATGTAGGGCCGGATTTTGGTGTTTGTAGGCCCTAGGCCAGGGGTCTCAACCATGAGGCCCGTGGGCCACACGCAGCCCCTGAAGCTATTTCCTGTGGCCCGCAACAACACTATCGTTACCAATATTGTTGTATGAAAAGGTTTGAGTGGTGCGGCCCTCGGGCTACAATACTAGTCCTCATGTGGCCCTCATGATGATTTGAGTTTGAGACCCCTGCCCCCTAAGCACTTTTACTCTGAAATGTGCAAAAAGAGGGGTAAATGCCAGTTGAATTTTGTTGATTGACATAATTCACTTTAAACTATTCTAATGCTAAACCACATGAGTTTCCTTATTTTTCCTGCTTTTTTAATCTTTTCCCTCCTTCGTAGGCTCTAAAAAATTCATAAGCCCTAGGCACTGTGCCTATAGCACCTAAAGAGACCCTAAAAAAGGTTTGTGTATGTGTTCACATGCATGAACTAAGTGGTAATCTCTGAAGCATAATGATTTTCATTTAGGGAAAAGACACTGGTGTTTCCAGCACCACCCTTCCTTTCACATTACACCAGGGAAAAATTGCTTAAAATTGTAATCAAGGCTACATAAGTGCCCTGCCAACATGGCCAGATTAAAGTTCAGATATTGCGAGTGTGTCTATAGTGCAGTTAAACACATATAGCTGGCTAGTGTCACTGATTCGGATTTGTGGGTTTTGGGCTTTGGGGTTGTAAAACTGTGGTGTTTAATTACAGAGTAGACATACCCTATGGGTCTGTGCCTAAGGGCCTAGTTCCTGGAGTCACATAGTGAGACTGGAATGTCAGTTTTCATTTTCAAAAGTGGGGGAAAAGCTTGAACTTGTCACCTGAGTGTAACTAGCATTTTTTTGTGTCTGCAGACAGCCTAACCCAATATTTCCAAGAACTGTGAACTTCCCCATTCATTGTAGTTCTGAAATCTCCTGCTACTCCAAAAAGGTCACAAGGAAAGCCATGGTGTGGACCCCAGATTCTCTTAATTTGGTTCTGGTTCACAACACAGTCTGCCTGGGAATTAGTTGAAACAATATATTGTTGGCATCACAAATGATATAGTACAGGCTACATAAATGTTACCGTTACCTGCGTTAGAGTTATTAGCAATTTAGAAGTGAACTTGAACTGCTTCTAGGTCAATGTTCTGATGAGTCACTATATTGGACAAAGGTGGAGGTTTGCTTATGCTATGTCGGATTAGAGAACAGGATGATCAGCTCCTTTAACGTTTATAAGAAGGGTCTGAAGCAGCTCTCCTCTGCTGAGCTGGCTGGTGGGAGAGGAACAGAAACCAGGGTCAGACTGTTTTAGCATGCGCACAGCCAGCCTGCTTAGGGAATCAGCCTGACAGGGCTACTTTGCCCAAAATGACCCCTTTGGCTGGTGGTGGGTCACAAATCACTTTAGTGTTTAATGCAAGGTAATGAAATGTTGTTCTTCTATGTGTGGGAGCAATGGGCAGCAGCGTAACCTGTTCTAATTGAATGGTTACTTTCATCTGAACAGAACTGGCTAAGCAAGGCTCTCATGCCAGAGCCCTATCAAGGTGGATAGAGAGTGGAGACAGATATTCCTGTCTGGAATTGTGGGCTCTGCCTAAGAGTGCCTGGCAAGACTTAACCTCTCTGCAGGGCTGTCTCCAAGGGGTGGAGAAAGGGGCGATCACCTTGGGCCCCATGGTTCTGTGGGACCCACGCTGTCCTGCCACAAGCAGGGCTGCGTGGGGCCCGAACCGCTGCCTGCCCAGCCATGCTATTCCCCGCCCAGGGGATGGGGCAAGCCAGCCAAAAGTGGAGGCCGGGGTCAGTGCTCCTGCACCTCTGCCCTGCTTGCAAGTGGGGGAAGGTATGGGAGTGCTGAGCCCGGCCGCCACTTTTGACTGGCTTGCCCTGTCGCCTGGATGGGGAACAGCTGGCTCAAGGGTGGACTGGGCCTTCCCTTCCCCTCTGGGCTGGCTGGCTCTGCCCCCCAATATGGGTGGGGGTATAGAGGGGGTCCCGCAAAGGCCAATTTGCCCGGGATCCCACAACCCCCTAGGGTTCGCCCTGCTTCTCTGTAGCAGGGTTGTTGCCATGCTATGGTAGACAAAGGGTTGAACAGGGCCTGGGAGCAGCAGCCAATAGTCTGAGAGTGGCTGGGAGCCAATTGGGCTGGTTGCTCAGTATAAAAGGGTGCTACAGAGGCAGATAGTTTAGTCTGGGTCAGGGAGTGCAGGGAAAAGGTTCTCTCCCTGGCTGGCTGACTGAGGGAGTCAGCACTCTGAAGAGCTTAGTGTGCCAGTGGGAGCTGATCAGGAGCTGGGGTCATAAAGGTAAGGATGGCAGCAGCATCAGGAACAGTGGTCTGCAGGTGAGGGTATTCAGATGGCAGCTGGACTGCAGGACAGTAGACCAGGAGTAGACTATGGAGTTGCCTGGAGGTGATGGTACACATGAGCCTGTGGCTGCAGGGAGAGCTGCCCAGGGAATTGTGATGTGCTGAAGAGACAGGTGGCAGGTGACATCAATGCTGAGATTGTGGCACTTAGGGTCCCTGGGCCAGGGCTGGGGGAGGTGGGTGGGCCCTGGTGCTTCCCAGAGTGCCAAGGAAGGCATTGGACTTGCAGACCACTGACAGGAAGTGAGCTGGACCATGCGTGTACTCTCCTTGGAAGGGGTGGAATTATAAGGACTTGGTTGGAAAGCTGTGATCCTGTGTCAGGAACAATGGCCACTGATGCAAAGTGGGCCAGATGGGACTTGATTGGACCCTGGAAGGGAGGACTGAGGACACTGGCTGAAGGGCCAAGGACCTAAAGAGAAAGTGAAGAGGGGCAGAGCACAGACCACCTGATATGGACCACTTGAGTATGTAACCCTTCTGCCAGGTCAGACTAGCAGGACAGGGGCTGGGTTCTAAGAAGATCTGTTTGCTCCTTTCTAATAGTAATCAACTGGGCCTCATGCTGTTGTTTTCTCATAGAATTCTGTTTGTGATCCTCTCTCAATTCATGCCTCCATGCTCTGTCCTCTTTGACAAAAGGAGATCTTGGAACATGTCTTCCTTGCTTCTCTGAGGACGTTTCCTGATCTGTCTGAGGCAATCTACAGGAGCTGGCCACCTGTCCCCCAAGGTCATGTCTATAAGTAAAAGAAACATAATGAATAAAGGACTTGTTCTTACAATCCTCAAAGAATGTGATGCAACAGTTAGCAAGACTCTTTGCGCTCTGACCATCACACTGTATGCTGCATTTTCCACATTACCCTGGAAATGGTGAGTTCCAACTAGGGGCCATGAGCACTCCTTTAATCTTATTTCTGGGGTTCCAGTGATGGGAGGTCACCTGGATAGTCTGTGACTGTTATTTGAGTAATAATTTTAATCTGTGGCCTCTCTCTCTTTTTTTTTTTTTTTTTTTACAGGAGGTGGCCATGGAAGCTGATATATCACTCCTTAGAGTAACTTGGCAAGCTAGAATGCATCTCTTTCATGATAATAGATGTAAACCTGGCCCCTATGCTGCAGCGCTGTGTGCTGCCATAGTCCCCAGTAATGCGTTTTGTAGCTAGCGAGATAGTGCCCTTTTGTGGGGGAGGAAACACATAGGTTCTGCTGATGAACCTGATGAACAGACTCTGGAGGTACATCTAGGAACGTTTCAGTGAGTTCACAGTAGAGGAAGCCATGGGAATCACTGCATGCATTAATGCTCTAATGATAAGTGCAGATTAAATGCAATGGACAGCCGCTAAGTAAATGCAGCAGTACCTACTCTAGCATACTGCACTCTCCTCCTGATACTTCTGGCTATAAAGCAGAAGATTTAGCTCCCAAACAGAGCAGCAAGGGCTGTGCAAACACTTATCAGAGTTCCCCTCTGCCTTTGCTGAATCACCAGGGGCGAATGCCTGAGACTGGCTGCATGGCTGCAACAGGGTGGTGAAC
Organism: Podocnemis expansa; assembly: GCA_007922195.1. Classification (NCBI taxonomy): domain Eukaryota; kingdom Metazoa; phylum Chordata; order Testudines; family Podocnemididae; genus Podocnemis; species Podocnemis expansa. Next base: position 42,731,375 of record ML682005.1, read on the forward strand.
AGTTCCTGGCTCCCAGTGTCCACTGTGCTGAATCTTTCCAGGTTGTCCTCCATCTCAGTTTCCTCATCTATCACCTCCTCATCCTAGCTTCCTGGGTGACCTCTGTGTCCCAGAAAGCAGTGACTCTGAAAAGGTCTTAGTGGACCTGGTGGAAAACCAACTGAACATGAACTCATAGTATGATGCTAAAGCTAATGTGATCCTTTAATGTATGAGCAGGAGATTATCTAATCAGAATAGAATAGTTATATTATCTCTATATACTTCATTAGTGAGACTATTACTGAACATTGTATTTGGTGTTGGTATCTACACTTGAAAATGGCTACTAAAAATTTAGAAGGTGTTTAGAAAAGAATTATTCAATGTCTTTCTTTGAAGTGTCTGAAGTGGGATTTTCTCCCATGAAACCTCATGCAAAGAAATGTGTTAGGCTTCAAGTACCACTGGACTCCTTGTTTGTTTGTTTCACTGAACTAGACTAACACAGTTGCCCCTTTGGATCTAGTTAATGTCTGGAAAACACAGTAAGAAACTGAAGACCCAACATATTTAATTGATCCAATAGAAGCTGACTTAATCATAGTTCTGATCAAAATGGAGGGAAGATTTCTGATAGAGAGGGTTGTTTAATGAAACGGAAGAAGGCATGATAAGATCCTATGCTTAGGAAACAAAATTAGACAAATAGATCTAGAAATAAAGTAAAGGCTTTAAAAGTAAGATAAATAATCATTGGAAAGGTATACCTACAAATGTGGTGGGCTTCTCTATCACTTGAATTCTTTAAATAAAGATAAACTCTGGTTCAATTGGAAGTTATAGGCTTGATGAAAGAACGACTGGGGGAAATTTTATAGTCTGTTATGCAGGCGATCAGACAAGATAATCAAAGGTTCATTCACCTGCTCAGCCACCAATGTGATTTATGCCATCATGTGCCAGAGGTTGACACCCAGCGCATGCAAATCTTCCTCTTGCTGGAGTCAGAAGGCACCAATAGGACTCGAAGTTCTGGGCGACAGAAAACTGTGAAAGCATCACAATTGGGGCAGCATACTTCTGTTCACCCTTTACCATTTTAGATATCAGTTCTGCTGCTGAGCTATAGCAGTTGTCGTTTCCTCTGGTACAGCTGAATTTGCATAGTACAATATAGAGAATGCCCCTAAGATTTGAAGACCATTTCTTCAAAGGGGCATTCATACCACACATTCCTCTCAGACAAGCTTATCTGCTATGTCTACACTTGAGTCTTGGGTTGACTTAACCTGCCTTAAGTAGACCTAACATACTCCCTGACCCCATTCAGAATTTATTTGCTTAAGTCAGCTTGATAACTCTTGCCCTGAAAGTCGACTGACGTTCCATCTGGCTCCAACCCCTTGCCACAGGTGGCAGAGGCTGGGAGCCACCTCCTGCCATCGGCAACAAGTGGTGGGGAGCTGGATCTGGCCACAAGTCACTTGCTGCAAGCAGCTTGGAGCTTGATCCAGCCCCAAGCCATTTGCTGCTGCTGGCAGATGGCTCGGTAGCCTGATCAATTTCACAGGCTACTCCTGATATCAGGAGTAAAAAAAACCCAAGAAGTCCTGTGGCACTTTAATGCCACATGACTCCTTGGGTTTTTTGTTTTGTTTTTTTTTGCTGGACTAGACTAACATGGCTATCCCTTTGGAAATTACCAGGAGTAGCCTGTTTGCCCAGGCTGGGTCAGTGGGCTATCTCCCCAGAGGTTGCTGGAGCTTCCAGTGTAGATTCAGCCCCACTGCCTGCAGCAAGGCTCCAAACCCCTTGTCACCAGCGACAGGAGCTGGTTCCCTGCCACCTGCCAGCAGTGTCAGGTGCCCGATTGGCCCCCAGGGCTGGATCAGCGCCCAGGAGACATACCCGTAAGTCAACTTCACAAGGTTGACTTTAAAACAACTTAAAGTTGACCTTGTGAAGTTGACTTAAAATAGCCCCTCATTGTAGTCATAGCCATCCTGACTAAAACTGTGTAAAGAATGGCATATCTGCTTCCTATACCATTCTTTCAGTTTTCATAGGGCTCTTTGTATTTATCTTACTTCCTAAGAGCCTGTTTCCCGTAGGGTTTTTGCTTTGTTTTGTCTGTCTGATCTTCTCATTACTCCAGTTGCCAACCCCTGATACCCATGCCAAAAATGGCACAGGGGCCAAGCCTGAGTGGCATGTGGCACTGCTCAGGCTTCCCCCTGGCCCCACTCCCCCACCACTGCACAGCTGGGCAGAATGAGCCATGTGCTAGGGCTCCAGGCCAGCCCCCTGCTGGCCCCACTCTCTGCTGGGCAGGGCTGGAGGAGGGTGGGGTAGGTCGCTTCTGCTTCTTCTGGCTCTGACCATGGAGCCAGAAGCTGCCCACTGGTGGGGGCAAGAAGCAGCTCCAGCCAGACACGGAGGCCGCCCACTGGCAAGGGAGAGAGGCAGCTCCAGGAAGACCCAGAGGCTGTGGGGATAGAGGTGGCTCTGGCTGGGACCAGGAGGCTGCCTGTTGGTGAGGGTGGGGGCCAACCCTGGCCCTGAACCAGAGGCCTAGCCACAACCCCTTTTGACCCTGTCCCCGGCACCCACTGAGGGTGTGGTGGGCAGGGATGGCACAGGGGTTGGCAAAGATTGCCGTCCCCTGCACTACTCCATCTTCCCTCTTAAAAAGGGCTTGCTCCTGTGCTTACTGAAATGATGGTGGGACTTCTACCAGTGATTTCTGAAGGTGAAGACTGCTTTGCTAACACCTGATTAACTGGAGAGGCTTAGAGCTTAATTGCAATGACTTGATGATTGCCAAAAGAATACTAAATTGCTAGTGTCTCGTTCTT
>ML682005.1:42734221-42853714 GCA_007922195.1 Podocnemis expansa
ACTTGATGATTGCCAAAAGAATACTAAATTGCTAGTGTCTCGTTCTTAGGGTGAGATCTGCATTAGCACTTGCTTCCCTTGTTGGTGAGTTCTGTGGTGTGCCTCTTGGAGAATCAGCACCTACTTCTCACACCGACTTTCTATAAACTCATTCAGTGTATTACTTGAATGGAAGGCAGAATGTGAGCTGTGCTCAACACAATCCCTGGGGCCCATTATCAACAGTGTTCAAGTTGTCAATAGATACTATGTATGTCCATTGTGTGCAGGCAACGGCTCATACATAAATTAATATATGTTTATGTTTGCATGCATACATAGTATAAAATATATACTATAGAGGCTGCATGCATACAGCTGGCATTTAGGAGCCCTGGGTTGTATTATTAGCTATGCCACTAATCAGCTGTATAACCTTGGACAAATCACTTAATTTCTGTGTCTGTTTTCCCTCTCACTTTTTGTCTGTCTATTTAGACTACAGGTCCTTCAGGAGACGTATTGGTTTTTACTTTGTTTCACTACTGGCCACTGATCTTGGCTGGAGCCCCTAGTTGTTGTTCAAAACAAGTTTGCAGTAGCAAATAATATATATTCATAGTTTTATGTACAGTACATACATTTTGAATAAAATAGACTTCACTAAAATAAAGACATAAATAGAGACATAAAAAAGAACACTACAGAGTTTAGAAAGAATCAAGGTGTTTTGGCTGAAATGAAGGGTTTTTTAATTCAGGGCTTAAAAAGTAGGTTTCAGAGATTGAAAAAGGACACCTTTAAATGAGTACTAAACATTTTCTACTGACCTTGGAATACTGAAGGCAGGCTTTAGAAGATAATTAAATTGGGTTTTTTAGAAGTCTGATTTCTTCCAAGTAGTTTTTAGTATTATTATTTAAACAGATGCTTTCATTTTTAAGAGGCAAACCGTTTTTATATTCAGTAAAACACAAGCTTTTAGTGAACAGAAAATGCAAATTTAAAAATCACTCATCTCCCTTTCTCAGTCTAAATAAGATCTTTTGTTCATAAGCAAAAAATTTAAATTGGAATAAAAGAAAAATCCCAGCCCTATTACTTCAAAGAAAATGTACCAATAGTTATTGAGCTCTCTCTCATTCCTCAGTATCTAGAAGGCTCAATTATATAATCTTGTTGGTATTAATGTTTTTAATTATGCAGTTGTCTGTTTATTTTGAATAACTGAAAGACTGTGCTAGGGACAGGAAGGGGGAAAGAGAAAGGGAAAGAAGAAACTCATTACCTTTTGCAAACGGCTAATCATTGTAAATGGCCACGAAGGCCAGAGGAGAATTACTATGAAGCATGAAGGAATAAAAATACCCTAGTCTATATTAAAAAGACAGAGAGAAGAAGAAAGCTTTTTGGTAATAAAGCAACTAGACTGGAAAGAGTAATGGAAATGAAGCACAGTGAGGGGTCTTGGCAAGCCCATAAGCAGGAGGGAAAACAGGATTTTTCATTTCTTACTGAATACATTGGATGAACCAATATCAAATACCACAAAGTGCTCTTGGCAATACTTTAGCACAACTCCTTGCTATTCTTCAGTTTTTCTCTTTAGTACCACTACCCTTCTTACCTCCACATTTCTCTGCTCTTCACCAGTTGCAATGGACACAGTAAGCCTATGTATTCAGAGGGCATATTTTAGAAATAAAATTAGTCATGGCCATATCAATTAGTCAAACGGCCAAAGAACCTAGCCCATCAACCTGAGGGTGAGCTTGCAGATGATTTTTAGTTTTTGGCTTTAACCTTGGGTTCAAATTCTGAATCCACAGCTAAGATCTCATTGATAGATCAGTGTCAAGGGTAATGAAAAGGCCAGGAAAGATGCAGATAGAGCTCTAGGCCCTGAAAATTATATCAAGGTAGCAAGCCAATGCAACTCTACTTCATGAATTCTTTACAAAGCTGAGCCAAGAGGTCCCCAAGCTATTTAAAGTCTTTATTGCTTGCCTGACAAGTTGGCCTAAAGTCATGAAGGTACCTGGCAAATTCAATGCTAAATATTAGCCCTGTATCAAGGAAAGCTTTCCCTTGCAGGTTTTTATTGTTACTAACATTAGAGAAGATTAACTTAAAGTATGTCACAGATCGACAGTACTGTGTCCAGTGTACAGTACCACAGACTTAACTAATCAAAGTAATACCCATTAGTGATCTATATTAGATAAGAAAAATATGCATCTATGAAAGAGAGAGAAAAATGAACTAATTTTACCAAAAAAATTATAAAAGGAAATAAAACACCATGGTAGGAAATGTATATCCTCTGCATCATTTTTTTCATAATCACAGAATTTTGCATTTATCTCTTTCAACCATCTCCAATCCAGATTTCCTTTTTTGGGGGGGTTTGAATTTAAAAATATCAAGTCAAGCTAAAAACAAACAGAAACAGCTTCTCTCTAAAACCCTATGAAAAAGTGTTTTCACTGAAAATGAAAATAAGCCATTTGGTGGTAACTTACATTTTCTAACTTACAGATATCGTTCACAGCCACATTTTTGCCTGTTCATATTTAAGTAAATTTAGCCCTTGTGAAAAGGATGGCAGTCTTTGGTGGGTAGGACTTGATAATTTTTCAGTTTTCACATACTGACAAAAAATCTAAAATTTCTGTGGACATTTTATGCTGAAAACACAATTTTCCATTGAAAAATAGTTTTGACACAAAGTTTTTGACCAGCCCGATATTTAATCATTTGACTTTCATGTGAAAAATCCAGTTGGTTACTTACAACTCAAAATTTTTTTTATATTCTATTTATCTTTAGTCTGCGTAGGATCACCTACCACACCAATTACTTGGGTGTCTGAACTCCTTTTCTCATTGATCATGAGATACGCTTTATCCAAAATGTTGGATGTTTGAAACACAACATAGAGGCCAGGTTGCCATCCATTTGATCTTTCCATTTTACCCATCAGACTTGCTACTGCATCTCTTACTGACACAATCCACTATATCTATTTTGGATGGCCATGAGATAACTTACCAGTAAGTGTGCAAGATGGTACTGCTCAGTGGCAGCTTTTGAATTGATGGGAGGGTAATCCCTTGCTCCTCATTTCTTTTGGGAAAAGCAGATTTTCTGTAGAAACATTGCTTTCTATAGCGAATGGATAGTTAGGAAAGCAACTCAGCTTAAGCTGTTTTACACTGAGTAAAAAACTATTCTTTTAAACTTTCATGTAATCTGAGTAGATACCTTGTGAGGTTCCCTATTCTCTTGTCCAGTACAGACCCAGTCCTCGAAAATGTGCAGTGCCTGCAACTCACAGTGATTTCATTGGAAGCTAAAGGTGTTCACTGTACTTCACAAAATTGGGTGCTATAGCAGCATCTTAAGCTGCAACATAAACCTGAGATCACTTAAATATTATAAATGACCTACTATACAATGACTATAATGCCTATTTATATAACAAAATATCTAGTACAATGTAAACACATAATGTATATATATTTTGTGTTACCCTTTTATTGCATATCAGTCTGCTGGCATGACAGTGCTATCATATTGCCATTTGCAAGATCTATGTTCAGGCTTAACTTCAGGCTCTTGCACATCATGCCAGCAGAGCTTAAGACTGCTGATGGGATGAAGCCATGGGCTGGACAGGACCTTATAAATGCTGCATGGTGCACATGTTGGCCCCCCTGGAGGACAATAAATTGCCTCTTAGCTGCAGGGGTTTTAGAGGTGATAGTTGGAGGGAGAATAGCTTTAAATAGGGAAATGATTGCAACAGTGAACAGCTGGGTGAAAGCCTCAAAAGGTCCATTCAACCCTGCCCTGATTCTTGTGTCTCTGCTTATGGGAGTTGGGAGTACATGCTGTGTAAGAGTGGGCATCTGATTTTATATTAATATTCATATTCAGGGTTCTCACATTCATTATTCATGAATGTTGCAGATGGCCTCTTTTTTATAAGTCTGAGATGGAGGAAATAAGTAGACGGTTTTGGAAAACTGCATAATCAAGTTACGGTTTTGCAAGTGGACCAACTGCCCTGATGATCAACACTGATATGAGGTCAATTTAACTGAACCTCCACATTCTGGCACTTAGGATAAATGGATCCTTTTTTGACACCAACCTACAGCAAACCAATGAAAATGATAAGATGCTAATTTCATAACCTGCTGTTCAGTGTTAGTGTAAGCCTGGAGTGTGTGAGCTGTCAAATTCGTTTAAGTACTCTATTGGTAGAGTTGAGTTTTTGTCCCTCAAATATGAAAGCTTTTTGGGACTCTTTATCCCCTTGCCTGTCCTCTACTTTTACTCACTCTTTTCATTTCTGCTTGATCCTCTTTGCCTCTATGCTTCATTTCAGAAAGTTATTTAAATTGGATCATGTTCTGCCAATAACAAAAATAGAAGGACATATATGAAAGGTGGGCACCCATTTTTCAAAAGAAGGGATCATGTTCCAATTTGTTTTCTTAACTTAGATCAGGAGGGTCAGCCCACCCTATGGTTTGGGGGGGGGGGGGGGCTTGAAATCTGGAATTCTGTTTCACTGGGAGATAAAAAGAATGAGGTTGTGTGCCCGGGGGCCAAAGCTATGAACCTAGCATCTCTGCTGTCTTACTCTTCTTTTCTATAACCAGAATGATATTACTTGTGTTATTATTAGTACAGTAGTAACTACAGCAGCAAGCATTTCTGATACTAATAACTCTAGATTTCTTCTCTTCAACCCATGCTCTTCTCCTCAGTCCCAGCGGCTGAATGCTGTGTGTTCAACATGGCATAAAAGGACTGTGAAAGAAAGTAATTATACAGGATAGTCTGGCTTACTGGTGCTGAACAAACCACATGGATACAATGGCTGGGGAGGAAAGAAAACTATATAGCAAGCTAGGCTATCCAGCCCTACTGGTAAACTCATCTCCTAGAATATCTAAAGATTGATTTCTCTAAAATCATCTACTACGGGCTCACTCGACAGTTTACAAACTTAATCAATCTTGTATAGGTAATTACTCATTAAGAGGGATCCATCCACACTGAGGATTGTGTGTATCAATTTATCATTTCATTTTCATGCATGTCAGAAAAGCATATTTACCTATCTGAAGCATCATTTGCACAGACAAGGTTAATAGTAATTTAATTCACCTTAATAGTAATCTAAATGAAATGCCTCCATGAAAATGAAGAACTGGGCACACTTCTGATTATATACAATCAAAATCCTGCTGTCTCAGCAGCAGAGCTTTGGTTTCGATAGATAGTGGTATTGTTTTTGTTAGGCCAGACTGTAAGTTTTTGAACATATCTTCCATAACAAGTAAAATTTTGGAGCAGCCAACTAGGATTTCATTACACAGTTTTGGTTTCTTAGCCACTGGCCATCAGTAAAGTTGTGTGGAGATACTGCAAACTCACTAGTAGTTCTTTATGCACTTAATCCTGAATGATGCTACAATTTACCACTGCAGGAGCTGAATGGGTGTGTAAGCAAGAATATCTGAAATTCCTTAATGTCCAAGCAGAAAAGATGGCCAAAAATATGACTGGCAAACAACAACAAACAAATTTTGATGAAAAATGGAACCATACATTTATGAAAACTTTCACAAATGCATTTTCAGCATGTTTCAGTCAGTTCTGTTCAAATAGGTATTGTCCAGATTTTTCCACTTAGCTCATCCAAAGTATAAACTGTTCTTGCATTTGGTCTCTTCTGTGTAGAACAGGCCTTAAAATGATAGCAACAAATTATTTCCACACTCATAAAGAGAGTTAATTACGGCTTTGTACAGTTGTGAACTTTTCTCACATAAGGTGAAATTGGCTAGCTCATTATGGTTAATAATGGTTAATAATAGTATGGTTGGCTTGATCACAGTGGTTTCCATTAAAAAGTCAAGAACCAAGCTTTTCATAAATAGGTGCTTCAACTTAGATGGCTAAATCCATTTAGATATCTAATTAAGTATCGTGATTTTCAAACATAGTGAGCACTAATAGCTCTCACTGAAGAGCATGAGAGCTGCAGGTGCTCAGCATATTTTGTGAATTTAAAAACCTAGCTTCAGGCACCCAGGTTTGAATGCTGTGGCTTAAGTTGGTACTTAACATGCAATACCCATTGGCAGTCTGATCCTGCTTTTTCTATTAAATTGTATATAATTCTGGAAAGTCTGGACTAATCTTTTAATCATATGTCAGACCATCTTAGATGAAGTATCTGCAAAATGCAGAGTTTTTATATATGAGCAAAACCTGCATATTGCTAAATAGTTCTAAAAATAGCTTCCCCAAGACATCTAAAGCAAAGAAGCCATAGACTGTAAATTACATGGTGTAGCACAAGATTTCAGGGCTGATGTCTATGTCATCATTTCAGTGCTGTAGCACATCTTTATGTTAAACCTGTTTTTTATTCTTCAAAATGACATGTTAATTTTTTCCCTTGAATCTTCCATAAATCTTCATAAGCTGAAAGACAGAAGAAAAAGACATGATGAAACAAGTCTATGCATTTTTTGCTGGTAGGCAGTAACTTTGCACTTCAGATCTAGTTTTGTTCGCTGAAAGCACTGGATACCAAAGATACAAAACCACTCACATGTAGTATAGCTATATTACGCAATGATGAAGAATGGTATAAACTGTTTGTTTGCTTTTCTGGCAGATCTAATACAATTCCTTCTAACTCTAGCTTCACTTCTTTTTTTCCTGCTGTACTTAGGGTCATCTCAGCAATGACCTAGCTTTTATTACAGACACATACTATTTTCTCATTCTCTTTTTTTCATAGCTCTATCCCTTTTCCCCCAAAGAAAGAAATAAGAGTTCCACAAATAGGATACATTACTATCAGGTAAGATCTTGCAAAGTCTTTGTTTCTTACACAGATCACGTGTGAAATCTGCTTTGCCCTATGTTGTGGAGTAAGAGGACATAAGGAACCTTTCTCCACCACTATCTGCATTTCTGGAACCCATGTAGTAGGAATAGCAAGTGCTTCTGAACTGCTACTCTCCTTCCTACTCAGGTGGGGAGAGAATGGGTACTGGTCAGGTATGAAGAATGGTCAGAAGCCTTGGCTTCATCCATGAGTGCATGAGCCATTTTAGCAGAGCAATGATAGATGGGGAAATAATCTGTGCCAGAAAAAGGGTTCTCAAGAAGGGGAAGCAGGGATCAGAGTGAGATTCTGAGTTATGGTCCGGGCCCTGCTCTGCTCCTGGTGTAGCACAGCTAGGCACCACCTCTTGTGAAGTTACTCTCCCCACTCCCAGCCCATTACTTGGCAAGATATTAAAATAAACATTAAACCTCATAGCTCACAGAGATATAGATTTCAGCTCTAGTGAGGAAGGAAATATCACATTCTTTTCACAATTTTATCTGACTAATTGAGTGATGTGAAAATTCAGGAAATTGTATTCATGCCTGACTACAGGCTCTATCTGGTATATTTTACTCAGGTAAAACACTCTTTAAACAAAATTCTAACCAAAACTCCCATAGATTTTCCTCACAATATGAGAAAGACCTAAGTGAGTACCTCAGGATATGGCTTTTCAAATATTGTCAGGAATATTATCAGGAAGTTTTCTTAGTACAGGACTGAGCCCTAAATTGATTAATGACAATATCATTAATGACAGTTATCTGTGTAATGATAAACAAGGAGCCCTGTGGAACTTAAAGACTAACAAATTTATTTATTGCATGAGCCTTTGTGGGAGAAAATCCCACTTCATCAGACACTTTGAAGATGGATGTTTCTTGACTGGATAATTGAAAATGGACATTTTTAAGAAGAGCTTAGTGAGAATACAGGTTTAATCTTTAGTATTTTTTTAAAAATATTTCTGCATAGAAATATCTCAGTATTATGTGTATTTTTTTGTCTTCACATATCTTGTGATTGGAGGTGGGTGTGATCTGGACACATCATTCTCAGAACTCCCTGAGTATCTTCCAAACTCAAAACACTGCTTTAACTTAATTACTGTGTTCAGCTAAGTGTCGTTCTGGATGATGCTTCTCTGAACCTGTTCACTGGAGCTGAGGGAACTAAAGATGAAAGACAATGAGGATGGATACCCTATCATTCTCTTCCTTTGCTCCACACTTCGGTAGTCCTGCTGGTCTTCTAGGAGGAAAGGCAGGTTGTGTAAGGCATAGATCCCTTGCTTATATGGTAACTACTAAAACTTCCAGAGCAAGAGCTCTGCTTCAGAGATTTCTATCATGTTGCAGGTCCCAGGAGAGTTCAGAGCTGACAGTAAAGGTGATATAAGCCCAAATACGAGATGTGGCAGTAAAACTGTTTTGGGGGAGAGCAAGCAAAGAAAGAACCATTATGCTGAAAATGCATTTTAAGCACCATGGGCTGAGTTAAGAGGATATAGAGATGAAGGCTCCCATCTCCCTCATAAAGGTGGAGAGTTGAAGTTCATGATCCAGTAAGGTGACAATCCCAGCATTCTTGCTCAACTTCTCCTGGTTGGACTCTCTCTCTTTTTCATAGCAACATTGTAGCAATAACTACTACGACTCATAGACTTTAAGGTTAGAAGGGCCCATATGATCATCTAGTCTGATCTCCTGCACAATGCAGGCCACAAAACCTCATCCACCCGCTCCTGTAGTAGACCCCAACCTATGACTGTATTATTGAAGTCCTCAAATTATGGTTTAAAGACTTCAAGGTATAGCGAATCTACTAGCAAGTGACCCAGGCTCCACGCTAAAGAGGAAGATGACCTCTACCCCCCCACCCACAGGACCCGTGCCAATCTGCCCTAGGGGTAAATTCCCTCCAGACCCCAAATATGGTGATCAGCTAAACACTGAACGTGTGGGCAAGACTTACTAGCCAGACACCCAAGAAAGTATTGTCTGCAGTAGCTCAAAATCCACCCCATCAAATATCTCATCACAAGCCATTGGCATATTTACCACTCATTGTCCAAGATCAGTTAATTGCCAAATTAGGCTATCATATCATATTGTATTGTATCTTATCATATCATATATCATCCCCTCCATAAATTTATCAGGCTCAGTTTTGAAGCCAGTTATGTTTTTGTTCCTCTTGGAAGGCTACTCCAGAATTTTGTTCCTCTGACAGTTAGAAACCTTCATTTAATTTCAAGTCTCAACCAGAATGCCAGTTTATATCCATTTGTTCTTATGTCCACACTGGCACCAGGGGCATTGCTGGATAGCAAAAAGACCTGGGGTACAGGCCCACAGGCTCCACCTGTGCTACACCCTGCCCCTGTCATGGGTCCGCCCCCAATAGGCCACACCCACAACAGACAACCTCTTTCCCCCATTACCCAACAGGCCCTACCCCTATCCTGAGCCCCACTTGAAACTGGAATTCACATGAAATATTTTGAAGTGGGGAAGTTCCACATGAAATAGAAATTTTGGAAACATGGAGATGTGATGTTTCTGAAAGGAAATATAGTCCCTGGGGCCATGCTAGCTGATGACTAAAATTGAAGCTGTCAGTTTCTAGCCAGCAGCTGTCTAGGCACCAATGCAGTCTGACCATGTCAATGTCCATGGATTATCTTGGTCCAGAGTGTTTAGCCTCTGTACCACTCTCCCACTACACAGAGGCCACACGCCATGCTGTGATACAACTCCTCCTTCATACCTCTCTGCTCGTTTTAGTTTTAATGCAATCATTCTCCTCCAGTGTTCCCTACAAATGAATCAAGGTGCTGGCAATATCCTCTTAAAAGCTCACAGACCATGTGAGGAGGACATATAAAAATTCTCCTCCTCTGACAAGGCATATCTTTCCCTGTCTCCTATAGGTTTCTGTTGTTAAACATCAGGAGTCATGGAGATCAGAAAATAGGATTGTGGGGGAGGGTGGTGGATGAGACCATCCCTGGGACTTCCAGTCAACTTGTTTAGGGTCTCCAGGTACTGGAGAAGTGGATGGCATCTAGGAGCCCAGATGCAAGATGACACCCTGCTGACCCATGCTGAAGACACCTACCACTGCAGTTCTCAGGCTTTTAAAATAGAGCCCACGCCTCTCCTGAACTTTGCTGTAATGCTTGCCCTCCACTTTGAGTGGCAGCATGAGGTTGTGGAGCAGGGGAGTGGAAGGATGGTAGCACAGCAGCTGCAATTTGCCATGCTGGGCTGCTTATAACACAGGGTAGGAAATTTAAAAAGGCTCTGACCCTTTCCCAGCTTCTAGGTGTATGCCACCCACGTAGGGGAAGTTGGGGAGCTCATTAGGCAAGCAGGCAGGCTGGCTGGGGCTGCCAGTGCAGTGCTGTGAGCAGGGTCACACCAAACTGGCTGACCCAGCCAGACAGCCTGCCTTCTGCCTCCCCAGCAAATAGCCAAAGAGAGGACAACAAAGTGAACTGAAAACAAAGCAGAGAAGCGTCCTGCAGTATTTCTCCCACCCTGCCCTTAGCTCCTGCCAGACTCCCAATCCCCCTTCTGGGGAAACAAAGCAGAGAGGATTTAGCAGCAAAAACTAAGTAAGCCACTCTTACAGGAAAGAGCTAGGCCAAACCAAAAATACAGCATTACTGGGATCACACTATCCAATGCAAGGCAGACAACATTACAGGAATTCACAATGAAATACAGCAACTGTAAAACAAGAAAGGCGCATTCAAAGAGTAACAAGTTTATTTATTGCTAGAGCTTTTGTAGGTGAAATCCCACTTTGTCAGACACTTGAAAATGGTTTCCAAATAGGATTTCGCTCATGTGATAAATAAATGTGTTACTCTTTTAAAGTACCACAGGACTCTTTTCTATTTTTACTGGATTAGACTAACATGACTACCCCCCCTGGAACTTTTCAGTAAAAGGATGGTTAACTTTGTGGCATGCTGCCTGATGTGTACTTACGGTGTGCATTCATAGGAGGGCAAACCTGAAGAGCAGAATAAATAGTGATACTAAGTAACAACATTATTGGTAGGTCAAGCCTCACTCATGATCTCGCAACAGAACTCTCAAATCTCAGGAATTTTTTCTGCAGGCCCAGTCTGCTAATATTTGCTCAGTCTTCTGTAGCCACAATCAGTGGTGGCTTTTGGGGTAGGCGAAGCAGGTGGCTGCCTAGGGCCCCAAACAATAAGGGGCCCCGTCTTCAATCTCGTAGACAGAAATGAAAACATAGAAAAATATAGAAATTTTTCCCATATAGCAGAGCTAGTAGGACTGGAAGCCTAAGCACTTTTCACTCTTGGCTTATAAAGGCAAGCTATCATTAGGATCTGTGCTTCATCTGAAATGCAGATTTCACCATTCTCTGCCCATCACCTTCACATTGACATGCTAAAAAAGCAGGAGCAAGCAACAGACAGCACAATGACAGGAACTTTTACAGTGGCCTCAGCTTTTAATTCCTCAGTATGGCCATTTATTTTGCCATTTTTTAATTTTGTGAAATACTGCCCTTTTCTTTTCTTTTTTACCTGTACTTTTGCATTTTCCTTTGACTTTGTGGCATTTTTACTTTGACTTTTTTTAGCTCAGGTTACCAGGTAGGTCCATATAGGCTGCTACATCTAAATACAGTGCTTTCCTTTGGCAATCATTACATCTCTGTGTGATGTCTGTGCAGTATGTCTTTCTTTTGATAAGTAATTTTTTAGCTTCCTTTGTATTTAACTATTTAATATTTCGAGGGGGCCAGAGTCTTATAAGCTTGAGTGCTTCAGAGAATTTCATTGAAATTTGGTGTTTTTCATTTATAGCTACACACTAGAAACCTCCTTTGCACTTATTTTTATTTATTATAATTATTTGTATTAAATATCTCTAGTCCACATAAACCTAAGCCCATATGAAAAATTTGTAAGATTTGACTGCCAAAATTTTAAATGTGGTATTTTAGTTATTTTTGAGCCATCATTAATGTTACCACTTCTTATTTATTAATTAATGCTCACACTTTAAAAAAAAATTAAAATGTTCACTTCAACTTTGTAGTTCAGCATTAGCTGATTTATGTTAAGTGAATGATGCTCAATTTACAAGCTTCACGATGGGAAGATCTTTAAAAATACCATAGCCAAGAATAATTTATGAGTTCTAGAGGGATAATCATATTAGTTTGGTTCAGCAAAATAAACAACAAATCCTGGGGGTTGATATGGGGCAGTTAAGGGTGCAGGGGGGACTGGAACCACAGGCAAGGTAGCAGTGGGGGCCAGTAGTGGGCCCCACAATGGGTCTTGGACTAGGGCTCCCAATTGCCTAAGGCCGCCTCTGGCTACAGTGTAGGGCTGGCTCCTTTAATCAGAGACGTCTGCATCATTCAGCTAGTTAGATGGTAATTGTGGTCAGCCAATCAAGACAGGCTGGCAATTAAGACTGGCCCATTCACACATTTAAATGAACATACATAGCATATGCCTAAACCAGGTTTCACCAAGTATGCAAAATGGAGTACAGTGTTTAAGCAGGAGTTTCAAACTGGCAATATGGAGTCTTGTCCCAGGGCGACAGAATTATTTCACTTATGACACTAAAGGACATATATCCAACATTAATTAGCATGTACATTAAAGGTAAACACAATTAATTATCTCTGACCCTCCACATTATCTGTCCCTGCCCCACACCTCCAGTCACTTTCTGCTTAATGTAGAACAATCTCTCACACAAGAGAACAATTTCAAGCACAGGATAAATACTAGGCACAGCATATGGTGGTGTTCAGCAGAGTTCACCTTTACAAATAATAGCACTGTTGATGAGGTTACCCTCCCAGACCACCTGCAGCCCCAGCCTCACAACTGAGGAAACAAGGCAAGGGGCAGGAGACCCCACAGTTGTGCCAGGCCAGCCCCACTGCCATGTGAGACCCTGTGGTCAGACCAGGCAGCTCCACCACCTGGGCATGTGGTGAGGGTAGGGGACCCCAGGCCAGGCCAGCCCTGACCCATGGGCATGGGCTGAGGGCAGGAGACTCTGGGTTGGCACCCAAGCCCTGCTCCCTGAGCTGTGGGGGGCTCCCTGGCCAGGGCTGCATCACAGCAGCCTGGCCAACAACCTGATCCCCAGGGACCCAAGGCTGAGGGATGATCCCTGGTTCACCAGCCTTCTGCTGGCCTCACCCTGGTGTGGACAGAGGCTGAGGAACATCCCTTGGCCCACCTGGCGCTCAGGTGAGGGGCTCCCTTCCCAGGCCACCCGTCCCCCTGAGGCCCATAGGCCATGGGGGGGGGTCTCCCCTGCAGGCACTGGGGAGATGCTCATGGACCCAGCTGGGACCTAGAGGCCATGGGGGGAATGCCCCCAGCCCAGGGGTACCCCTGCCAATCCCAGCTGGGCCCCAGAGGTCTATGGGCACCCCCCCAGTCCCACCCAGGGCCCAGAAGCCTAGGAGTAGCCCCCTGAGTCCCACCTCAGCCCCAGAGGCCTGGGGACACCCCCACCAGTCCCACATTGACCCCAGAGATTTCAGGGCACCCCTGTCCATCCCACCCGGGGCCTGGAAGCCTACTGGCACCCCCCAGAGCCACACCCTGGGCCCAAAGGCCTGGGAGAATCCCCTGACCCCACCCCACCCGGGACCCAGAGGCCAGGGACTAATTCCCTGCTTCCACCCAGGGGCTGGAGCCCATGCAGGGAAGCCCCCCTCAGCCCCAGGCAGCCCCTCCTCTCCCCCTGTCTGACCAGGGCCTCCAGCCCTCCCCCCCCAACTCCTACCCGCTCCGTCTTGTGGAGAGAAGCCCATGCCGGAGAAGATGCTTATTTGAAACTCGCTCCCTTCCTCCCTCTGCCCCTCCCCTGGCTGAGTCACACACCAGGCTGCAGCACCTGGGCAGGGGAGGGGAAGCTGCAGCTCACAGTCACAGAGCTCTGCTGGGGTCCCAGCTCCCAGGTCCAGAACTGTGGGTCCAAAAAAGACTCGGGGCTCCATGGGGGAGATTCAGGGCACATAAGCAGGGGTGCCCAGTGCCAGCGATGCCCCTGAGTGGCACTGAACTTAAAATAATTCCTGTCCTTCCATGGTCTTTATCTGTTTGATGTACTCATAGAGAGCAATCACATCTTCCCTCAACCTTCTTTTAGTTAAGCTAAATAAGCCAAGCTCCTTAAGTTGCCTCTTTCCATTCCACAGGTCATCATAGTAGCCTTTTTCTGCAGATGTTCCAGTTTGAATTAATCTTTCTTAAACATTGGAACCCAGAACTGCACAATATGCCAGATTCCAGATGAGGTCCCACCAGTGCCTTGTATAATGGTACTAACACCTCCTTGTCACTATTGAAAATATCTCATATGATGCAACCTCGGATCACGTTAGCTTTTTTCATGGCCACATCACATTCATGGCTCATAGGCATCCTGTGGGCAACAGTACACTCATCTCCTTCTCCTCTGTCACTTTCAACTGATGTGTCCTCAGTTTATAGCTAAAATTCTTATTAGACCCTAGAGACATGACTTTGCACTTTCCACTATTAAATTTGACACTATTTCTATTACTCCAGTTTACAAGGTCATCTTGTATGAAATCCTGATCCTTCTCTGTATTGGCAGTGACTCCCAACTTTGTGTCACCTGCAAACTTTATTAGCATATGTCCACGTATTGTGCCAGGACCAGTAGTAAAATGGTTAAATAAGATTTGTCCCAAGACCAATCCCTGAAGATTTCCAACATTGTTGACAAGTTCCAAATAGCATCTAACACCCTCCAAGTGCTCATTAATTTCATAAACTTCTGCTTTTCAAAGACTGTAAAATAACAAACAAACAAAAAAAAGATCTAGTTTACACACCTTCAGAAGTTGTTTTATTTTGGGGTTTTTTTTTTGTTTTTTTTTTTAGGTATGATGGCATCAGAATAGGAGGTATTTTTTTCCATCTTGATGCAGGCATGTAAGCCCATCATCAGCATTATTTAGAGATGCACAAGAAATGGCTGCTATATGCCTCTGTTAACCATCTATGGCTGTGGTCACACACAGGCATTATTTCGATACAAGTTGTGTCGAAAGAACTTGTATCGAAATAATGCCTTATTTTGAAATAACTTAATTTGAATTAACAGTTTTTAATTTGAATTAAGGAAAAAAGCTCAAAGCGAAATAGCAGTTTCAGGCAACAGTTATTTCGAAACAAGTCACTGTTGTTTTGAAACAACATGTTCGGACGGCATTGTTTCGAAACAATCATTCTGAAACAACATTGTTTTGTCCCCACATGGGGTTTAAGTTGTTTTGAAACAATGGGTGCCGTTGTTTTGAAACAACCATGCGTCATGTGAACAGGGTATTTCTTATTTCAAAACAACCTCTGTTGTTTCGAAATAAGAGTGCTGTGTGAACACAGCGTATAACAAGCATGGCCAAACTGCGGCTCGGGAGCCATATGTGGCTCTTGAATGAAAAAGTGTGGCTCGCGGAAGAAGGTTAGCAAATCAATTTAGTAAGTAAAAGTATATGGCTATATGCCTCAGTGCAGCTCTTGAATATTTAATAATCAACTTGTGTGGCTCTTGAGTTCCATAACTTTGGCCATCCCTGATCTATAACATTGGAAAAAATTGAGCTCATTGCGACTTTAACTGACAGAACAGTTTTCTTTCACTTTAAACCAAAAGTGTCATGGTAATGGATTATTTAGTACTGGTTTCATCAAAAAACAAAACAAAGCAAAACCATTGGCTTCAGTGCACTGGAGGCACAGAGTTACAGTGAAGAAACAGAAAAAATTACTGGTGCAAAAAAACTGAAATGTATTTAAATCACTAGAAGTTGTTGGTTTGGCAAATATGCACATATGCACAAAGTGCCACAGACTTATTATTAATCCTATGTTTTTTGATATTTTCCATTCAGACTTTACTTTTTTTTTTTTTAAACTGTGTACTTGTCTGATTGGCCTGAACTTTTCCCTTTTCAGAAAGCTCCTGATCTCAGCATCTTTAATTCTGTCCTTGTCCTGAAGCCTTGGGGCAAAACCAACCCAAAGTAACCATCTATTTCCATATCAGTTTCCTCTTATTGGTGGTTGCAAACATTAAAATGATTCAGTCTTACTTCTACAGTCCTCCTACCTTATGGAGAAAAGCAGCAAAGAAGCAGGTTGCTTCCTGAGATAATGAAACCAACTTACTAAACCTGATCCCCTTCCACTCCCTATGGCTCCAGTCCATAAAAGTGATATCTATATGATTTTTATTCAGAAAATGCTCCAGGCATGAGAAATACTCTGTAATGAGGATGTGCAGCTCCATTTGTGTGATGCTGGCACTTCTGAAAGTGTTGGGTGGCTGAGACTACATAAGTCAAAAAATCCTGAATCACGGGAAGAATTTTTTTAAAAAATGAAATGGCAATTTCCAAATTCTCAGGGGGTGGAAGAGACAAAATGTTTTCATGTCCACTTCTATGCACACAAATGGGTTGCTGTGACAGAGTAATTGCCCCACACTGGCAGAAAAAGGGTTAAAGAGGGCCCTGGGAGAGTAGCCAATTAGGTGGGAGGGCTCATGGGCCAATCAGAACCAAGGACAGAGTAGAAAAGCTGGCTGCATAGGCAGACTAGGGCTGGTCTTTGTCAGGCACTGTAGGGAGATGGTCTTGTTGGTAGGGTTTCTGAGAGCAACACCTGGGCAACTTTTTTGTGGACAACAGGGCTCTGAGTGAGAGTGGGCCTGAAACTGAGCAAAGATGGCCTGTGAAGAACCCTGTGGGAAAGACCCAGATTGCAAGGGCTCAGGAAGAGTTGGAATGGAGCACATGATGGAGACTGCTGGGGCTTGGGAGGAACTTGAGCAGAACCAGAAAAGGCTATGCCTGCAGGGGCTTGGGATGAACATGAAGGCTGCCTGCAAGGGACAGATGGTGTGGAAGGTACAGGGGCTGTGGGGAAGTGGTTCAGGGACCTTTTGTGGAATGGGGATT
Organism: Podocnemis expansa; assembly: GCA_007922195.1. Classification (NCBI taxonomy): domain Eukaryota; kingdom Metazoa; phylum Chordata; order Testudines; family Podocnemididae; genus Podocnemis; species Podocnemis expansa. The sequence continues at coordinate 42,751,146 of ML682005.1, forward strand.
GAGGTGTGTAGGGTCCCTTGTCTGGGCCCAAAGTAGTGTGGGATTATTATAATATTCTATGATTGATGGCCTTCCCTGTGGTATCCTAGAGACCTGGTCTGAAAGGGGAAAAGCAATTTCATTTTTTCTAGCATTTTCACTATTTAAAAAATTACTGAAATTCTGTAATTTTGACAAGTTTTGATAGATCAGTCATATAGTCCCTTCAAACCCTTCCCCCCAAGTTATCTTCAAGAATCATCCCTCAATAATGTTACCCAAATCTGAGCATAATTTTCATTCCTTATGACCATTACAAGGTTTTGTTCTGCTGAAAATCAGCATAGACAGGGTTTATTTAGCTAACAAAAATTACTTTGGTGGGCTGACTAACTTTCTGTGGAATTGACAGTCTTCCTTACTGTAAGGATTAGCAAAACTAGAACCTGAGCCTGTAGAGCTAATCCCCATATTACACTCTCTGTGATGCAAAATCCACAGTGGTTAAATGCCACAGGAAGATCTGTCTTGAGTTATCTGACTGACAGAGGTCTAAATCAGTGGTTCTCAACCTGTAGTATGTGTACCACTGGTGGCAGGGGGCAACTGCAGGCATCAGGTGTACTTTTTTGGGTGCTTTTGGGGGTAATTATTCCAATTTTCAGAAGTTAGGGGGGACTTGCTACTTAAAAGGTTGAGAAACACTGGTGTAAATAATCCCTGATTGGCTTTCTTGTCCCTGTATAAATCCATGGGGCGTACCAGGAAGTATCTAGGCAATAATGTGGATGTCTAGCTTGCTGCCATGACTGCTGTGCTTCTCTGTGCCTGATCTTCTGGTATAGATCTTGGCTCTGACTTGGAGTCTGATGTCTAACTGGCCACTGAAATGCCAACATGCATGCTGGTATCTGTTATTGACCATTGGCCTGATTCCTGATTGTGACCTGGCCCTCAGTTTAACTCCTGACTCACTTTGGTTTGGTCCTCAGTTTGACCCTCTAAACTCTAATCCCAGCTTTAATTATGGAAACGTAAGCTTCTGTCACTAGAATTGCCTATCTTCTCCCAGGACCATGAAAGTTACAAAGCTAAGGACTATGACCATGTGTGCATGGTCTGGAGAATGACAGGTATTGCCAATTTCTGACTGTAACAATGACTAGATTTTATAATGGCTTGAAGCAAAGACAATTTTAGAATTAAATGATTTATTCTTAGTCCCTTATTCCAGACCACAGTTGGCCTATATAGATATTAATTTTCATAGTGGTATTAGTGCTTGACTGCATCATTCTGAGTTTCCCTTTTACTGTCAGTGTAGCAAAATATGACTTTTTTGAAGAGGATAAAAGATTAATATTTTGAGGTAATGGGCTAGTTTCATTATACTGTGGAGTCAGACTGGTTCAGTGAAAGCTATTCCTCTGCTTTAAAAGTTGTACATATATAATTGGATTTATATGATGGATTGAGGTTAAGTGAATGTGGTATAAATATTTATAATTCACAATCATACTATATATAATTTATGTAGTGCATGGAAAAATGCCCTGACAGTCAGAATTCTCTATAAGATATTCTTAAACCACTTTCACTTCAGTCTTTTTCAAGAGTAAAATATATATATACCTCAGCAAAACTGAAAAATCATATGATACAATTATCTGGGGACTTTTAGTTTGGAATAGGGGGAGAGAGAGAGGAGTAGTATACCTAATTCTGAATAAAACCTTCCCTCCTAATAATGATTGAGCTATGGCTATCCTAAGATGAGCTTGATTTTTAAAGGCCTGTACGATACAAATGAAAAATATCCCCTGGGTTATCTTAACTTGCTCTGGTTGTATTAATCAAATATTGATGACCATGACTTTAGGCCTGAAAAAATAATGGTGGCAAAACCTGAACAGAGAACAAGGCAGATTGTGTGTGAGTAGAGAGATTCATCATAGTGTCACTGCATACCTAAGGAAGTGAATTTTCAAACTGATTATTACAGCGTTGTTTTTCATTTTTACTGGATGCTGATAGGCAAATCTTGTCATCTGCAATGGAGTAGTATGAGTGACACTGCTACTTCAACCCCACCCACCCTTTTTTGGTAGCTTTTCCTTACATCTGCTATCTTCTTGGTAACACATGGGAGAGAGCTTATCTATGCTGTCAGCTCTGTTGGTATAGCTAACAGACTCTAGTGCTGTCTGATGGCAGCACTGTGGTCCCCAGACAGCAGCTGCCAAGCTTCAGCGCAGATGTGACCTATAAATTTGAGCTGGATGAGTGGAGTACCCTTTCGTAACACTTAATGGGCCCACTCCTGACCCTCTCACCTAGCTGACAAGATTGTTAACCCTGCATATTCAAAAGTCATAAGCTAGGCCTCCCCAAACCTTAGACTGCCCTAAAATCAGGAGGTTCTTAATGTGTCCCCTGCCACACACAATTTTAGAGTTATTTTTATTCACCTTTGAGCTGGATCATATTCTATAGCTGATTTCTGCAGCCATGAGGACAAGAAACTTCATATTTTGTAGATGAAAGTTGAAACATCAGCTGTTCACTTGCCTCCAGCAGTTGGCGCAAAAGACCAAATATACTGATGTTTGCAATAAAATTGTGTGAGTTGACAACATTAGAATGATTAGAAAGCAAGTGTGAAAAATCAGTACAGCGGGTGGAGGCAATAGATGCCTATATAAGAGAGTCTCAAAACATCAGGACTGTCCCTATAAAATTGGGACATTGGTCACTCTACCAGAAATGTCTCTAGTGGTAAAATATTCTGTACCACTGAAGCAGAAATCAAACCTGGAGGAAGGAGGCTTACGCCTATCGGCACTGGGCATGCAGCTGCTCTGTGGCCCCCTTCAAATCACACTGACATAACTGATACCCAAGTCTGATTTTTTAGGGCCTCAATCCATGCCTACTACTACATATAGTTTTGGGGTCACAGTGAACTGATGCTGAGATTCAAGGTAGCCTACCAACCTGAAGAGGTCTCCACAGTTAAATAAGGCTAATGGGCACTGGAGTTAACTGAACACTGCATAGCAGCCCAGAATTAATCCCCTTGTCTTAAAGGCAAGTAGGGGCAAGAGCTTAGCCCTGAATGATTACCTTACCAATCCCCCTGGGGGCTATGCTACACTTACAGCAGCATGTAGAGTAAAGACACTAGCTGTATAGCTAAAAACTCCAGTAGGAGGCAACAGGGAATTAAATTGCTAAAAATAGCAGTGTAGATGTTGAAGGCCCTGCCTGGGCATGTAGAAAGCCATGTAGGATACATGGTTTGGGGCTTCAGGTTTGTAGGGTGAGACATTCTACTCAACTCGCCTAAGCTATTCCTCACCATTTACACTGCTATTCATAATGGTGCTAGCTGGGCATGCAGCAGCAGTGGTCTATGTGCTGCTGTAAATGTAGGCATGCCCTGTGCCGCCATCTGATTTGGGGGGAAGGGTCCCTATGAGCTTCTCTTGTTCCCCAACCTTCATCCCCTCTTTCTATCCCAAAGGAAGATATGTGGCTGCCACCTCAACCTGCTGGGCCATAATAGCATCTGTGGCCCTTGAATGGGAAAGGCACAGAAGCTAGGCTCTGAAAGGAGCAGGAAGCTGCTATGTCAAACAAATGAGCTCTCCAGCTCCTTCTGAGTCACTGTAAGACATTACCATGGAGTTATTTAGCATTAGGGATGTCCCTTGCATTCTGGTCTGCCCATGTTAAGGCTCAATCTACCTAGCATAGAGAACCTCCTCTGCAGAGCAGAAATCCAAAGCAATCCCCAGGATTTGTGCTTAAGTTTCTTGTTTGCTTTTTTTCCCCTTTAGAGTATATCAGAAGAGGGGAGGTCCTCTGTCATTGAAAAGCAAGTATATTTCAAAGCTTTTTTGTTCTAAAAGATAAATATTGGAACAACACTCCTTGAGGTCAGCAGACATTGACCCCAGTTGTGACAGAGGTATTAACCTTTGCTTTTATCCTGAGCCATGTCAGCTAACTGGATCCAGGAGATGAAATGTAGTCTCTCACCAGCATAACTTTATTGCAGATATAAAGTAGATTTAAGCTGGTGAGAGGTAAACTGTCACCTTTGGAGACTATAGCCCTCCATCATATCCTCAGGATGGATACAGAAGGAGATGAGAGGCCATGGGAAAAGCTTCTCCACACGTCTTCAATCAGGATGCTCCCCCCAAAGAGGGAACTCTTCTGCTAGGATTCGCTATGACCATTATTCATTATGGCTAACATTTGCTTTTGAGAATGGTGGCAATTTGTGCTGTGCACATGAAAACCTTTTACTGAATGGGTGGGTTGAATGTCAAGAATGATAAATGTAAGCAAGTGGACCCTCAGTAGAAACCTTGGATGGCTCATTATTTTTACCACCTGCAGTAGATAGACCAACTAGAGCAGTGATTCATATTCTTTGCGTGTTTGTTAAATTTGCCCGTTTTGAAGATTTGGACATTTAATCATGTTTGTGACTAATCAAAATATTAATTGCTTAAGAATTTTGTTTTCAGTGTTTAATTTTGTACTTAATGTACTTAAGCATCAGCTGGTGTCCAAAGCATAGTACTATCTCAATTTCTGAGATTTTTACACCACCTTGATTTTAAAGGGAACTGTGTTAGTAGACTTTAGGAGAAAAGAGACTTCATTAAACTTCATATAGCAGCCATGTTTCTGAGACAACATTAATCATGGCTGTTTTTTTGTTTTTTGTTTACTTTGGCTCAGCTTCTCACTGTTTTCAACTGGCGTCCTGAAATAACAGAAACGGGATAATGCATTAGCTATCAATCAAATCAATTGACTGACTATGTTTAAACTAATGTGAACTAACTGATATTTAACCCACCAAAGGAAGGAAATTAGAGTTAACTGACTTTTTTCTACCCTTAACTCATACTATTCTATTGCAGCAGCACATTCAGTATATAGGATAAAATCATCCATTTAATGCTTCCTTTTAATACATGCTATGAAACAAGAACATGGAGATTGAAGTCCAATTTTTCACTACGACTGCCATTTTCTTTCTTGGCTGCAGGTCAAACATTTGTATTTTATCTGATAAGCTAGATAATCCAAGCAATTTGTGAGGGTTTTTGGTAACATGCATCAGCATTCATTTGAAGAGCTGGTTTGAAATTTCTCTGAATATTGTGGGTTTTCCTATTTCTTTGATTCTTTTCAAAGAGAAACATTTTCAGTTTTGGAGTTTTGTTTATTTTTTCCTTTGTCCTCTTCTGCTTTCTTTCCCCTTCTTGTCTGGTGGAAATAGGCAAAAAGGTGAGAGAGGTGACAATAAGTAAAGACAGAAGTGGGGTGAAAAAACTGAAGTGAACCATTTTAGAGAGCTTAGCTTCCTTTATTTCTAATGAAAATCACTGTTTCCACCACTATTGTGTCTTCCATTCAATGCGTAATGTATAGCAAATACATGGGGGTTTTCCAACATAGATGTTTTGGGCCATGTCTTTGGCTGGTGGAAATTACTCCACTGGAGCCATGCCAATCTTGACACTAAGTGAAGCCATGGGCTATTTTCCATAGACTATGCATAATAGGGCTTTATCCAAAGCCCACTGAGAGGTTTTGATGGACTTTAGATCAAAGCCCATATAAGATTGTTATAAGTGAAAAAGCAATACAATTTTTTTTCTCCAACTGGGTTTCCAGAGATAAAGGAAGGCCAGGTGACTTGCAGGTAAATGAAATCCTGCTTCCTATTAAGTCCAGGGAATTTCTGAAGATGACTTAAATGAGGCCAGGAATGGGACTTCCATTGTTAACATATCTGGATTAGGACTGAAATTCAGAATTCTCTTCTAAATTTCCATACAACTGCATAATCTTATGCCAACTTAATTAGCTAAGTATATGTGTGTGTGTCTGACATAAATCCTGCAGGAAAAAGGAAAAGCTGGTACAGGATTCACATTGTTGTAAATTAAATGATAAAAATATAGTTAGTGCTAGTCAACATGGGTTTATAGAAAATGGGTCTTGTCAGAGAAACCTAACTTACTGGTGATTCTTTGATACAATTATAAGTTTGAGTGATAAAATTAACAAATTTTAAATTAGAAATTAGCACATTTTTAAAAATTGAAGGTATTAAAGACTAAGACACACTATCTAGAGAGGTAGGGGAGTCTCCACTTTTTGAGGTCTTCAGATTAAGACTTCCTGGGAGATGTGCTTGAATCTAATACAGTTGCAGGGCTCAATACAGTGGTAACTGAGTGAAATGTAATGGCCCATAATACACAGAAGGTTAGATGAGATGATCTAATAGTGTATTCTGGCCTTAGTCTATCAATGTATATTATCATTATCATTATTCACTGTCTTAACTGTACTCTCCATATTTAGGAAGCTTTAACTCAAGGAGAAAAAGAAAAGTTTCAATATGTATGTATTTGTTCTGTGGTTTTAATACTTTCCTAAATGAGAACATTGTTCACAGTTTATTTATCATGTCTGATTTCACTGAAGTATAATTCCTGTTTCTAAAGTAAGACTTTCTGTCCCAGACAACAACAAGCAGGGATGTACTGGAGTGAGGTTCTGGGAAGCCCAGAAAGAAGGAAATATCCCACCCTCCAAAGGATGGGCTAGAACCTCAGTGGGTATAAACTAGCACTGTCAGTATTTGCTTTACCAAAGTTTGCAAAATTATTACATTCCAACTGTTCCCTGAAACCAGTGAACTGCTGTTGATTCACACCATCTGGAAATGCAGTATATGCTCTTAGGTGTTAAATAAATAAAAATTCAACAACTATGCAGTCATAAAGGCCTAGATTCAGACACATTTAGGTGGCTAATTCCTATTGATTTCAGTAGAAGTTAGGTGCCTATATACCTTTTGAATCTGAGCCAGAATTATATTCACCTCTTCTTGAGCAGCCTCATCCAAAGCCCACTGAAGCCAGTAGCAATTTCAATGGATTTTGGATCAGGCTGTGTTTCTGCTATGAATATTACAATTTAATTAGTAAATGATGATAAATTGTATTACAATTCAATTTTTACCTCAATCCATAGTTTCAGAAACTTTGTGGTTTCCCAATCCTCTTTAAAATGAATAAATCACAGGGATAAAGTTATATGAATATGAATTATTATTGTTCAATACCAAGTGGTTGTTTAATAATGTTTCAGAATGAAATCCCATTAAATGAGTGTAGGATAGATCTGTGATGTAATGTCTTTATCCTGGCTATTCCTACTTTCCTTCCAGACAAGAAGCCACGTATTTTTAACATCAGGAGGGATGCTATTCTTAAAATTAATTTATCATTTTTGCATTTTCTCAAATAATTGAAAATAACATATGACTGCAATAATTGCATACTCTTTCTAAGATCAATACTTTACCCAGCTGTTCTTGTGAGATTTATACCATCTTGAGCTACATCCAAATGACATTTTGAAAATAAGCCTCTTTAGATTTTGAATTCTACCCAAAACCAGATTTCAGATCAGAGGTTTAAAGCTTGAACCCTTCCCATGCATTTCAAGAGTTTTATAGTTCCAGTCTATTTTCTACTCACAGAAAGAAATATCCTCTCTGCAAATGTTCATAAGAGCCCAGCACAATGGTAACATGATGGAACTCCCTTCCCAGGAAGCATAAACATATCTTGTATCTGCTGATATGCACAAAACTACACTCTCCACTTTTCCTGATATCAAACTATTGTGTAATCATGTAATCCAATATAAAGGAAATTTTCTTCCGGAGAAAGGGTATAAAAAAATCTTGAGCAAGACTTTGCATTAAAAAAAAAAAAAAAGTCCAAATGATTTAAACACCAAGGGCCATTTTACAAGGATTGTTGAATGGTTGTTCCATAGGGGGCTGATGTAAGCCCAGTGAAGTCAATCAAAAAAAGTCCGATTGACTTCTGTGGGCTTTGGATCAGGTCTTGCAGAAGGCTCACACAAGTAACCTCTCCTCCCTTGTGCAGATACACAGAGAGACCTTACTCCTGCTTGTTTAAGTGAGCAGAGCCATGATCCACAGAAGTATTTAGACTCCTAACATCCATGGGAGTAAGGAGCCCAAATGCCTCTGTGGATCTGGACACAGGATGCCAGAAGAGGAGTAGGGAGGAAACAGCATCATTACCCTGCCCCATCTCTTCCATTCCAGTTCAATGACAGGGCTGGTGTACCTAGTGGAGGGAACAGATTGTTCAACCCAGTCTGCCAGCCTCTGCACTGTGAAAGATTGTTCCACAGACAGGTACCTTTTCACAAAACTTTCTGGAGCTCCTCTTGGAGCCTGGATACCTCATTTTGCTCTTGATGTGGCTTTGGTGAAACTACCATGAACAAGGTTTGAGCTTTTTTGCCTTTTAGCACATGTCCCAGGAATTACCTTGTTTAATTTCTTCTGTGCCAGAATATTTTTATGAGAGCTAGAAGTGATGAATTGGATTTCTCTCTGAATCCTAAATTCTCTGACAACAGGTTGAAGTTATGCTTAAAGTAATTGAGTTCTTTGCATGTCCATTTCTGTATTCAATTTCATTATACTACTGGATTCTCCATGAACATTCATCATACTTCATGGAAGGCAGAAGTGGTGGTCTAGGATCCACAAAGGATGTGTTGGTCCAGGTTTCCAGGTCCTTTGCCAAATGTAGTTCCTACTGTTTACTCTTTCTGTCTAACTGATCACATACACAGTAGTGGTGGCAAGACACTTTATTTTTGTGGTATCTGTTTTGGTCTCTCATCAGATCCCAGTACATCTTACACCAGTGGTTTTCAAACCACAGGTCGGGACCCCATACTGGGTTGCAAAACCCTCAGGTACTGGGTCACAGTACCCTCTATTGCTGTTGCCAAAAGACTGGAATACATTGCTCTAAAATGTAATTGTTGGCTCACAGGTATAAATGACCTTTTTCTCAAGTGGGTCCTGAGAAATATTGAAAACCGTTGTCTTATGCCATTGGTTTTTAGTTAAAAGGTGTAAGAACTAATTGTTTGCTGCCCAGACATAGACTTGCTTTTGTCACACTGTTTATGCTAACAACATTTCTCAAACTTTTCCAAATGTAAAGTCTTTATATTTTCTCTCATCCCCAAGAGATGCTGGCCCAAAAGATGAACTTTTCTGTATGGAACTTTTATTTTCTGTACAGAAAATATTGGTGGAAAAGATAAGTCATTTACTTTGCAGTATCCTGACCCATTCATGATTGCTCCCCATTATTTTTACAAATGTATCTACAACTTAAAGTAGGTACCCAAATAAAATAAAACCAACAAAATATCACTGTAAACATGACTGCAAAAATGGCTACATAGTTCTGATTTTGCAATATACTTTGCTATTCTTTAGTTGGGGTAATAGTTCATTTTTATGGAAATAGCCAACTACATAGTATAAACCAGATCTATGGACTGTAGTCATCTGCATATTCATCACTTTATGTATCCAGAATGGTCTTGAGACTCATCTAGATAAATAATGCAAGAGCCAGTCTCAGTTGTATGCAGAAATGGCATATATGGTATACACCAGCTCTCTGGAGTGTAGTGCAACCAGCATGTATAAGGTTTCAGAATTCAGCGAGGTAGCATTCCCCAGTCTGAAGAAATAATACGTAGGCATTACATAATCAATCTGTACACAGGCATATTATATCAAACAGCAGCACCCTACATGTTCCAAAACATATTTCATCTCCAGTCCTCTGAAGCAAATGTCAAGAGATTTAATATTAAATGCAGTATGCTGAAAGATACAAGGACTAAAAAAATGTTACCTTTGACTTTATGATAAACGATCCCACTAGGGTTATTTGTGGAAAAGGTGTTTTTTTTTTTTTTTAAGAACAAAGAATCCACTTCATGTTTGGGAGCTCTTGGGCAGTTTATGTAACGATACTTGTTGTTGCTTTAAAATCTGCCTGTTTCTGTTCTGATAGTTTTTCCACCATATGCTTTGCTTCTGCTTCAGTGGCTTCCCTAGAAGCTTCTACTTTCTTTAGAACATCATCTGGGCTTGAGAGAACTGATTCGGATAGATCAGAAGGTACATTCCACAAAATTCATTAGCATTAGGTTCATCGTCAAAATGGTAAATTTACCTAAAGAAGATGGGCTGTGTTGGAAAATTGATGTTCCTTTCTCCTACATAGAAATTTCTTTCAAGAGGCTCCAGACCTCTCACTAGCTTTCATGGGAAAAACCATAGTTAAAACTGATAGTTTCAGAGTCATAGGGGACATTTACTGCTGAACTCAATGGATCCAAGGCAATTTGCACAAGTTAAGGATTTAACCCCTGCACCTATCAATTTAAAATATACAAATGTGCTAATTAAGCTATTATTTTGAGGATTTGAACCAGATTGTGTAAATCAAATTAATTAAAAAAAGGTGTTTTCCAAGGAAATCTTTCTCTTCTTAAGCTAGAGTTAAGACTTAAAGCATCAGAGGCTTGAGAGTTAAAAATCACTTAGAAGAATGCTGTAGTTTGATGTGAAACAGTAAGTATTATAAAACCAAGAAATTCTCAGCTGAAGTTAAGGAGGCCTATTCTGCTGAAAGTATGGAATTCCCATTCAAGGTCACTCAAACAACTATAACCCTGTCTAAGAGAGGTTGGGGGATGACCAGAAGTGGAGGGGGAAAAAGAGAAAGCTGAACAACCCTACACTGCAATATGTTTCCATAGTGATGTAGGCCATTGGTTCCTAACATTTTTCCCTGCTGTGGCACACCTTGCTACATTTAATTAATTTGAGGCACACCACCATATAGTTTCCAAATGAACTGATAAATATGCATGAGCCAATCCAGAGCAGTTTGAGTAGTTTTTCAAAAAAAGTTTTAGCACATATGTTCAAACTGGACAGCCCACCTGTGTGCCATGTCACACTGGTTGGGAAACACTGATATAGGCAATATTGAAAAAGTCCCTTTTATTCCAGAACTCTGTCCACATGGAGTTATAGCAGCCTAGCTCTAGCAGTATAATTATACTACTGTAGTTTTGCAGGCCAGTTTCCATGTGTAGACAAGACTACCTTCAGAAATAAAGAATTAGCTTGTGACTGGGAGCCTGGGCTGGAAGAACCAGATCAAAAAACTTCTAAAATAAAAATGAGAGAGTAAGAAGTGCGCAAATTCTCCTTGCTTTTTTTTATCAGTGTTTGAATATCTGATGAGCAATTCATTCTAGCTTTGACTTCTTCATCTCCCTCCTGGAATTTGGGGAAAAAGAAAGAGGCCTCTTTAGTGTTGTCAAAACTACATTCAAAAACATGCAACCAAGGAGTAATAGGAGAAAGCTTCATTACCCAGGCCTTCAGACATTGATTTCACACTGAATGGGGAAATCTTTTGTGAAGCAAGTCACATATGACATGTCTCCACCTTAAATGCCCTGCTCTTTTACTGTTGCATTCTTTCCTTGGTCCCCCAAGTCAGAAAACAACTGATACTCAATACTCAGGTAAAGATGATAATTTGGCAAAGGGAGCACTCAAATAAAACTTGTCTTCCAGATAAATTCTGCATCAGTAGCTCAATGAAATTTATAATTTTTTGTGTATTAACCCCCCTCCCTGCCCTCTTGGGTTTTTTATTTTTTGTCTCCCAATGTGCTCTGTGGGTGATGGTTCTTGTTTATCATTTGTTTAAGTCTAGGCTTTCATCCATTCACACAAGGGGTGACACCACATCCATTTCAAGTGACAGTTAGCAAATAGCCCAGTCTTGCCTGATTAACTGTATGTGGAATTTTCTTCCCCCATTCTTCTTGCTTTCTTTTTGAAAATTGTTTGTGTGAAAGAGAGAGATACCATGAATGGATGGTGGGTGGTTGACTTTGAGTCTGCTCTATGAAAAGATTGTGCTTTGGGGGTGGGAAACAGAAAAAAAAATTCTGTTTTGTTTCTATATCACATTGGATAGTTGGCTGGAAAGTAGCAGTCAGGAGCACTAGAGATGTACTTCAGTCAAATGGGATCATACATGCAGGGAAACCATAGTACTGAATGGCAATATTAATCTCAGTGCTGGTATTTTGGACATGAAATGGCTTGGAAGCTTTAGTCACCTTGCCTCATACTGTTATCAGTTAATAACACAGTTGGAGCTGGCAATGTGCAAAACCCACAAGTCAACTTAGAATTATCCAAGCACTCAGGTATGCTGAAGAGTGCAAAGGCAGAAGGATGAGTTGCTGTTTGCATGCTACAGTCTAGTGACATCACCAAAGCAGTCATCTTCTTATTTAATTAGGCAGCAAGATAAAATGCTAGCAATTCTTATCTTTATAGATTGAACCAATGTGTGTTCTAAATCAGGGGCATTGCTGCCCCAAAACAGATTTGGGGCACAGTCCTGGACCTACCTGTCCTGCCCAAAACTATGCCCCCACCACACTGGCCTCAGGCCCAATTCAACTCCTGCCACTGGGCCTGGTGCCAGATCCTCCCACCGCTGCTGGGTCCCTCCTTGGCTGGGGTTGGGGCAAGGGCCAGGGCTGGATCCTGCCACTGCCAGCAGTCTGGTCCTGGGTCCCTGGCCTGGGTCAGGGCCGGATCCACTTCCTCTCTGATAAAAATAACACTTCAGAACTACTGTGAAGGGGTGACTGGAGACATTTTGGGATGAGTGCAAAATAGTGCTTTGCATTTGTAGGAGGGAAAAAAGACACAGAAGAAAACTTGTTTAAAAAAGTGACTATTCCAGGTGTAATCTAAGACAGACTGATCATCTGAAGTGTTGCTTTTTTACAATAGCCAAAATGCTTATTAAACAACATTTTACTGTGAAAATACTTTAAAAATGAGGTACCAAGGGGAGGTGTGTGCATATTATAAAGACAATATATATAGTCCACAGAAAACAATTGCCATTAGGAGATGAGGATTTATTTTGTACCTTTAAGATTGGCCATGCAATCTTTACAGTATTCCCTTGTATATACAACACAGGCATTAGTTACATGATTTCAGTCTTTTGTCTATGGGAGCTTGCTCACATCCAGTGTAAAGGAGACAGCTGCTCCACATTTATTTTTATCATCACTCTTTAGTGGGTGATTGCACACTTTGCACTGCAACCAACCAACTATTATATTTAGTTCTAATTTGGCAAAGCACTTTGAGTTTGTGTTCCATGTTAAACATGTGTAGCATTGTTGCATCAAGACCTGAAGGAGACAAAAGGTTTTTGGATGCCTTACTCATTTGCTGCTCAACCCTGCCACATTCACTGCACACTAAACTGTTCAACTTCAGTGAATAAAATTCAGTGGGGTGAAATAGACAGAAAAGAGAGAAATTCTACCATTAAATTCACATGCTGGAGCGCAATAATATGAAGAAGAGTCCCAAACAGTAGCTTCTTCGGAGTGTCAGCTCAATGAAGTGTTTAAGCTTAAATTTGCAAAATTGATTCAGCTTTTGAGTATCTGACTTAACATCTTGATTTCAGTAGTAGTCTATGTAGGTATAAAGGTGTGCCCATATAGATTTGATTATAGGATGAAGGCCTAAGGTGCTTAGCTGGAAAGAAAAGGTAATAAAGCAGTTTTAATTTCTTATGAAAAAAGGGACTATTGCATTTTTTGAAAAATTAGTAAAATCTTTGGTGTACATGTTGGCCTTGTCCAGAATACTTCTAAAAAAACCACTGCATTCAGTCATCTATAGCTTCTCTAACCCTTAACCCACACTTTCCCCACATGCTGCAAATTCCTATTGCTTTATTGAGAGAACTCCTTTTGAGTAGATCATATCAACTTCCATGCATTTTGAGCACAGGAAACTTTTTATTTTCTCTTGTTCTCCATAATTTATTCTTCTTTTTGTAGCATTAAATCAGTTTCTATTCTATGGTTTTATGATAGATATTCCATCTTGGTATTCACTATGCTATATCTAGTCAGTCATGACCATATAAAATATTAATCACATGTGTTTGAAGATATGTTACTATAGCAATACATTTAGTGCAATGAAAAGTCAGGATATAACAGGGCAGTGATATGAAAACAGAATTACACAGCTATAATGACACTATTAATGCATTACTCCATTGTGATATTTCCTAAATATTCTAATCCCCAAATGGCTAATTTTCAGGGCAAAATTCTTCAGTAGAGATTTCTTAAACAGCTCCAACACAAAATATTACTTGCAGCAGGGAGAAGGCATTAAGTAATTTGTTGAAAATATTTTTAAGAGAAACAAAGCCAATTGCATAAAATATCTTCTGTTCCATACATACCACATTTTTCCTGTTCCATATTCATGCAGGTTTCACCCTCAGGGACCTAACATGACAGGATTGAATGGAGAAGATTATCAAGAGCTCGCTTAAAAAAACAGGTGCTGTGAGCTTACCAAACAATGCTGTAGAGAAGGGAAGATACAACAGCCAGCAGGAGAATGAATTGGAAAAGGAATACAAGGTGAAAATTAGAAAAGAGACTGGAAGATTTTTAGAAACAAAAGGGAAAAGACATTATCTCTGATTATGGTTACAATTGTTTGAAGGAGGATGGACGTATCCATCCAAGTGCCAGCTCAAAAGACAGTGCTATGGCAGATGTGACTGAAAAGGAGTATGAGATGAAGTATAGCAGTAAAGCTGAATTGTTTTCACTGGATTTATTTAAACTCTATTGAGTGACTCTGTGGTATTGTGAACCCAATTTACATTGGCCTTTAATAAAAGGATGTACCTATGGCAAGAATAAAAGTTGTCTAGAAAATATCACTTCACTTATATAAATATCCTCCCATCTGAATGCTGTTATAATGGTAAACATGTTATATACTGGTGGGCTATGTCCACATGCAGGGAGTTAAATTGATTTATCTTGAAGCACTGGGGTGCACCCTGTGAGATCGGCCCCCGCCATCTGGGAAGGGGCAGGGGCTTCGGTGCACCCTGCAAGCTCAGCCCCCGTTGCCTGGGAAGTGACAGGGGCTTTGGGGTGCCTTGCGAGCTCTGCCCCCACCACCTGGGAAGTGACAGGGGCTTTGGGGTGCCCTGCAAGCTCTGCCCCCACCACCTGGCCAGCAGCAGGGGCTTCAGGGCACCCCGATCCCTGCCCTGCTGCTGGGCCAATGGCAGGGATACAGGACACCTTGATTTCTGCCCTGCCACCCAGCCAGCTGTGGGGATGCAGGGTGCCCCAATCATTTCCCTGCTGCCTGGCCAGCAGAGGGGAGAAGAGGGGCACCCTAATCCATTCCCTGCTGCTGGAAAGCCATTGAATTGAAACATTGTTGTTTTGAAACAACACGTCCCAGTGGGGCTGTTTCAAAACAACCATTTTGCTTCAACGGCTGTTTCAATTACTTACTAGGTTTTAGTGTTTTGATTGAAATTTTTTTTGTTTTGATATGACGGAGCTCATCATATCGAAACAACAAAACGTCATGTGTACCTAATTTTTTTTTAATGTGAAACAATCATGGTGGTTTCGCTTTAAAACCTACATGTGGACATACCTGTATATCAATTTCCATGTGGAACGGGCACTAACTATTCCACTATACAGCACCTTGATATTCAGTAAAATTGAATCTACAGCAGGGGTTGTGCAGCTACAACTGTATCAGATTAAAAAAATATTGCACCCCTAACTGACATTGATGTATCTGCATGACTTTCAAGCGCCAACCAGATCTTACATGCATCAGCTGGTTTTGCTTGTGCTCAAAGAGGGCTGCAAAGATAAGCTAACAAACTTAAACTCCAGCAAGTATGCCTCATAGACTCATATAGAAAGTATAAACTTCTTCTCTATTAGCTGTTGGGGGCCCACATCTGCACCCTTTGGCTAAGTTTATGTGATTGGTTCAGCTATGGGAGATGACCAGCCAAAGGGGGAGCAAGCGAAGGGATGAATGTGCACTGGCTGTAAACTAGCCCATGTGTATATTAGATTTCCCTCTCACACACCTGAACTATTTGTTTGTAAAAGTAGAAATGTAGCTTCTTCAAAATTAAGGGGAGTGCTGTTATTTGTTATAAAATTTTAATAAATCTCATTAAGGAGTCTGGCCTAATGTTGCAGGCCTGTCTAAAAGTATCTTGTCAATTTCAAAAGGGATAGCCGTGTTAGTCTAGTCCAGTAAAAAAACAACAAGCAGTTGTGTGGCACTTGAAGACTAACAGATTTATTTTTTGCATGAGCTCTCGTGGGAGAAGATCCCACTTCCTCAGATGCTTCAAAGATGGGTGAACTTACAGAAAGGAATGAAACTAAATGGAAGGGGGTGTAACACATAGGATCAGGTCATAAAGTAACAGCAAATCAGAGCTGTTGACAGGCTCAAACCATGGGAAGCCTGAAGTCAAATTACCCTTTGTAATGGGAAAAGAACCCATAGTCTCGACTCAGTCCTGCTTTCACAGAATTTAGCTTGCATATTAATTCGAGTTCAGCTGTTTCTCTTTGAAGTCTTGATGTCGTTAGAGCTGTACCTGGGACATCAAGACTTCAAAGAGAAACAGCTGAACTCGAATTAATATGCAAGCTAAATTCTGTGAAAGCAGGACTGAGTCGAGACTATGGGTTCTTTTCCCATTACAAAGGGTAATTTGACTTCAGGCTTCCCATGGTTTGAGCCTGTAAACTGCTCTGATTTGCTGTTACTTTATGACCTGATCCTATGTGTTACACCCCCTTGCATTTAGTTTCATTCCTTTCTGTAAGTTCACCCATCTTTGAAGCATCTGAGGAAGTGGGATCTTCTCCCACGAAAGCTCATGCAAAAAATAAATGTTAGTCTTCAAGTGCCACACAACTGCTTGTTGTTGTTTGTTTTTTGTGTTTTGTTTTTTTTTTTTTTACTGTCTTAAAGTAACACAGACTAGCTTCACCTAAAGAGATACTTACACCCCAGCCTGGGTTCTAAATACCTATGAACTTTGCAAAAGTCAGCAGCTAGCTCTGCATGTGAACTCAGGTTGGCGCTCAGTGCCTTCTCTAGTTATAAATCACTCAGGAGTGAAGAGAGCTTTAAAAAAATAAAAATGTGTACCAGACAGATTTTCTAAGTGTTCACAGCTGCAATTATTAGATCTCTTAACTGAAATAGACATGTCATATCAATCCATTTGTTTTTCCCCTAATTTATTCAAATGAGCATGTGGTAGAACACTGAGAATTTGAGGAGGCAGGCTTTTGCCTAGACTGCTCATTGAAGAGCTCTGCTTGTGTTTATGGCTTTCTTACATATTCTTGTAATAACCACATGCAGTCATACAGCCTTGGGCTGTATTGTCAGACTTGAAGCTAAGTAGAGTGTAAAATCACCACATATGACCATTTTTGTGTGTACTGCTTGCTTTTCTGAGCATGTGATACCAGCAACTGGCTACTTCCACTGCCTAATATTTCTGTTAATGGAAGAATGTATTGGGATCTCTAATAAGTGAAAGTGGCCAGGATTTTGGTATTCAGTTAGCTTCAGAAGACAACTCCTTCTTTAATACAAGTTGGGATGTTTGTTCTGTTATTACTCAGAGGAGAATACCACCAATGTGGGAAGTTTCCAGTCCAAGTAATGACAAATTTCATATCTCTGTGCATGTGCGTGTTAAGTATAGTGCTCAACATCAGTGTTCAATGCATATGCATTAAAGGCACTTTCATACTGTAGAAGGTAGCTGTTCCTCAGCATTTTGAAAGCTGAATAGTTAAAGGAGACACTGAAATACAAGTTAAGCACTTGCAAGTAAGCTACCCTGTTTTCTGGAGCCACCTGAAGTTCCTCTTGATATCAAATACCTAGAAAGGAGCAACAGTTTCAAGTTGCAGCTGGGGCAGTTGAGGTTGGATATTCGGTTATTGGATGTTAGGAAAAACTTTCTCACTAGGAGGGTGGTGAAACATTGCAATGGGTTGCCTAGGGAGATGGTGGAATCTCCTTCTTTGGAAACATTTAAGGCCAGGTTAGAAAAAACCCTGGCTGGGATGATTTAGTGGGAGTGGTCCTGCTTTAAGCAGCGGGTTGGACTAGATGACCTCATGAGGTCCCTTCCAACCTTATGATTCTATGAAATGTAGAGTCAAGGGATGATTATTCGCCTGAGTTTTAGGTGCTTAATTTTTCAAGTTTACCCAAGGATATAGAATGTTTGATGGTATTATGTCTCCCTCTATGTGATAAATATTATCTGATCATCCAGGCTATGCATATTACTTAAAAATTTACTTTTAGCAGTTCTTTTTCTTTTTCTTTTTCTTTTTTTTTTTTACACAGAAGGTCATCTGGCTTCTTACTGATCAAGACACCATTCATTTAAAAAATGATTTCATATATTTCCTTTATAGTGGATTACAGGAGAATGTTTTATGGATGTTAATAGTTTTGAACTATTACATTCCTGAATTTAAGTCATCTGACTTGCTTTTGCTATCCCACATGTGTGTGGGGGTCAAAAGACTTAGCTGGTAGGGAGTAGCTTGTATCTTTTATAAAGGACATATCAACCCTCCCTACAGAAGAAAAGGGAACACTGGTGGAATTCTAATTCAGAAGGGGTGTCCCTGGAGTACAACTTCTTTTTGAAAGTCCACCTGGGGTGGTGCAGGTATCTTTGATCATTATGGATAAAGAGGGGAATTGCAAATAGAAATAGAGTTGTTAATTGGCAGTGGTGCGACTTCTGCTGGAATATTATGTCCAGTTCTGATGCTCACAATTCAGGAAGAATGTTGATAAACTAGAGAGGATTCAGAAGGAGCCACGAGAATGATTAAAGAGTTAGAAAGCATGCTTTCTAGTGATAGACACAAAAAGCTCAATCTATTTAGCTTAACAACAAGAAGGTTAAGGAGTGACTGGAGTACAGTCTGTGAACATCTCCATAGGGAACAAATATTCAATAATGGGTGTAATAACCCTTGGGGAGGAAGGGGTTAACACTCTGGTCAGTGAGTCCCAGGACAGCCAATAGGAACGAAGCACAGCTTTTTGAATGGTAACAGCAGCCTGGCCTGGGCCTGTTTGGATGTAGCAGAGCTCCTGGAAGGATCAGGAGGAGGCCAGAGGGGCCTGAGGAAGAATCCAGCAACATCCTTACCAGAGAGAAGTTAAGTTGGTACTGACCAGGCGTGAGTAGAACAGGGAATGTTTATTTAGATGCGGTCAGGGTATTTTCTTTGTTTTTGGCTTGTTTTTTGGATTTCTCTGTGCTAAGCACATGTAACCCCCCCCCACACACACTACCCTGTAACTACCTAAGTTAATTCCCAGAGAAGCAACTGTGTTTATCATCTGTTCTTTTTGATTAAAGAGTTTACCTTTTAAGCAAGTTCTGGTTCTGTGTCCTGAAAGGCAAGAGGTTTGTGTGCCCATGCCTTAGACTGCACAGGCAGCTACTAGAGGGAACCCTGTTCCAGTTCCAGCTCATATTGCAGCTGGAGTTCAGTCACTTTCCTGAAGGAGGAATCCAGAGGATTGCAAGTACCTCACAGGGAGGAATTCCCAAGTGCGCCTTCCTGGGTCTCAAGAGGTTTTTTTTTTTTTGCATTTGGGTGGTGGCAGCGATACCACTCCAAGGCCAGGAATTGGAGGCCTTGGAGACTTTTAAGAGCAGGCTTTAAGGCCAGTGGCTTCTGGCCTGTTGCGGGCCCCCACCTTCTGCACTCAGAGTGCCAGAGTGGGGAAAAAGCCTTGACAATGGGCTTTGCAGTTTAGCAGAGAAAGGTAAACATGATCCAATGGCCGGAAGATGAAGCTAGACAAATTCAGATTGGGAATAAATGCGAGTAATTAACCACTGAAATAATTTACCTAGGTCTACAGTGGATGCTCTGTCATTAACAATTTTCAAATTCAGATCAGATGTTCTTCTAAAAGATATCCTCTAGGACTTATTTTTGGAGAAGCTTTATGGCCTGTGCTATACAAAAGGTCAGATGAAATGATGACAACAGTTCTTTCTCATCTTGGTATTTATGAATCTGAGCCATTCCCCGCTCATGATAAGTTTAAAGGCATAATTTAGCATTTCATATGCCAATAATGACAACTAGATGAATGATCAATAAATATTAATTAAAATGTTTGATTATGGTCCTTCTTTTAACTAATGGAGATTTTTCTTTGTCATGACAGCTAGGCAGCCTTGGTGGCTATGTAATTGCATACTACACTGTAATGCACAAGCAGAAAAGACAGGTTTAAAGCTGCATGTTCCACCTTAACTTAAGAGTATCCTGGATTTTTTTTGAAGGGCCGAACAATTCCTTAAATATCTTCCCACTGAAGTCAGTGGGAGCGTTGCCTTTAGTGAGAGAAAATTAGGCCATACCATTCCTACTGGGATGTCACATGTCCATTGAGAGTGCTTTACTAGTGAATAGTATACTATTGTGCCAAAGCAGTGGAGACACAGCAGCACAGCTAAAGCTGTTCTTTTTGAAGAGTGTAGGAAAACCACACCTATGGCCAAAATGAGCTAAAAAAGTGCAGCTTTGTCAAGCTAACAGACTTCTGCTGGCAGAGCTATATGCTAGTCAGAGATTACTATGTATTCTTCACACTTTATCTGACAAAACTATGCGGGGAGAAGTCTATAATATACATATAGCCAGGTTGTTTATTGAAGTATATTGTTTTCCTAATGTAAATGGTTATATGGAACTATAAAACATTCTGATTTGCCTAGGATAGAACCAACACTTATCACAACATGTATCTGCAATATGGAAAGCCTGATGAGACTCTTTGACTATGCTCCCTCTAAGCTGTGCGCATGTGCACGCACACACAAGTTGTGAAACCTGCGCACACAACAAAATAGAGAGTGCACAAAAAATTCAACAGTGCTAATATTTTTATGCTACTTTTAAGAAGGTGATTTCAAGTAGCATGTTTCAGATAAGGTTTGTAATTTATAAAATCATTTCCATCACCATATCAAAGTAAAATTTAGACATTATTTGCATCATACACACTTACTTTGTTGCACTCACAAGTTTGATCACACTCACTGGAGTGTGCACAAATCTGGACTCTGGTTCCAAAAATTTGCACAAAAGAAATTTTTTGCGCACACAGCCTATAAAAAATTAGAGGCAACATTGCTCTTTGAACATATTGTAGATTCATTCTTCAATCTATTCTTCTAAAAAAGGGTGGGGGCAGCAAGCCAGCTTTGCAGAAGTCCTTCAGATTTGTCCCATTGATTTTAGTGTCTGAAGGGGCAGGAAAAACCATTTATACATGAATAGATGGGATCAAACAGCAAAGATCAGATAGTGTTGGTAATGCATCATACACATCCTTTCTCCTTAATTAAAGGCAAACTTGAGCCTTCAAGAAAAATAAGGACCGGTTCAAATAGACAGTAAGTTTAGTATCAGGCCAGTGTAATAGATTTTTTTTTTCCTCAGTATTTCATTGCATAGCACATCAACATCAAAAAAGAAAAATAAACTGAAATTGTTAGTGAAAAAGAAAGCAAAACAAGGCTGCTTCTGTTAAAGCATTTTTCCATAGGAAGGGAATTTTTGTGGGGCAAAAGGGAAATCTTAATGGACTGAAGTATATAAAATAAAAGGACTTGCTGGCTCTGAGCGTGTGTTTGGGAAGTATATGGATAGAACCTAAACAGACTGCTTAATTAGATGTATTCCAGGGTACTTCAATTTAAATCAGGAATGTACAGATATCTAGGCCATTTGGAACTGAGCAGTAACTTCACAGCAGTGCCTCCTCAGTAAACATAAGCCAAAAGTCAGCTGTATAAGAGCCAATAGTCAACACCATAAAAAATTCATTAATGTAATCAGCTGAGGCTAATACTCATATAGGACTAGTGTAGGCTGACTGTTGGGCCAAAAGTTGTCATGGCTGTTAAGTGCCAAGTCTCTGGTAAGAAACTATGATACAAATATATGAACAAGGAGTCTTGTGGCACTTTTAAAAACTAACAAATTTATTTTTTGCATGAACTTTCATGGGCGAAGTTGTGGGACTTTGCCCACAAAAGCTCATGCACAAAATAAATTTGTTTAGTCTTTAAAAGTGCCACAAGACGCCTGGTTTGTTTTGCTGAACTAGACTAACATGGAACAAATATGTGACTTTCTCCAAGGGGGAAAAACCCTCAGTTATTCTGTATTAAATTACGTATGTAGAATAGAATCATAGGGTTGGATCATGAGATCATCAAGTCCAACCCCCTGGGACTTGAACCCAGGACCTTCTGCCAAGTATTATATTATTAGTAAATGACTGAACTTAAGAAATGGAATTCTACAGATGATTTTTGTAGTATTTTTGTGTTCTTAGTTCATAATACAGTAAGTGTGTGTACATGTATGAACAGAATGTGTGTATGTATAATCCATCTAACTCAGTGTATGCTTCTTTATATGGTCTGTGTGTAAAATACACAGAGTTCTCAGCTCACATTCAGTGGATACTTTTAAAAATTTATCCCCCCAAATAATTTTTACAAACCTTTGTTTAAAAATGTTAATGTGATTAAATGAGAATTCATAGTTAGCAAAACCAGCACAGAAGAGTATTCTTTAACAAAAAAATAATCTACCACCCCCCCCCACCCAAATGTTTTGAGGCAAAGCCTATTGCACCTCTATTCAAAGACCACTTCCGTTAATCAATAAACTTAGTTTTAATGAGCTGTTGAACGGGCATAAACCAAGTTTTTAGTGTTGTATGTAGTCTTTCTAAAATAACATTTATGCACAAACAGAAAACACAGGTAAATACAAAGTACCAAAACAAACAAGGAGTCTTGTGGCACTTTTGAAGAGTAACAAATTTATTTAATCACATGTGCTTTCATGATACTACTTCATCAAATGCAAGAAATAGAAGTTGTAGCATGTTAGGTGAATAAACAAGTACAGAGAAGGGTAAGTCACAAGGAGACTGAACTGACCTTGTGACTTACATGTGATAAATTATTATTAGGCCTTGTACACACTGGAGAGTTATTGCAGAATTGTCTTATTGCAGAAAAACGTGCCCACTGTACACACCTGAATGCCCCCTGTTGTGTTATAAGTGCCCTATTATACCAGAACAATATGACCTGTGCAAGAATCACAATGTCTATTGTGGAACAGCTCTTGCTCTATAAAGTGTGTGTGAAAACTGACAGAAATTTCTTCTGCAATAAATGGCCTCTGGAGATGTCCCAGAATCCCAATTTCTAAAGGCATAGCTGTGTTAGTCTAGTCCAGCAAAAAAAGAAAAAAAAAAAAAAACCCAAAAAAACAAGGAGTCGTGTGGCACTTTAAGACTAACAGATTTATTTTTCGCAAGAGCTCTCGTGGGAGAAAAATCCCACTTTCTCTTCGAAGCATCTGAGGAAGTGGGATTTTCCTCCCACGAAAGCTCATGCGAAAAATAAATCTGTTAGTCGTAAAGTGCCACATGACTCCTTGTTTTTTTTTCCAGAATCCCAAGCCTGACCACTCTGGTCTTCCACTTGGACTCAACTGCTCTGATGCAACTAGCTCCTCCCTCCTGTGAGTCCTGGGAACTTTTGAATTTTTTCCTGTTTTCCTGGGGCAACATTGAAAAAGGGCATGATTTGCTAGTAGCTATGGTGAATGATGACAAGGAAACAGTGGTTGTGTCTACACTAGTAAAAGTTAGTTTGAATTTGTTAATTTGAAACCATAAGTTAGAGTTTATTTCAATCTAAACTCAAACTTACTAGTTTGAATTAACAAGGACTAATTCAAACTAACGTTAGTTTGAATTAACAAAGTGAACTAATTCAAAGTAACTGCCCTTTGTTCGCATTTACTAAATTCGAACTGAGGGTTAATCCTTGTCTACATCGTCCTTAGTTTGAACTAATGATTGAACTAGGGGCTTAATTCAAACTAACCAGCAGGTCCTAACTAGTTTGAACTAAGCTTTCATTAGTTCAAATTAAGAAATTCCTTAGTTCAAACTAATGAAAGCCTAGAGTAGACAGGTATTAAGTTAGTACAAATTAAACCTCCTTAATTTGAACCAACTTGCAAGTGTAGACATACCTAGTTTCCCAGGAAAACTTGTAAATTTACCCACAGTGCTCAGCACTCCTCTCCTTCTACCCATGGTTCCTAGAACTGGAAGCTGACAAATGGCATGGTGGGATAGGTGCCCACAATTCAGTGCTCTTTCTTGAGGAAAGGCAAAGAACAGCATGGACACTTCTTTCCATTATAAGGAGTGCCGTGTGAATGCACAATTGTGCTATAAATACAATGTGTTTATTACAGCGCAAAGGCTTATTGCAGAACAATTTTCTAGTGTAGCCATGGCCTTAGTCTTTAAGATTGCCACAGGACCGCCTGCTTGTTTTGCTGAACTAGACTAACATGGCTACTCCTCTGGAACAAAGCCCCAAAACGTATGTCAACAGAACGTACTTTCTCTGTTCCGTTACTTATAACTGCCCCCCTCAAAGGCTTCTTAGTGCAGCAAGTCTTTAGAACTAATTAAGATACTGTGGGTGAAATCCTGGTCTTGCAGAAGGCAGTGGAAGTTTAGCCATTAACTTCAGTGGATCCAGGATTTCACCCTGTATGTTCATTCAAGAAGGAATGAATTCTTTAACAATATCTCTCACTCTGCCTTGCCACACCTCACATATCAGCAGGGCTGGTCAGAGACTTACATTCTCAATGTATCTCGGAGAGGACAGTAGTAATGCAGCATTTTGTTTGTAGTTAAAGCTGAGTGAGAAATGTGCCAACTTGACTCAAAAATAAATGGTTAAATTAGCCAAGAACCTGGAAGATGCATTTTAAATTCAAAACCTTTTTAGGCAATTAAAAGCTGTGTACCTTAAAAACAGGCCAGGGAAAAAGTGATTCCTCCTTTTGAGATTCACCACTCACAAAGAGAGATGATAAAATTTCAGACATCCTAGGTGCAGTAACCTTGAGAGGGTGCTCAAGTTTCAGCTTTTGGAATTAATTCAGGCTGCACTCAGCTACAGCTGATTTTCCAAGCATGAGAGGGTTTTTGGTCATCAGACAAACAGGATTACTCTGTCTGGAGCCTGTGCTGCCTGAAAGTATCAGGAAAATAGTTTTCTGCATTCTTAAAAGATTAATTCATTAAAATACAGGTTTTAAACTTGTCTTATGTTGTTTAATTCTCTCTCTGTGCAAATCAAATTGAATATTTGGAAGCTAGAGGTAAACCTTTTTTCAAAATTTGCTAAATAGCCCCTGGGTAGCTGCATACACTTTAACAAGTGTTTCCAGAGGTGCAGTGCTTCACTGCAATGGAGGATTACCTCTATATGTATAGCCCTTTCATTTGTATCTCGGATGGCATTCAAAGGATGAAGTCTACAGCAAACAGGCCTCTCACTCAATAACTACATATTAATCAGCATTTAGTACATTTCCTCAACACAATTTTGAAGAAATTCACAGTTAGTGAAGATAATCATAAAGACACCATCTAATCACAAACACATTAATATACTCAATTTGTTCCTTGGGTCCCACCTTGCACAGAGCTTAACAATGTTAAATTTTAAGCATCTCAGTAGTCCCGCTAACTTCAGTGGGACTACTTATGCTTCAAACTGAACATCCACTACCTATGGTTGATTATTTGTAATGCAGAAGCCCCTAGAAGACCTAGTCAGAGACTGGAACCCCTTTGTGGTGGGTGTCAGGCACCACAGAACAAGTAGACGGGTCATGCCCCAAATAGTTTATAATCTAGGAATGTACTTTGTTGGAATGGGGTAGGGCAGTATTTGGAGGATATAATTCAGTCAGTATGTTTGATGTACAGGACTATCATACATGCATCCACTGAAATGTGAGGATCCTTATTTTTATTCTGTTTTGCCATACCTTCATAAAAATGCTAGCATTCAAATCGATCCTACAACACAATATTATAATATTGTTATTCTGACATTATTGAGCTAGAGGAGTCATTACTTCCTGCTCATTTAAGAGAGGTAGGGAAGCTCGCAGTAGCCAATGTGCCTTGCTAACATGCACTGGTTACTCTGAACTAACTCTGCGTGTGTCCAATCTTACTGCACATTCAGGCGATGTCTCCACTATGAGTTCTGAATGTGGTTTCTCTGCTCATGAATGCATCCTGGCACCAGTACAAGTATCGATGGCAGCAGAGTCACAATAGCAAAGGTAGCAGTTGCAGAGGCAGGGTGGTAGGAAGCCATTTTGAGTACAAACCCGCCTGAAACCAGTGGAGATGTACTTGGCATGGCTGAGCCCTTGCTTCGCGGCTGTTGCACCCTACCCCAATGAGCACTAGCACAAGTATGTGTAGGGAAGTCACACTTTCAGCTTGCAGGATGTTCATAGTGGAAGGATACATTTACAATACAAGCACTTTAGTGTAGACCAGTGGTTCCCAACCTGGGATCTGGGAACCACTGGAGGTCTGTGGACATGTTGCAGGTGGTCCATGGAGCCTCACTCTACTGGGACCAGAATCCAGCTGGAGTCCAGATGCTCCCCACCAGCGCTGCCTCTCCCTGCCCGTGGCTGGATCCCAGAAGGGAGATAGGGCTGTGGTGGCTCCCTGGGAAGTCAAGGGCAGGGGGCCATAGCTACTGTGGCTTGGCTCCCCAGTGGTGCAGGCCATGGTGGTGGCAGTGCCACTCACTGGCTGTCCCAGCAGTGCCGCCAGAGCAACGCAGGCCAGAGTCTGCCTGTGCAGGCCAGACTACATAATCAGCTGGGGGCCACAAAGTTTTTTTTTTTTGTTAAAAAGGGGTCCCCAGCCTGAAAAAGGTTGAGAACCACTGGTGTAGGCACTTACAGGAGTGACGGAAGGTGGTCTTCTGTCACTGTAGTAAATCTGCCTCCCTGAGAGGCAGTAGCTAGGGTGATCAGGTCAGCTCAACCACATCTTTCAGGGGAGTGAATTTTTCATACTCCTGAGTGATGACGCTGGACCAACCTAAATTTTAGGTATAGACCAGGACTTAGGCTACGTCTTATGCTAACTATGGATACTTTACCAGCATAGCTAAATTGATATAATCCCTGAGTGTAGGCATGGCATACACCAGGGGTTTTCAAACTGTTTTCCTTGGGACCCAGTTGAAAAAAATAATTTATGCCCATGACCCAAAAATTACATTCTACTCTTTTGGTGGTGACAGTAGTGGACACCATGACCCAGTACCTGCGACTCTGTATTCAGTCCCAACCTAGTGTTTGAAAACCACTGGCCTACACTGACAGAAGGAATTTTTCTATTGGTGTAGGAAAACCACCTCCCCACTAGTCTTCCACTGACATATTTGTGTTTACACTGACAGTCTGACTGATTATAACTGTGTCAGCTAGGGGTGTGAAACTTGCCTGACCGACATACAGATGTCAATATACCTTTTCAATGTAGAGCAAACCATAGGGCATAGTTGCACTTCGATGTGCATGAAATTAAATTACCTGCGGGGTCTCCTAGTCTGCAGTAAGAAGTAAGACTGTCCACTTCATGCAACTGACAAAGTGGGTTGGAGCCCATGAAAGTTTATGCTCAAAGAGATCTGTTAGTTTTTAAGGTGCCACAGGACTCTCACTGATTTTATATACAACAGACTAACACAGCTACTCCTTTGAAAAGTGTCCACATGGGAAAGTTAGTCTGGAGAAGCTAATGCATTTTAAATTCACACCTGAACTTATGGTTAACTAAATTCCCTGTGTAGACAAGCCCTTGGAATACTGCATTTTTAAAAAAATCAGTATAACTTTGTTACTGCAGGGTAGACCTTCAAAGATGATTTGATGCCTGTAGAAGTCAGAATTCTCTTCTTTAAATTTCTTCTGTTCCGATTGGCTGTGGCTGCAAGAATTAGTCTAGCTGAATCAGCACATTCAGAAGCAGAGCTCTTGATACAGATGAACAGTTTCAAAATGAACAGAATCTGTTACAAAGCAACAGCTACTTTAACAAATATCAGGATCTTTGTGAAAGTATCCAGCTGGCTCTTAAGTAGATCCTGTTCTTTGTTAAAGCAGCCAATGCTGTGTCAGAGACCTCTTCTTAATCTATTATTGTGCATCATAACTGAATCCTTATGTGCAATGAAGGAAGTTAGTGAAAAATGGGAAAAGTTATATTTAAAAAGTTTTATTGAAAAGTTAAACAACACAGTCTGTTGCCATGTGTTGCAGTATCATGTACTCTCCCCACCCCCTCAATCCAAAAATGGGGCTTTCTATAGTGGAGAGAGAGGTTGTTGTTTTTTTTTTTTCTTTCTCCCCTATCCAGCAACATCTGTTTTGCATTGTGGAAGATCTTCAACAAATCAGCAGCTACACTGAAAAAAAAATGGATTTCCATGCAAATGGAACCTCTAAGCTAGCTGGGTAACTTTCTGAAAATCTTATTGTTTCAACATTCTCATTCCCCCAAAATGAGTGCATGTGATTTTTCCAGAAAAGATTGTAGGGAAGAAATCTGGTCTGTTTGTGGTAGTGATGTGGAGTCTGGGGAAAGAGAGAAAAGATCGGCATCCATTCTGGAGCAGTGTTTGTGGTGCATGGTGGATGTTCTAATTGTGATGTGTGTCTCTCTGCCTGGTAGCAAAGAGGCTATGAACTTTTCTTAACCTTTCATTTCCTTGCTTTTGTGGTTTTGTGCTTGCTGCATTATGTATAAAGCACTCTTACGCTCACACACTGTAGTATTTTTGTATGTTACTAAACTTAAAGGAGGATTTGACTATTGAGAGGATACTGCCTGCTAGTGCAGAACACAGAGGGCATTCTATGCTTAGAGTTAGCACAGAAGAAGACATTGATATGATTGAAGGAGTAGGGGCTGAGCATCATCTCTAGGATGGCACCAGTAGCAGAGCACAGCTGAAGGTGGGTTTTAAAAGAAACAGGGGTGAAGAATGAGAATTTTCCAGGGGAAAATTTTATATTAAATCTTGAGGCATTTGAAAAGGGAAAGGCATTGGAAGGATAAACTTCAAGGGGCAAAGTGATGTAATCAGAGTATATAAAAATTCTCTGTATTTTAAAAAGTAAAATAAACACACAGAATGCAAAAATAAACTACTGCCACCCTCTTTAAGGTATTATCTGCCAACTTGTAGCATGAGCATTAGAGCCCTTCACATTAGAGTAGGACCAGGGTTCTGTCTCCTCCAACCCTAAGTCTGGTGGAACTTAAATATTCTTAGGAAAGGCCCTTCCTGGATATGAAGTTCAGCCTCATTTATAGGTGGCAATTACCCATAATTCTCCTACCCAAAGGATTTAAAATTTAAATCTTTCCCTCCAAAACAAAAAAAGTCCCACCAAATTATATCAGATATGCATCAAATAGACAAGGTAACTCTTCAATGTCTTTTAATGGAAGCGTTCAAGCAAAGAAATTACATTTGTTCATTTAACCTATCACAATGTCGTTGGCAACAAAATGGCCACTCACTCACTCATTCACTCACTAAACTGCACTACATTTCCCAAAAGGCCTCAGATCAAAGTTGACACTCCCCAAACATGGGGAGAAGAGTTTACCTCCTATTTGTGCCTACATGACCAGGAATTTGAAACTACAAGTAATATTCCCAGAGTAAGTAATAACATTCTGTTACATAAAGAAACTTTTTTTGTTAGTTTTTTTGTTGCAAACAGTAAGATTATATAGCAATTTTACCAGTCTCATGCATCCATGAGTTTTTAAGCCACTCATGACATGTTTTTCATTTCCTTTTGGTTTCTTAGTCTTTAAAGTACACTCCTTCTAAGTTTACAAGCTTCTCTCTACATCCTTGAGGGGTGGAAACATATCTTTCTTTTATATAAAAATTGAAATTATCATGTAATCTCTTGATTCCAATAGCGGGCGGCTTAAGGGGGAAAAAACCAAGCAAATATTGCAGACTTGATGAAAAAAATCACACAAAATCATAAAATC
This sequence comes from Podocnemis expansa, assembly GCA_007922195.1. NCBI lineage: Eukaryota > Metazoa > Chordata > Testudines > Podocnemididae > Podocnemis > Podocnemis expansa. Next base: position 42,781,069 of record ML682005.1, read on the forward strand.
TCAAGAGATCACCACACTGTGGAACAGCATCAATTTGTACACAGTTTTCTCTGGGTGGTTTAATACTACCTCAATTTTATGTCTCATGTATTTATGCTTCTTTAGAAAGAACAAGTTGCTTCTCCTAAACTCAAAAATAGAGTTGGGCAGAAAAAGGTAATTCTGTTTCAAGGATGATTATGATATTTCTGAATCTGGTTTTGTTTCAATTTTCAAACAATTCCTGACAGTTTTTAAATTCTCTGTGCACACTGGAGGCCTTGGAGGTCCTGACTCTGAAGAAGTCTCCAGGGTGAGCTGCCCCAAAGACAGGAGGAAGTCTGTGCTGTTGAGGAATAATAAGCCTGTGATCTGAGGCTTCCAGGTTTTGGTGGGCCTACCAACCCACCAAACAGGCTGCTGAGGAGCTAGGTAACTCTGCTGGCAGGAACCTGGGAAGGTTTGCATCACCACCTCATCTCCAAAAAACATTTCAGTTTCAACTGATCAGCAAGTTCTCATGCAAAAAAGCACTTTTGTTCAAATTTTACTGCTCAGCCCTACTCGAAAGTCCTTTTAGAGGTTCAAAGGCTATAAATGCCCCTTTTACCTATATATCCTTTTCTGTGTGTAGACCTTGAAGCACAGCTTCTGTGTTCCTACATTCTTGCACTTGGTATATGAACGAAGGAAGGGGCCAAAATTGGGTTTAAGGTACCTTTGTGCCCTTCTAACTAGGTCATGCTTGAGGAACGCCTAACCCTCAGTGCAACTCTGAATAGCCATGGTGCATTTGTGCTTACTGTAACCTATCTGTACTTATTTCAGACAATTTTTGAAACTTATCTAGAAAATTTCCCAGTTTTCTCATGGACATCTCTGCTTCTTTGCTTTTAGGTAGTTATTTTTATAAAAGTGTATGATTATTTTGTCACAGTATCTGTTCTAGCCCCCTTCTGAAAGTCTGACCCTTATAATCATAATGAGAAAGTTGTTTGACCAAAGTATTAAATATGTATATTTGGATTTAAAATGAAAACATGGAAATGACCACTACAGATGGCATGACCCACCAGCTATACTCTCATGCTAGATTCCCCTGTACTTCTGAACCAAGCACCATATTTATTTCAGCTTAATGGTCATAGGCATGCTTCAGAGCTCAGATCTGATAATGCTAAATACTAGTAGAAAGGTTTTATGAGTCTTAAAACAAGTTGTTTTGAACTGAGCCCAGTTTGCAGTAATGCCAACACTCAATTCTTGAATGTTAGCTGATGGGGAACAATGAGCTTAGCTATATGGCATTGCAAAATTAAACAATTAAAGACAATTCTTCTCTTTTCCAATCCTTCCAGGTTTTTAGTGGTTTAATAATTATAATAACATACTCAGATTCAGGCAGTATTATCTGCTAATGCCTGAAATTTGAAATGGGGCTATTAGCCACCCAAGGCGAAGCATAATTGCCCAGTTTCTGTGCGCTATCAGATGGCAGCTGATGTTGCTGAATGTTATTGCTTAACTCTTTCAATTTCTCACATGAGAAAGAAATTAAATTTCAACTATACACTGCAGCAAAATGCATTGTACAAAAGTGTGTTGCTATTTGCAAGGGGCTGAAGAACTGTCACTGCGACTGTTGTATTTGTTGCCATTGTGAAACTGGGATCTTAAGTAAATAATTAAAGCTCAAAACCACTGTTGGTAGTGACTTTACATACTGTATTCTGATGGCAAATGATAGTTCCTGCTGGTCTCTCTCCCAACTGTTCACAGAGCAAGCACTTAGATGATGATGATCCAGCATTGTTTCATAAATATGAGAGGACAAAAGCATGCTCACTGTGGTAGTGTTTATTCATTGAAAAGGAGCAGTAGGATATAGTATTAGTTACTGTGTGTGACATCCTTGCTCTATTGAAGTCAATGGCCAGATGCCTACTGACTTCAGTAGAGTAAGGCTTTTACTGTGTGTGTGTACACACATGCATTCACTATGGGAGAGGAGGGGAGAATGTTTGCCTTTGGATAGTGCAGAAAGATGTATCGTTACTGGCTAAAAATTTTTTATATTCACCTCCAAATCCTGGTGTTGCACACAAGCAACAATATTAGTTGGTTGAGGCAGGCTAGAAAAAGACATATCCTAGTCTACATCCAGACAGGCATGATTCTAGTAGAGGTAGCATAATACTTGTCAACTCTTGCAGCTTGTCTGGGAAAGTTTCCTTCCCCCTGTCGCCCCCAATATATGGCACTTTCTGACCCTAAGCCGGCAACGCTCCTGTCTTAAAGTCCTTAAATCATGATTTGAGGAGGTACATAATTGTCAACCGGTGGGTCGTGGGCCAGAATTCAGCCCACCAACTGCTCTTATCCAGCCCACGGAGCCACAACACCCACTTGTGTGGGCTGTGTGGGGCTAGGAGTGTAAAAAAAAAAAAAAAAAAAAAAAAAATTGCTCACTGGCCCCTGAGTAAGAAAAGAATTGCAATGTGGAGCCTCATCCAAAAAGGTTGCACACTCCTGGTTGCTGGAGTGGGTGGGTGAGGTTATGAGGCCTGCATTGTACAGGAGGTCAGACTAGATGATCATTCTGCTCCCTTCTGACTTAATGAGTCAAAACTTGAACCTCTGCAGAGCTCATCACAGGATCAGGGCTTTAGTCCCCTGCAAACTTTTCTTTATGCCTTTAGCCCTGGACTCTTCTCCTACTCATTGTAGAATTCATGCATTGTACTTTAGGCCTTCACCCTCTGTCCTTGAAAAATAAACCAAAAAGGTTATTCTCCTGGGCTATTTGAATTTATTTCTCTTGGATGTGCTCATATTATAAGGTTTCTTTTTCATATGGCAATACTAATTAAAAACAGGACATTATACTTGAGTACAAAAATACCTTTCTTTTAGCTGCCTGGGTAAAGTGTGCTCAGACTATCCAGATGCTTTAGTCATTTTTATTGATTCGTCTAAGAAAGTGACTCAAGCAGTTGAGTGGAGCCAATGATTTTTCGACTGCAGTTGGTAAGAGGGTCCTGCAGTGACCTAAAACTGTCTCGTGCAGTTGTAAAGCTCCAGGAATTGGCAAGTCTCTCTCTCTTTTAAGAGAACAGAACTAGAATACAAAAAATGCATCTCTTTGTGGGCTTCTTTAGTGCTCTTTCTGACAACTGTGTCAAGAACTGAGAAATGTAATGATCATGTGCAGAGAGAATCTTTAATCACAGGCAGCAGGGGGCTGAGCGAGGGGATGATGGGACCGACTGGGGTGGGAGGGAGCAGCAGTGGGGTGAGGAGGCATGGAGCCATGAGTGGCAGGGAGCCATTGTGGAGAAAGGGGGAAGTGGGTGCTGCACCATGCTCCCCTGCCCTACCTTCCCACTCCTCAGGTTCCCCTCTGCCCCCCCCCAAGCCACTCTTTTTCTCCTCTCTTGCCACCCTTTTGCTGTTCCCACGTGGCTGCCCTTGTCCTCTTTTGCCACCCCTGCCCTGCTCTGCTCCCCACACTCACTGCTGCTACTGCACACGACTCCTGACCTCCCCTGTTTTGCTACCTCTCCTCTGCTACTCCTATTACCCCACATAGAAGCATTTCTGAAACACTGTGCCATGGTTCATGAATATTCATAATTCAAGTTAATTTAAATATTCGTGAGTTTAATGGTGGTGTGCCTCAAAAAATTTGAAGGTATCAAGGTGTGCCATGGCAGAGAAAAAGTTGGGAACTACTGATCTAGTTGATTAAGTCTTGAGCTTGGTGGAGGATGTTCATCAACAGAACCTCTCTGTTCAAAAATACTTTGACTACCCTGGTATTGTATTTGATTATGGTAGATGGCTCTAAATGCCTGGAACATCAACATGAAATGTTCAGTAGAACCTCAGCATCATGAACACTAGAGTTACAAACTAACCTGTTAACCACACACCTCATTTGGAACTGGAAATATATAATCAGGAAGTAGCAAAGATCAATTTAAGAAAAGAAAAGAAAGTAAAGCACAGTGCCGTGTTAAATGTAAACTACTAAAAAAACCCCAGAAACTTGGAACAAAATTGGCAAGATAAGGAAACTTTCTGTACTTGTTTTATTTAAATTAAGATGGTTAAAAGGAGTATTCTTCTTCTGTGTAGTAAAGTTTCAAAACTCTAAGTCAATGTTCAGCTGTAAACTTTTGAAAGAACAACCATAACATTTTGCTCAGAGTTTGTAACTCTGAAATGTTCATAACTATTTTCATTCCTGACGTGTTTGTAGCTCTGAGATTTTATTACATTATAAACAAAATCCTTATTTCACAAGTATGGGGGCGATCCCAATACTTTACCTTTTTTGTACAATGTTGTGGTTGTTAGGATGAATTGAGTCTGAAGTTCTTAATACTTAACTCATTGCAGACTTTATTATTAGGAAATTATAGTGTTTTGAAAATTAAATTGTTGACATGCAGATATAGTTACTGAGCACTATTGTGGGTTACCAGAATATGCTCTATATGACTTCAGATAGTCAAGAGGGCTGCTAAGATTGATCAACGGATTATAGGGGGGTGAAGTGAATGATCTAATATCTACCTCCACATACCAGTACTAATTTCTATTGCAATGGAATTGACTGTATTATCCACTAGAACTTTATTGTCAAAGGATATAATTGAAAATAAAGAGCTCACCAGGATTCAAAAAGATTATTTATATCGATAATAATATTCACAGATATTCAGATACCTTAGTGATGGCTATAGCGTAAGAGCCTCAACAGACAGTTATATTACGACAGGGATTCTCAACCCCTTTAATGTTGTGACATGGTTGGGATAGGTCCCAACCATGCACGACACAGGGATGACCCTGCCTGTGCAACCTGCCTCTAAGAAGGTTCCCTCCGCCACTGAGATTCCCTTCAACACTAGCACTTTTGGTGGCCACTGAAATTCAAGTAGCCCCCACCACTGAAATAAACCTGCCTCCACAGGCAGTTTCAGAGGGGAGGGGCTTCAGGAGAAGCCCCTGCTGCCACAAAAAGTGGCTGCTGCTCTGCATTTCAGCTGTAGCTCTTAAAAAGGCAGCAGCCTGCTGCTGCAGCAGCTCTCCTCACCATTGAAAGATCCTGTGAAGGTTTCTTGTGGTAGTGAGGGGACGAGGGTGGGGGCGGTGCTTTCGGTGGCAGCCCTTGTGTTGCAATATACTTTTGTGTTGCAACACAGCAATTGAGAATCACTGTATTAGGATATGCTGATATTATAAAGAGAAAAAATCCTCACGCTTGCATTTTTATAAGCCATCAACCACTGGGCATTAGGAAAACATTCTCCCTATCTTTACAAGGTACTTGTCTAGCCTCCTTATTATAGTCTCAGAACACCCCAGACTCTTCAAACTTTTCTATATCCCTGTGAGGCAGAGAGTGCTATCATCCCAATGTTACTAAGGCACAGAGATGTTAAATGACTTACCCTTGGTCACACAGAATGTCTTTGGCAATGCAGAGATTTAAACCTAGGCCTTTCAAATGCCAGACTACACCCCTAATCACTGGACCATACTTTCTAAAAGGTCCACCATTTCAGAGAGAGAACAGGTAAGAATTGAAGTTGTGACTATTTGCATACAAAGCAAGAACCTTTCCACTGATTTCCACCCCGCCTTCTGGAAGTATTTCCATAGATGTCTATTATGTGGTTTCTTGCACCTTCTTGTGAGCTGGGTTTGTCTTCATAGACACTGCCTAGCAATTTGGCAGTGTATAGCCCCAGACGAGTACCAAAGGCATTCTGCCTCAGAAAGTTACACTGTCTCCTGGAAGTTCCTGGTATACAGAGAAAATTAGAAGCAATTACATTCTCTCCAATGGAGCTTGCAAGTTGTACTAGCCAGAGCATGTGGGGATGGGAGGGATTAGAGCCCTGGCTTGAAGTACTCTTCATATCCTTGTTGGCTCACTGTGATATATGAGGATAGTTAGAACAGTCCCAGCTCTGTCAGCACAGTAACTGCAGTTCTGTGTGTCCCTTACATTGGATGCTAAAGTGGGAGGAAACGCCTTACTCCATCAACACCCTGGGAACCTGATTAAGCACTGCTCCAAATCTAACCGTAAGGGCCAGATTCTCTTCTCATTACACCAGCATAATTCTCAATATACACCAATGTAATTCTCAATAATTCTACTGTTGTAAAACAGAGTGGCCCCAGTGCAGCAGTGTGGAGGAAAATAAGGCCCAGAGTGTGCTAATTCTGTGAAGGTAACAACCTTAGCTGGCCTGAGGAAGGAAGGCTTTTTATCCAGGCATAAGGCCTCAGCAGGTCTGTGCATAATATTAGGCTGGACTTACTGTTAGGAATTTTTACCTAGATTAAAGGTGAGAGGAGGAGATCCAAAGAAGAACAGGGTAACTTGCAAATTGCAAACAGATAATGACTCAATTAACTTTTAATAGTAAGCTTCTAATGGTTCTGGAAACCAGAATAACTGAGCTACTTAAACTCTGTCTGAACACCAAATACATGGCTATTCTTTGGCTGTGCTACTACTGAATTACACAACAGCCCTTCACAACCCATCAAAATATCAAAATGGTAGACTTGCCTCCCACCAAGGGCCTCTTATAATCCACCAATATCAGTGGCAAAATTGGGAAACAACACCATAAACAAGCTATAAAGCAAAAAGAGAAATGATATTCATGCTACTAAGCTCAGTTTTGTTGAGAGATATAAAAATCAAATCAACTTCCTGTGCCTGAACAGCACTTGTCACACTGGACTCTGATTAAGAAGCCAGATGTCATTGACGGTAGTTGTATTCCTGGGACACACAACACCACATGAGACAATAAGCAGTAGGTTCATCTTCCTATTAGCATGTAGCTTACAGACACAAAGATTTCCCAATCAAACATAGTGAGTTTAGTGTGTTTTTCTCCTAAACATAACAGATAGAAATTTTGCTCATAATGGATGCTTTACATTTTTATAGATATTGCAGGATATTTTTTATAGATCCTGAAGAAACAAGGAGACGGTTGGGTCTCAATGCCCCGATGAGGTGGAAGAACTGCAGAGATTGAGTCCCCTTTGTAATATTTTCACCTGAACCATATAACATGGCTCATTTAGAAGAATAAAGTCAAGGTGTTTTTCATAAACAACTTCATCCCTTCAAGATTTATTTAGAAAAAAAACCAAACTGAATCCTTTGCAAGTCTGAAACCAAAAATCTGTTTCTGCATCAAGTTTTTTTTCCTTTTCCTTTGTATGAGCATTGATTTACTGAATTGTTGACATATTTTTCACTATTATTATTTAACAATTGAGATCATAGAAGTATTTATCCTTAACTGTAACATAAAGCAGAACATCACATTTGACATCATGATTTACATGAAGTGTAAAAAATCAAAAAGTAGGTCAAAGAATGGATGTATAAAACTTGACATTGTTCTTTTATATGAGTACTACTAACTCAAGTCTGTGCCTTTTAAAAAAAAAAAAATCTTTGGGCCGAATACTGAGCAGATCTCCTTTACAGCCCAGTCTCCCCAGAAATTTCTTGTTCCAATTAAGTTCTATGATCATGGAGAAGAAACAGCCCTACAAAATGATGTAATGTTTTAGCACCATGTAATATTTTTATTTTCTTGAGTGGTTATAGCATCTAGCCCAACAGTTCTTAACCTGGAGGGCTGGAGCCCTTGGGGGGAGCATCAAAGACTGCAAAGGGTAGATGAGGCTTCAATAATATTGAAGTCATTTACTCCTCTGAGGCTCTGCAACAGAGGAGCAGTCCTCTTGAGCACCATACAAGCTGAGCGCAGCTCTCTTCCACACCTCGGTGATGCCAGAGCAGCAGCCCCAAACTCTGCTCTGACTGGGGCAGAAGAGCAGCTGCCCCCAGTTCCACACTGCCCAGGTACCTGGCTGTAGAGGAGCAGCCTGGCACCAGTGGGGGCTGGAGCAGTCCTGATCAACCTACCAGAGACACCTCCATTTGCTCTCAATACATGAGGGATGGGAAGTAGTGGGGCCACACTGGATATTCAGTGGTGACTGCATGAGGGAGGCTTAGTTTCTCACGCAGGTAAAAGTAATTTATTATTATGTAATTTAGTGTTATTATCATTGCATAGGTTTATAGGGGGGATATGTTTATGGGTGGTGGGGGGCACATTTTAACTGGTATTAACCAGTGGGACTTTTACTCAAGAAGGTTGGGAACGACTGCCAATTCTTGTGTCAATAAGAAATGAATTCTGATCACAAACTTGGAAAAGAACATATTTTATCAGTGAGATGTTTGGCTTCTAACAATATTGGGACCACCATTGCCAACCTGATTCTCATGGAGCCACAGGACAAGTGTTACACTCCCAGCTTTGGAACAGTTTCTTGGAAGAACCTCTTCAATGTCCCATTACTCACCATTACTCCAAGATCTAGCTACCTATACATGCAGGTAACAAGAACTGATAACATTACCTGTAACATTTTTATCTGGTGATATAATAATGCTGCATTATGAGATCTTTAACATCATGCCCATTACTGAGTATCTATGCACGTCTACATTGCAATGTGAGCCCATGGTTCAAACTCAGGTGTAAGCCTAACTCCCTTTCTGTCCACACACAAATCACAATAACCATTAAAGCTGGAGGTGCTCCTGCTGAGGACTGCAGTGAATGTAGCACATAAATATCATAGAAAGTAATGTCTGGTTTATATCATTGTAATTAAGGTCCCCCATAATCATTGTCAGAACTTTTTGCAACCTCACTCTCATGTACCTTTTAGCGCTCTTTTCCCTATTTTTTCTTTTACTATGCTCCCTACACTGTCATCTTTTATTTCCTCTCTGTCATGGTCCACCCCTCCCAACTCGTTGGGAGGGAGCCCCCTGCTGAGCTTATGAGGGGTTAGACCCTCAAAGTCAGTGGCCCCAGCCTTCAGATGAGGTGGGGGGTGCGCAACAAAGTCAGTAGCCCCGGCCTCCAAGAATGGTGGGGGCATGCAACAAAGTCAGTGATAACACTCTGGGTGGTTGACAAAAGAAGAGGCTCATAAACAAAAGGGGAGCGGGGGAGACACATGCCCACCCGACACCACTGCATCCCAACCCAGGGCCCTGTCAGTGACTGGTCACAGTCACTGGGTCAGCAGGGCTTCTGTCACAGCATGCTGACCCCTGTAGGAGTCAGTCTCCAGTTGAACCAGCCTTAGCTCCCCCTGGGCCACCTCCTCCCACCCGAAGCCCTGGTACCTGTCTCCGAATGGTTCCAGTGGGTACATTGCTCAGGGAATCCCCACCAATCCCTCGCTGTCCACGGGTGGCAGGTCAGGAAGGGCCTCAGGGTCCTCAGCTGAAGGCAGCTCCTCAAAGTCACAGGGCCCTTCTGCCCCAGGTGGTCCTTCAAGGGAACAGGGGTCCTTAGTAGAAGGTAGCTCCTCTAGGTCACATGGCTTCTCTGCAGCCTGGGGGTCACCATCTCCCAGGGCCCATGCAGGTTCTCATAGTCTTCAGTTTCCCCCAGGTCCCCTGGAACAGGTGGCCCCTTGGGCAGTGGGGCTGGCGAGGATAATTACCCCAGTCCAGGGGGTTTCTTCCCAGTCTTTAGGCCCTGGTAAACTAGGTGGGCCCTCTGGCTCCCTGGCCAGGCAGACAGGAGTCCCTCTGACCCACAGTATCACCTGGCTAACAGAGCATCCTTGTTCCAGAGCAGCTCAGCCCCAACTGAGTTGCATGACTAGCTTTTTATACTTCTCCTTCCTGTCCTAGCCACACCCCTCTGCTTCTGGGTCTTCAGGGTTGTAGTACCTGCTTTTGGCCAAAATGGGCATTCAGGCCCTTCCTCAGGCCCAGGTTCTGAGGAAGGGCAAAGTCCCTTGCTACACTCTCTTTTTGGTCCACTTGGTTATTTGCCATGAAGCTAAGAGTAGGCAATGTGATATATGTCCTTCTCTGTGCCTGATTAGAGAGGATGTTAGAACCCTCACCTATGAACTCAGATTAAAGCTAGAAGGTTATGTCTAGAGTGGAGCCTTAGGTCAACTTAATCTTCCTTAAGTCAACCTAAGGAAAGTTCCATCCACATTGGGAATTATTAAGTTGACTTAAGCACTTCTTAAGTCGACTTAATAACTCCATCTCTTAAGGTTGACTTAAGGCTCAAGTTGACCTTATTGAGTTGACTTAAGTCAGTGTAGATGGGGCATAGCCCTTAAGTCAACTTAATAAGGTTGACTTAAGCATTAAGTCAACCTGGCACCTGCCAGTGTGGATGTGGGCAGTCTACAGGAGTTTGGAATGAGGATGCTCTAAGTTGATTTAACAAAGTTGACTTTAAGTTCACTTAACAGAGCCTCCATTGTAGGCATACCCGAAGAGACCATTGTGAACATTTAGTCTGATCTCCTGAAACTTGCAGGCCACAGAACCATGTCTGCTCACTCCTGTACTAGTCCCATAACCACTACCTGCATTACTGAGGTTCTCAAATCACTTCAAGTTACAAAGAATCCACTATTTACTCTCACTTAAACCTGCAAGTGACCTAGGTCCAATGCTTCAGAGGGAGACAAAAACCCCAAACCAAACCAAAAAACAAAACAAAACAAAAACACAACTCCCCTTCCCCAGCATCTCTGCCAAGCTGACCCAGAAGAAAATTCCTTCTCAACCCACCAGCCAGACACTCAGGAAAGAATTCCCTCTAATAACTCAGAGTCCTCACCATCTAGTGTTCCATCCATCTCTGGCCTTTGGGGATGTTTGCTACTAGCAATCACAGATGGGCCATACCAAGCTTTCAAAGATAATGTAATGGTCTGCGTAAAGGAAAAGGATGGCAATCATTGATCTAGTCACTTCACTTTAAAGATGAAGTTTCAAAAAAGGTACTGTTTCAGTTTTTTTGTGGGAAAGCATCAAAAAGCAAAACTGTTTCAACACATCTCAGCTTGATACAAAAAGACTTTCAAATAGATGCAGTAAAGCTATCTATTATATCTAGGAAGCTATCAAGAATATTTTCCATCGGTACATTTTTGAAACATTTTCAAAGCTTGTTTTCTTCCATTCTGAATAGGCGTTAAGCAATCATAGGTGCCAGAATCACACCATTTCTTTATCTTTTATCCTTTTGGCCAGAATCCTATTAAATTATGATGTTAAGGCTTGGGGAAATTGCACATGGTGGTTATGAAGAAAAAAAACTTGAATTTTAGAAATGCTGCTGAATTGTTTAATAGCTACCTTATGTTTATTAAAATGTTCAAAATGATTCACTTTCTTCCTGTGCGTGGGACAATCTTTACAGCTGGAAATATCAGTCTGTTGCTATTATGTTGTCATGTTAAAAAAATGTTTTCCATTTTAACTACTTTTTGGCTTTTTTTCCTCCCAGTTATAGTTTTCGTTAGTTGATTTTGGCTTCTTTACCTCATGCTTGGGTGTGAATTTTTTTTAAATGTTTGTATTCACTGAATAATAACTTTGGGAGTCTCAGACCCAGGAATAATGGAGACCTGTCTTTTAGGATTGCCTAGATGAGTCCACACTCCTAGAATAAGAATGTTACCTTGAATTTGTAGAATGTGGTATATGTTGGGGCTTAATCCTCCTCACAGGAGGTTATAAGGATAGGAAAGGTATGTGATCCCAAGCACCATAAAGTTCTTTTGACCATCCAATATGTAGTGAGCTTGGAATTCACTCTGTCTTTGACACTTCCCTGGTAGCTTCTCTTCTTGTCAACCTATGGGGGCTGTTTCTTTTTAGAGTTCACTGATCATATAGTTATCTAAAACTGTAACAGATTTTTTTTTATGTCTGTATTCCTGTAGAGATTGGCAGAGGCAAAAGCCTACAAGTTTGATTTCACCTCTTTCATCTAATGATAGTTTCATTAGGCCATATATTTTCTCCCTCCACCCAAATGGAGTTAAATTTAAGATTTCTGTTGGTGTGGAATCCTTTGCAGGCACAGTTGAGTGAGTCTGCTTTTCAACATCCAGCATCACCAGTGCTGAGGGGCTTCACAACTCCAAAGAATTACTTATTAAATTGGCTAAGTTGACCAGCAGTATCCTGCTTTCCTCCGGGCAGATTGATGCTGATGCCAAAAATCCAGCAATATCCATATTGATCCTCTAAATACCCAGTAGGTGCCAGTGCCCATTGCCCAAGGGCAGTATGTCAGATGAGTCTAGGCCAAAGTTGATGCCACTTCAGACTGCACCAGAATAACAGGAGATGATATAGATGCAAGGTACCCGATACCAACATGCTTTTGGTAAGGAAACCAAGAATGAAGGATATGTATGTCAGAGCATCTGAAATCTTGGCCAGATCTGGTTCTGAAGGAATTGATTGACCAGACACTTTATAATCTGTGTGCTGTCTCCCTCCAGCACCTTTTGGAGCTATGGGTGGTGAATGTGGAAGTCTATGTCTACATTGGAGGCTTAAGTTGACTTAAGCAGCAGTATGGCCACATTTGGAGTTCATTAAGTTGACTTAAGCACTTGCTTAAGTTGAATAACTCTTTAAGGATTAAGTCAACTTTATTAAGTCCACTTAAGAAAATGTGGCCATTAAAGTCGATTTAGGGCAGGAGAGCCATTTAAGTTGATTTTATTAAGTCAACTTTAAATGGGTCCCCTGGCTTAAGTCAACTTTATAAAGTCAACTTAAATAAATGGGGACTTTCTAAGTCAACTTTAAGTTGACCTAATTAAGCCAATTTAACTGAGTCCTCTAGTGTAGACATAGCCAAAAATACCTTGGTGGCCAGGTCTGGGAGGCTCTGGGAACAGCTGCTGCTGACTGTCCCTTTAATCCTGTGGGGAATTAAGCACCAGTCATGCCATTATTGGCAACAATAGCAGGGTTTTTGTCACTTCCCTCCAAGCTTTGACACTGTAACTTCTCCTGCAAAACATTAGATATCAAGTCTCTGGGACCCCAGTCATTGTTCACTACAGTTAAGAAAAAAGCCCACACTTCATGCTGGGGTATTATTAGTATGCAAATTCACTCTGGCTGTAAGGGTCACCCTAAACATGCTTTGATCAGCATGTACTCTGGCATATAACTCTTCTAGGACTATGCAGTACTTGTTGATTCCCACCCTGTGGTGGTGAGCTTGGCTTCTCCCCAGCTAGTGTCACAGTCTAAAGGCTGTGTATTATGGGAGGCTGAGACTGATGTGGCTGATACGTCAGAACACTTTGTTCTCTTCACTGTCTGTGTGTCTATGGACTCATCAATTTCACATATTTCTGATGGTATGAAAGTCTACCAGGAATTGTTGGGACATCTTGCTGGTTCTGTACATTTAGGGTATGTCCACACGTCTCTTTTATTTTGAAATAACACTGGTTATTTCGAAATAAAAAAGATTAGGTCCACACAATGTTCTCTTATTTCGAAATGACAGGCTCTGTCATTTTGAAATAAGAACCGTCATTTCAAAACAGCTTAAACCCCATTCATTTTGAAACGGCTGTTATTTCAAAATGGTTATTTTGAAATAAGGCCATTTGGACATGTTATTTCGAAACAACACCATTGTTTCAAAACAACTGTTTTGAAACAACATGTCCAAATGGCCTTAGTTCGAAATAATAATTTCGAAATAACAGCTGTTTCGATAGCAGGCTTTCCCTTAATTCGAATTAACATTTTCTTAATTCGAATTAACTCATTTCATAATAACTTATTATGAAATAATGATGTATGTGTGGACATAGCCTTAGAGCTCAGTGTGATCCCAAAAAAAGCCATGGACTCTTCACTGTTTGGCAGCCTAAGATGACAGGATATATGGCATCATCATAAATGACACATGCAAGGCTGCTGTTTTGAGTTCTATACATTTTTAAACACAGCATTGAGCTCTCAGTTTAGCTTTCAGACCTGGTACCCAATTTTGGAGGGCAGTCTTGTAGTAACTTGTAACTGGTACCACTCACAAGCCCAACTCATGGGTGATCAGGATGGTTTGTTAATATGTCAAGCACAGGAAATTCTCAAAGGGAAATAGAAACAGCAGTTCTTTAAGATGTTTGGCTATAAGGATCCAAACTCCACACCCACTTTCCATGCTTCTTGAGTCTTGGGTTAAAGGATTATCAAATTAGTTGCAGGTACTTAATGTCTGTGGTGGCCATTCCCCTTCTCATATCCTCAAAACCCTATGTAAGGGGAGGTGTGACAAAGGACAGTGCTTTATGAAAGACTAAGCACATGCATCAGAAGCATATGTGTCTCCAAGAGTGTGGATCCATATCAGTAATCTTCAAAAACCTAAGTCACTGTGGTTTTTCTCTTCTTGATTCACTAATCACCAACCATAAAGAGCTCCTCAGACTTAGGGAATAGATATATAATGTGGAGGACTTATTCTGTGTATTGAAAACAGACCTATTTAATACATTGAGCCTGCAGGATTCTTGTCTGTGGTCCTGTTACTTATTTGGAAATTTATGCTTCAATCATATATTCCCTGCTAGATCAGTGGTGCACTCTGCATAAAAATGCATCTTGTTGGGTAATGCCTTTACTTTTAGTATGTTGAATATCAAATACCACCAATCAGTTCCAAATCAAGGATTCCCATATTTAGCCTGTTGAGCTAGGCTGAGCACTAGTGTAATTTGTGGCTGTGAGAATAAGATCTCCTGTCAAGCAGAGTACTCCTAGGTAAATCCATGAAATATGAGTCTCAGTGATAGAAGCAGTGGTTTGGGGAGGGAACGTGCCCAAAATGGCACCCCTGTCTACATTTTTAGCCAGCAGATTTGTACAGCACTTAGAGCAGTGGAGTTCTGACCCATGACCCTGGCACCCAGTAGCAGATTAGTAGGAAACTGAAGTGGAGATGCACCAGAGACACAAAATACAGATCCAGATATAAACAGACAGAAAATGTGGGACTATTTAAATCTGGAACTCTAGTTCATCCAGTTAGAAAAGGGGTCAGATAAGTAATATAAAAATAATAAATAAAATATTGAATGAAGTAACTTCTGACATCCTGAGATGGTCTGTGATCACGTTGGGGAAAAGGGAGAATTTCAGTTGCTTCTGACCATGCTTCACTTGTTTTGTTGACAGAGGCCATAAATGTCTAGGATTGACAGTCTAACATTTCTCTTTTAATCATTACATTTCCTAAACACTTAAGGGAAAAAATGCCTGTAGCAATTAGAGTGAAAACATGGGCTTTATTGATATGTGGGTAGTGAAACTCTCACTAAACAGGAAAACATCCACTTCATCTTCAAGTACATGACAATGTGCCCACTGACACACATGACCATACCAGTGCCTGACAATGCTGATTTGCCAAAGCTGAAATCTACAAATCACTGCTCTGGAGATTACAGCATCACCCAACAAATAAGAAGGTCTACACAGATATCCTCCCACACATCTATAGTATTGCTGATTCTACCCTTATGGTTCATGGCATTTTCTAGTCATACGTGTGTGTGTGTGTATGCTTACAAACTGTGAGTGCCTGTCAAACTTACTCTGAAAAATGTCCAGTAATGGAGATTCCACGGCCTTGCTAGACAATTTATTCCACTGCTTAACTACTCTGACAGTTAGGAAATATTTCTCATGTCCAATTTAAACCACCCTTGCTGGAATTTAAACCTATTGCCTCTAGTCCTATTCTCAGAGGTTAAAGAAAACAATTTATCTCCCTCCTCTTTGTAACAACCTTTTATGTACTTAAAAACTCTTATCCTACACCCCATTTCCCCCAGTTTCTCTTCTCCAGATTAAGCAAGCCCACTTTCTCCAATCTTCCCTATTGGTCATGTTTTCTGGCTCTTTACTCATTTGTTGCTCTTCTCTGGACTTTCTTCAACATGTCTATATCTTTCCTGAAATGTGGCACTCAGAATGGACATCAGCTTAAGTATTGTGTCCAAAGCAGCATGAAGTAGAGCAGAACTACTTCTTGTGTCTTGCTTGCAATACTCAAGCTAATGTATGCCTTTTTTTTCTCCAGTAGTGTCATGATGTGACTAGTGTTTAGCTTGTGACCTACTATGATCACCAGCTCCTTTTTGGAAGTATTCGTTCCTAGGCAGTCATGTCCAATTTTCTATGTGTGCAATTGATTATTCTTTCCTAAGTGGAGTACTTTGCGTTTGTCCTTATTGAATTTCATCTTTATTTCAGACCAGTTCACCAGTTTGTTCAGAACATTTTGAATTTTAATCTTATCCTCCAATGCACTTGCAACCCCTTCCAGCATGGCATCATGTACAAACTTTATAAGTTTACTCTCTATGCCATCTAAATTACATGAAGATATTGAGCAGAACCGGACCCTATAGGACCCCATTTGATATAACCTTCTAGCTTGACTGTAAACGACTGATAACCACTCTTAGAGTGGTTTTCCAACCAGTTATGCACCCACCTCAAGATATGTTGAGCTTTACTCCAGTGTAACTGCAGAATATGGTACATCAACTCTAGTAGGAACCAAACTCTGAACACTAAAGTTAGGGAAATATATTCTGAATGTGAATCATATTGAATGAATTACAATACAGTTCAGTATAAAAAAGGGCAAGGGGTTAAATATTACTATTTTTATTTCTTTGCTTTGTTATTAGGTCCTTACTCTCACCATCAGTGCGAGCTGAATGAAAGCGCTTTAAGATTTGACCTAAAATATATGTATTGTAGTTAATTATTAGATACTGTACATAACTTGATTAGCAATCAAGCAACAGTTCTAATTAACATGCACATTAATAAATATTTTAAAAAAGTGGAGCAGGGTAATTAGTAAAGTATCATAGCAGTATTAATTAGATGGACTTTTCTCGACCTTAGGGTGGAAGGCTCCTTCTATGTAACGCCATCAGTTGTTTCAGTCACTAATGTCAGGGATTGTTGTTTGCAGAGACTGGAAGTAGCCGTAGGGATGGATAACTTGATTACCTCTTCTCTTCATTCCTTCTGAAGCACCTGATATTAGCCCCTGTCAGAAGATAGGATACTGGGGTAGATGGATGCCTGGTGTGACCCAGTATGGCTGTTCTTATATCTCCTCTTTCAAAGGAGTACTTTTCTCTGTGATTAAATATTTATCACAACCTTACTTTCTTAAGTCTCCTAATATACATTTATTCTGAGAGTTATTCTTTGCAACAGTACTCTAATCCTCATACTTTACTTTGTTTTGACCTACATGCAACTTGGTTAGAAGTCTGTTCTTTTTGTTAGAAAATGTGTTATCATTAATTTCTCCATTGCCTGTCTGAATCAGTTAAACATTTGGTTTAATAAGGAAATATTGCACTGATACTACATATCAGCACATTGGCTGCTTGTGATGTGCTTTATTCTGTTTTACACAACTTTCCATGCAAGTATAAGCATGACCTGTTAGATTTTGTAGGATGAGATTGGTTACGGTTCTCTGGCTGATACTTGCTTCTGAACATGAAGGTGGCTGAAGACAGTTCGAGCTTAAAAGCCAATTAAAATATTATTGCCTCTTAGTGATGCACCATGCATCTGCTACAAAATCTGGTGATAAAGTACTGAGAGTGGGCTACAGCTCTCTCTCTTTTTTTTTTTAATTTTTCCACACAGACAGGAAGGAATAAATGTTAAAGCCACCGAGAGAGAACACTATTTCACAGCAGAAGTAATTAGATGGACCTTTCTTGACTTCTGGACTGTAGATTGCAAGTCTCCTTCTAGGTAACAGAGCCCTTTGTTCCATTTTTAGGAGCCAGTGACTGATGTCTCCTCTTGCAAAGGAGCAGTTTCCTCTGTGATTAAATATTTATCACAGTGAGAGGCCAGCAGTAGGACTAAGTGCCTCCAATTAACCACAGCAGAGGTTCATAAGAGACTATAGGCCAAGTACAAATATTTTAAAAGAGCAGGTTAGAGCAGTGGTTATACCAGACTTTCTCCCTGCAGATCAGCCTATGTTTGTTGGTAAACAGATGTCTGCCTAATACCCTTCCACTTTAGTTGTTGTGCTCAAGTGATAAATCTGGTTCTGTCCATTATTGTGTTAATCTTGTGTATGAAAAGCTCTGTTTTGCCTGGTGATTTTGAAAAGCATCTGAAAACATAATTGAAGCCTCTGGGATTTGTGTTGTTGCTGTTGTATTTTTTCAGAGTTCTCTCCTAAAAAGAGAGTTCATAGTTAATTCCTGGGAGTGTAAATGTATGAGGTTCTTAGCCAAAAAGAAGCTTCATTGGAAAAAGGAAGGAGAGAGGCCTTGCCCCAGGTATGTGGTCAGGATCATTTGGAAAGATATAGAATGGGATCTATAATATCCTATGGAGTTGACCAGTGAATAGAATGGGATTGTGCCATAAGGAGAAGATTGGCCGATTCCTGGCTTTAATGTTTATTGATTCCTTGAAAGAACATTAGAAACTTGGAGTCACTTTGGGTTTGTCTCTTCTTGTATGTGAGGAATAGCTAATTTTGGAGCTGTCTAAAACTACTGTTGTATTATTCGTCTTCTTGTCTGTATCCTACCAGAGAATCGCTAAAAATCTCTCACTGTCTTTTATCTTTGATTTCATTGTTTCACTAGTGGCGTGTTTGGTGCCAAAAGCTAAACAACTGACTGCTGCAACAAATTTGGAGAATTTGTGCTATGCAGGGTTGAACTAAAACTTAACCAAGTAAAGGACCAAAGATAGGCATTACGGTTGATCAACAATCTACCAAATATACATCTTGAAACCAGACACAACTACAGTGAGATTCCCCTGGAGTCTTAGATTTCGGAGTATATTTTTATAAGACATTACATGAGCTTACAGCAATTTAAGATGCAGCTGAAATGTTTTCGTTACTGCTAATGAAGAACAAGGCAATGGCAGACAAAAATTCAGGTCACAATTTACTTGTTGTAAAAGTGCGTGAGCATTCCCATTATACTAACTCTGTTTTCAGTTATCAAACCCAGTCACATGGTAAAGATTGACACTGCAGAAAAGATCTCAGCCAGGTGAGTGTTTTCATTAATTCCAGCTGAGAGTTCATTCCAGCTATTTCTAAAATGATTGACTGCTGTCGTGGGATGGAACAGTGACAAAGAACCCTAAAATGTAGGGATGCCATATATGAATTAGGAAATCTTGCTGATATGTAAATGTCGGGATTTCAGTCCTCATATCACCAATGTGACTTGCATAATAAAGGGAAGATTTTTAAGTCCCCCAATAAAAGAAAGATGCTGGCTAGCCAGGTAGTGTCTGGGCCCAAATTGGGATTCAGTTTCAAGAAAGAGACACAACTAGAGTTCAGGGTCCATGCAACCACACTGAAACATCAATCCTATGTGCTTTAGTCCTGTTCTGTAATTTTATGGGAAGTTGTGGCAGGATATAGTGTTTATTAGGGGTGCAAGGCAGTAAGAAGAATGGGCATTAAGGGGGAAGATACTTCCAATACCAATACCATTCAGGTAGGCAACACTGGCCATAGAATAACTGTACATAATCAGGTGAGGAATCTGGAAGAAATTAAGTGGGAATTAAGACATCTGTACTGCAATGCAAGAAGCCTGGGGAACAGAGTGATGAACTAGATCTACTGATGGAAGTAGTGCAACCAGATATTGTTGGGATAACAGAAACATGGTGGTATAGTATTCATGCCTAGAGTACAAAGACATGAAAGGCATGTGCTATTCAGGAAAATCATAAATAAAGGTAAACTTGATGCAGTGACATAACATGTTGTTAATGATGCGGGCTGGTAAGAAATTAGAAGCGATGGAATGGATAAAACAGGGTCTGGTTTGGTCAAAATGACTCTAAGGAAGAAAGCTACCAAAGGCTCCCCTGGGATACTGTTTTGTGTATGCTACAGACCCTCCAGGATCCAATGTGGATATGGATAGATAAATATGCTACAGACCTCTGGAATCCAATTTTGTTATGGATAGCCATTTTTAATTAAATAGACTACTGTGAATTGTGTTATCGTGGAAGACCTTACCTTTCCAAATACAGCTTGGAGGACAAGTTCTACTAATGATAGTAGGGTTAAGATTTTCTTGGCTATGATAGTTGACAGATTTTTTCACCAAATAGTTGGCTGAACCCAGAAGAGTGATACCATTTAAGGGCTGGCCCAAGGTTTTTTGGTGCCCTAGGCCAACACTGATTTCGGTGCACATCCCCCCCCCCCCCCGACCGCCAGCAGAAATCCAGCTGCGTGTGGGGGTTAGGGGTCTGGTCATGGGCTGGGAGCAGAGTGGGGCAGGATAGGCTTGCTGGCCTAGCCCAGCCCTTGGCACCCCCTAATTCTTGGCATCCTAGGTGACCGCCTAGGTCACCTCTATGGAAGGACTGGTCCTGACCATTTTAGATTTGGTAATTGGGAGTAGTGAGGTAGTGAGTACCTGATAGAAGAATTAGCTGTATGCAGCAAGTTTTGTTCCAGTGATCATGAGCTAATTCGATTTAAACTAAATGGAAGGATAAACAAAAATAGATTTGCAATAGGAGCCTTGATTTAAAAAGGCAAACTTTAAAAACTGAAGGGAATTAGTTAGGGAAGTAGACTGGTCTGAGGAACTTAATGATCTGAATGTGGAGGAAGCCTGGACTTAGCTTCTGTAACTTTGATTTAATATCTGAAACCTGCATCCCAAGCAAGGGAGGAAAACTCATAGGGAAATGCTGAAGACCAAGCTGGATGAGCAAGCATTTCAAACAGGTGAGGGAGGAATGAAAGTGAGCTACTTCATGAAGGTCAGCGAATGCAGGGGAAAAATGAGAACTGCAAAAAGGCCAGCAGAGTTGGTCTTTGCAAAGGAAATTAAAATCATTAGTAAAAGGTTCTGTAGCCATTTATATAAAAAAAATTAAAAAAGGAAAGGTGAAGTGGAAAAACTGGGGCAATTAAACAATGAGGATGGGGTGGAAATTAAAGATAAACTAGGCATGGCCCAACACCAAACAAATATTTTGTCTCATTTTATAATAAGAAGCAATTGGGGTAGTGGCAGGGTGGCTAATGCAAATGAGAATATGAAACAGAATTTACCAGATCAGAGATGGAAGTCACTCAGTTAAATGGGACCTAATCCGAAAGGCCAGATACTATCTGTTCAAGCATACTGATGGGACTAGAGCATGAAATTGCAAGTTCAAATAGCAAAAATTGTTAATGAATCTGTCAACTTGGAATTTGTACCCTAGGACTAGAGGACAGCTAATATAGCACCTGTTTTTAAGAAAATGGGGGGAACAGTGATGCAGAAAACTACAGGCCTGTTAGTTTACTCTTAATTATATGCAAGGTGTTGAAACAAATTTTGAAAGAGAAAGTAGTAAAAGGCACAGAGGTAAACTTTAATTGAGGTAAAATACAAGATCTTACAAAAGGTTATCTTTTTCTTTGAGAAGATAACTGATTTTTTAGACATAGAAAATGCAGTAGATTTAAACTACCTGGATTTCAGCAAGGCATACAGTTCTGCATGAAAAATGATTAGTTAAATTTGAGAATATAGGGATTTACATAATGTAAAGGTGGATAAGAAACTGGTTAAGGGAAGAATGAGTCATACTGGAAGTTGAACTGTTAGACTGAAGGGAGGTTACTGTGGAGTTCCTCTGGGGTTGGTTTTGGGATCAGTCTTATTTTTAATAGTGACCTGGGCATAAACAATGGAACTATACTAATGCACTCTCTGGATCCAGCAAAGTTGGAAGGTTTTGCCAGAATGGAATAGGACTGGAATATCATACAAGGAAGTCTGTATGACCTTGAAAACAGTAGAAATCGGATAAAATGTAATAGTATAAAGCCATGCATTTCAGGACTAACAAGAAGAAATTTTACTATAAGCTGGGGATTTGTCAGATGGAAGCATCAAGTTAAGAGTATATTAGCTGATCACAAGATGATTATGAGCCAGTGTGGTGTGGTCATGAGAGGTTAATGCTTGCATCAAATAGTTATTTCCAGTAAAGCGTTATTGCCGTTATATAAGGCACTGGTGAGACCTCATCTAGAATACTGCACACAGTTCTGGTCTCCCATCTTTAAGAATTATTATTTCAAACTGGAACATGTTCAGAGAAGGGCTACTAAGACGATGAAAGGAATTGAAAACCTACTTTGAGAGGAGACTCAAAGAGCTTGGTTTATTTAGCTTCATCAGGCAAAGGCTGATGGTAGATATGGTTGCTCTACTTAAATACCTCAGATGGATAAACATCACAGAGGGAGAGGAGTAATTTAAATTGTGTCATCATTGACACAAGAACAGGTAGCTATAAACTGGCCATAAACAAGCTTAGACTTGAAATTAGGGGGTGTGTGTGTGTGGTGTGCGTGAGTGAGTGACCATAACCTAACTGGCTTTAAGACTGCCTAAAATGGTATATAGCTTGTCTATAACCACCAATAACAAATATCCCCTATTGCCAGTGATGGGACACTAGATGGGGAGGCTTCTGAGTTACTATAGGCAATTTTTCCCTGGTATCAGATTGTTGGGTCTTGCTGAAATACTCGGGGTCTAACTGACTGTAATATGTGGGGTCAGGAAGGAATTTGCTCCTCAGACAATTTGGCAGAGACCCAGGTTTTTTGCCTTCCTTTGCAGCATGGAGCATGGATCAGATGAAGGACTGAAGTAGAATAAATGGTAAATTCTCTGTAACTCTAAGTCTTTTCATCATAATTAGAGGATGTTAGTAATTCAGTCTGAGCTAGGGATCTATTACAGGAATAGATGGGGGCAGTTCTGTGTTCTGTAATGTGCAGGAGGTCAGACTAGATGATCGAGATGGTTCCTTCTGAACATACAGTCTCTGAATCTTGAGTGTGGCTTAGTGAGATTGGGGCTCCAGGCTGAAAAGTCTGGGCCTCATAAACTTCCCTGATACTCAACCTGGAGCTTTTATAACGAAAGGACATCTTCACTGGAAACACAGAAAATGAGAAAAAGGTGGAAGCTGCTCCAAGTTCTTTTAAGGACAAAAGAAATTACTTTGTAAGTAATACTTAAAAGACAAACTTTGAATTAAAGAACAAAGGGGTAGCTGTGTTAGTCTAGTTCAGCTAAACAAGCAAGGAGTCGTGTGGCACTTTTAAAGACTAATGAATTTATTTATCACATGAGCTTTCATGGAAGAACTTTGTCCCACTTTGTCAGATGCTTTGTAGATGGAGGAATTTACAGAATGGGAAGAAAATTAATGCAGAAAAGTGGAAGTCATGGGAACAGGTCACACTAGAACAGCAAATCAAAGCAGTTGTTAAGATTTGAACACTGTTGTAATGGAAAAGAACTTATAGTCATGATTTAATCCTGCTTTCACACAGTCAAATTTGCATATGAATTCTAATTCTGCAGTTTCTCTTTGAAGTCTTGATGTGTTACCCATTTGCTTGAGCACAGCTATTAACAAATCATCAACAGTGATTAAGAAGACTGAAGTGCTCAGCTACTGGTTTTCGAATATTGTGATTTCTGATGTCAGTTTTTTGCCCATTTATTCTTTTGTGCAGAGACTGTTTTGTTTGCCAAATATATAAGGTGTGGAGGCATTTCTGGCACATGACGGCTTAAATTGCATTGGCAGATGAGCAGGTGAATGAGCCCTTGATGGAGCAGCTGGCTTGATTAGGTCCTACGACGGTGTCTTTTGCGCAGATATGTGGGCAAAGCCTGCTTCGATTTGCTGTTAGTGACCTGATCCCATGACTTACACTTCCCTAACTTTATTTTCCTACCATTCTGTAAGTTCCCCCATCTTCAGAGTGTCTGACGAAGTGTGATTTTTCTCCTGCAAAAGCTCATGCAATAAATAAATTTATTAGTCTTTGAGTACCACAGAGTTCCTTGCTTGTCTTTCATTAAAGACGCTTTTGTGAATTTATTAGTATTTTTTATTACTCTTATTATTTATTAGCATTTTTAAGAGAATTTATTGGGATTATTATTGAGGCCCCATTATGCTACACTCTGTACAAAGGTGTGATGAAAAGATGATCCCTGCCACAAAGAATTTACAATCTAATATCTATTGAGAATAAGATACCATTCATGAATGCTGAGAAAGCAAGGGTTTAATAGGCAGTTTGAAAGCATAGGGGAGAGTATTCATTCTTCATAATTAGATGTTGCATTCTGCCAATGGCACACTCAGATTAGACTTTAAAATCTTTGACTTGGAGATCATGTCTTCCTATGGTTTGCACAGCGCCTAGCACAATGAAGCTGCAATAGTGATAAGGGCCTGTAGACACTACTTCACTATAGATTATAAACATAAGGATGATAACTTTCATTCACTGTATGCAACAGAAATGGGATTAGTAGGAACAACAGAGCACAAAATTGTGGCCTAGTAATTTTGACACGTTCAAAGGCTTGCAGTGGCTGCCAGAGCATGTAAAGCACATCTGGTCACTCAAAAATAAGCCAGTGCCTGAGCTAAACCATAAATTGCCTCTGAAAAAACAACCACTTTATACCCAGCACAAAAAAAGGTGCTAATTTCACTTTGCAAACACTGTGCAGAATTCAGGAATAAAGAACCTTTGGACAAAAAGTAATATGACTGAATCATATATTCTGTTCTACAAAATACAGAGGAGTGAATCACATTTCAGTGTGTATTCACCAAGGGTTCCACATGCCCTTTAAACCAAGGAAACTGAACACAAGTGTAATAACTGCAAAATCCTTAGTACTTAGATACTTAGAACCTGGGGTCAGCGTATAATAATGAAAGAAACCTGTACTCTTGAGGTGACAGTGATACTGCAGTTCCCAACACTGATGAGAGGAACCAATTTGGTCAGACCTATTTAGATTTTTTTAGATAGAACTGCCAAGGTCAGGTCCATGCTTACATATTGGACAGCTTGTGTGTGTGTGGGTGTGCGCATGCACAACACATGCATGCATTGCCTTTGATAACTGTGTACTTTGATTTACACTGACTTTATAATTGTGATACCAATGTACCTGTGTTCAGCATTACACAAGGTATACTAAACCTACCAGAGTACATATAGAAAATTAAACTTCTGACAGCATAATATTATTTCACAAATTAAATAAATTCATACCTAGGCAAAATGCCTCAACCCAGTTGGAGTACACAGATCAATAATACTGATTGACTAATAAGCTTAATAACATGCTGGCTAGTCATAACTCAGCAAGCAAAAAACACAGTCTGAACCCCCTGTTGGAATCTCCCTGGCCATTCTGATTCTAGGTTTAAATTGTCCTAAAAGCGCAACACACAGTCTGTAAGTGAATTCCAGCAATGTGTCTACACAACAACATGGGAGGCTAATGGATTTAAACGTACCTATAACCCTAGTTATTCCAATTTACAACTAAAACATCATAAAATTTCCAGCATATGTTCTCAAATCCATGGATATGTCCATTATAATTCCTAATTGTTTTATTACAGTAATATTTTGAGGCACTCACCAGGACTGTTGTTCTGAAAACTCAGGTAACAGAGAGCTCCTGCACAAACACTTTATCACCTAGGGCCTTGTTTACAATAGAATTTATGCCAGCATAAATACTTGTGTGGACAGCAAAATGTAACAGGCGACACTTTCCCACTGACATATCTATGCCATTAGTGTAGTGGATTTTATTATGTTGCCAGGAGCACTTTCTCCCATCAGCATAACATGGCCACACAAGCACTCTTACAGTGGTGCAGCTATACCAATACAACTGTAAATTTTCAGTGGAGACTAGCCCTGAGAGAAGATTAACAAAGGGCGAGACAAAAGACTATAATGTGCAAGCAGAGAAACTCATGGTAACTCCATTTTTAAATTTATTTGCTCCTTTTTGCTGCATTGTTTCCAGTGTGAGATTTCAAAGTGGTTTATGGGGGCTCAGATTGGATGAGAGCAAGGCAGAAGGGTGAAGCTATTTGGAAATTGCAAAGGCTTTTCTGTGTGGAAAAAATTCATTTTCAGTGAAAAATTAAACCCCAAAATTTCCAGTGGATAATTGAAACCTTCCATTTGAAAATGCCACTGCAGTGACTCACAGAAGTTGTCATTTGGGTGATTCATGACCATAATCTCCTCTCCAGGCTGGGCTCCCTAGCTATACATCTGTTATGATGTGCTATGGTCCATCCTCTTCCTCAGCTGCCATTGTATCCTGGAAGTCCCCAGCCATGGTGCAAAATGGAAGATACAGTCAAGCTGGAAAACCTGCCCCATAAAGCAGAGTAGGGCATTGAGGCAGCCTTTAATCAACATTTCTTTTCACACAAAGTGATACATTTCTATTGAAAGCCCAACTTCTCATGAGGGAAAAAAAAGCTAATGTATTCAAAGATCCAGGTTTCTGTTAGTTGTTGATGAAAATTTTTTTTATCAGCCCTTGTTATTAGGAAAAAGAAAAGAGAAAGTGACAGTGAACAGAGAGAGGGATGGTGGAGTTGAGTATGGATTTCTGAGAGACTAGAGTTGGCATTGGAGGAATGGAGAAGGAGGGAATGAGGATACCAAAAGAAGGAGAAATAATAGAGGAGTTTGCCACAGACATATTCATATGTCTGGCTTTTTCATTCCAAGAAATATAAAGATCCCTTCATGAAAGAAGAAATAATCTTATAAAAATAATAAAAGGAACATGAAATGCTACTGAGGGATATTGGATGTGTTGTATCAACCATCAGTATTCACATGTCAAGCAGTATAGCAACTAGAAATGCAAATCACAGAGCACATGACTGTGGATACCCTTGTTACAGGGATGAGGATAAAGTGTATGGGAAATAAATAGGCAAAGAGGGGATGTAGTTGTGAGCAGAGAACATGCCACATAAAGAAAGACATCAGTCATGTGGCAGCTGGCATGACTAAAGAAAATGTCCAGCATTTGGGACTCTACCCTGACATTGTAATAAGGCCAACTGCTCTGCAGACAGAGCAGGCAAATGCATAGGTAAAAGGCAACACTCCAAGGACTGCTCAAATAACAGTGAAACACTCCTGATCATGCTAGTATGGCTTACTTGATACAGCAGTTGGTGGAGATTCAGGAGACTGGGATTCAATTCCTGGCTCTACCATGGCTTTGCTGAGTGACCTTGGGCAAACCATTTCCCTCAAATTTGTCATCTGTTTAAGAAGAAGGGATGAAACTAGAGATCTTTAAATATGCTATATGGCTATGTCCACACATACATCATTATTTCAAAATAACCCATTTCGAAATGAGTTATTTCGAAATAAAGTCCTTATTTTGAAATAAGTTAATTCAAATCAACAGTTTGTTAATTCGAATTAAGGGAAAGCCTGCTTTCGAAATAGCTGTTGTTTTGAAATGGTTATTTCAAAACAAGGTCGTTCGGACATGTTGTTTCGAAACAGTTGTTTTGAAACAATGGTGTTGTTTCGAAACAACATGTCCAAACGCCGTTGTTTCAAAACAACCATTTCGAAACAACAGTTATTTCGATTAGATGTGAGGTTTAACGGTTTCAAAATAACGGCTGTTATTTTGAAACAACGGGTCCCAGTTTTTTGAGATAATGGTGCGTCGTGTGGACATTCCACTTCTTATTTTGAAACAACCTCTGTTGTTTTGAAATAAGAAGCCTGTGTGGACATACTCTATAAGAGCTAAGTATTATTATAAAACAAAAAAGGTGCAATCTCAAATGCTCACTTAAAATATGCATAAATGACCTACACATGAAATGCAAAATGGACACAGGAGAACAAGGGAATGTAATAAAAGAAAGCGAAATAGTGTAAGTATAAAGACTGCAGTCCTGTAGTGAGGAAAGTTCTTGAGTGTTAGAAGGGTTAATGTGAACAGAGATACAAAGGCAAATACCATAAAGCAGGTGTCAGTGAAAATCATTGTGGAAAGCAAGAAGTCATAGACATATGGCCAAGTGCGACACTTGGGTTAGTCAGAAGGATGTTTGCCATGGACAGTCAAAATAACTATAGTAGTAATCTTGAATCTGGTCTGTAGAGGCTTAATTACAACATTTGAAGATATGATCTCAGGAAACGAGAGTCTCCTGGTGATACACAAGGCAGCTTAAGAGAGAACACAGTGTTTCTTGTGCATGCTATGCAAAACTCTTCTTGAGTTTAAAAACAAAAACCAGAAGGAAGAGCAGCAAAACATAACAGATGGTATCATTCATAGACTAGAAGAGCCAACAGACTGGGTTCCCTTCATGATAATTGTATAGAGGAAAGGGGGTGGGCACAGACTTTGAATTAATCCCCTGGGATCTGAACAAGAACAATAAAAAGGAACATTTCCACTTTGCCCATGGGGAATGAAGTGTTTGCTGAGATGGCAGAAGCCAAATTCTTCAGTAAATGAGATGCATTGGCAGAGCTTTGGCAGATTCCCTGAACACAGAGCTTCAAGATTTCCACTTTCAATAAAACACTTGGCAGATAATGCTTCTTGAGATTACATTCAAGAATATGTTCAGTACCAGAAGTAGTTCACTGCACAACATTACAGATGTTTGAAGTTCTATCAGGAATAAAAGTATTATTACTGATATCATAATAGTCTTCAGAAGTACTGATGATGAACAGCCAGGGCAATGGTGGAGGGTTTGGGAAGCATAAGAAACAACTTTAAAGAGGTTTCAAATAATTACAGTTGCCTTCTGAACAAAGAAATTGGCCAAAAAGGATGACTTTATGATCTGGGTAAAGACTTAATCAGGAATTCAGATCCTGCAAGGAATGTTGTATGTTACTGGAGACATCCACACTGTGATAATCACAGCTGTCCTGGTTCATCTGACTAAGGGGGTCTCAGGGTTCAAGTTGGAGGGCTAATGGATTGCAGAGTAATTGTTGAGGCTGAGGCTGGAACTTGGGTTCTGAGACTTTCTCACCATGTGGGATCCCAGAACCCAGGGGCCAGGCTAAGCCCAAATGTCCACTCTCTAGCTGTCCTGCACTGTGAGGCTCAATGCTGCAGAGATGTGGGTTAATTTATTTATTTATTGTTTTAAATCTCACTATAGATATATCTAGTAAGTTCACATCCAATGAGATATTTCCAACAACTCTTAACTATTCTATAAAGCCATAGAATGGGCACAGATGTTCAGGAATTTTCCATCAATTTTGCAGTTTCTGGAAAATCAAAACTTTTCATAGAAAAATATCCTCCTGAATTTTCCAAGATATATAGCAGTCTCTACTGCGATTGAACAGATGTAGTTCCTTACAGGACTAGCATTGAGTCAGAGCATCATGGGAGATGAAGTCTGGACAGCCTGAGCAATAGAGAAGAATGGAGACTTGAGGCATACAAACATCAGCTGCATGCAACATCACAGCAGCTCAGGGAGACGCAAACTAAGGATGCACTACGTGAAAAAGAAATATTTGGTTTTTGTTAAGCAAAAGAAACACTTTGATTTGGGAATCTCCAACCATGTTTTGACCAGCAACATCAATGACATTGTAACATTGCTGAGCCTTTTTTTTCAACTTTACATTCCATGAAAAATTTTGATAAATTTTGACTTTTTCATCCTGAATCAATATAAAGACAGAATTTAAACTAGCAGAATTTTCCATAAGATACCACATAGCACTTCCTATGCAAGCCTACTTTATTCTTTAATATGACATCATTCCAACTCTAACACAGGCTCTGTTGGGAGCAGACCTTCAAAATCCCACCCACCAGGTTTCTTTTGTGGTCACAGGTTCATTACAGCCTCAGCTCAGAACAAGCACCCAGTTTTATGGGGTCTCAGTAGGCTCACTTCTTCCAATCCTACCCTATGGATTGTGGCCCTCTAGACCAGGGGTCCTGTCCATTTGGTGGATCAGGAGGAAGGCCCTGAGTCTGTTTAAAACCAGGTTATTTATCCAGAAGTCCTTGCTCTGTCTGTTGGTCCCTGGAAAATCAAGTTTGAATTAATTCAGTCCAGTTATTGAACTAGTAACTGGAGTGCCTGTCAAGCGAATGGCTTCAAAAGGCTGCTAACAGGGGAAGTATATTAGCAACCCCAACTGACTAGAGAAGGTATATATAATAACGCAACAGCTCATATACAATTTCATTTTTACTAGAATGAGTCTCAAAGTATTAGCATTAACTGCACAAGGTTTACCTTAATTCAGCAAAGTATACCCTAGTTAAATCAGGTTTTTAGGCAATTACCAGATGTTTTCAGTGTGTCACAGAATTGGAATGAGGATAATTTGGTCCATCTGATTCTGAATCAGGCCCTGATTGTAACTCTGGTGAAGGAATTGCTACTTTTTAATCTATATATGAATTAAATTGAAATTCATTATTTTTAAATAAAATGCTACATTAAAAAAAGTTCAGCCCCTAGGACAAGGCATTGTATCTTTCTGCAGAAAAGAACTCCATGACTGAGCCATTGCTATAGTGATTAAATCACAGATTAAACCATGGGATTCAGTGAACCCTGTAAAATTGTTTATGGATAACCACTAATGGAAGAAGGCCCAAAGACAAATCAGAGATGACCAAAGTCAGGCTAATTTGCAAAGATCAATGTGGTGACTGCCTTCATCTATCATCTCAAATACATGTACATGGGAATCAATTGTAATCTATCTCTTTTCTCAGGTCAATTAATCTTTTTTAATTTTGTAAGGCTAAGCATCCTAGCATGGTACTCTTCAGAATATTTGTGAGATGCTTTGTATAAAGATCAAGTGGCCTAGAATTTATCATGCAATCACATAACACTAGAGAGAAGGCCTAGTGGGAGAAGTCACTGCCACCTGAGGCCAGTTGACTATCAATCCTGACTTCCACTCTGCCTTATGCTTAGAGGCAATACATTTTAACTGTTGTTACCTATGATAATTTAAAATCCAGTCAGGTAGCAAAATTTTAGAACTGATTATTGGTTTATGAAGCTGGACCAATTAATCTTGTTGGATGATGGAATGAGCAAAGGCAATAAGGCCTGACTGAGGCTTGCTTCTCTTCCTACAGTTTTGAGTCTGCAAGTACACATATACATCCACATCTTCTGAGAAAGGAGGTAGTGTAGAATCATTGATTAAAAAGAAGAAGAGATGTGAAGCTATAAGGAGATAACTTCTAACTTGGCAACAAGAATAACAGCATTTATGATCACACAGGATCTCTGTCTTGAGCAGGTGGACCTAATTACCTATCCTTCATAAAGGATCTTCATCTAGCTGGAAATATATTGTCCTCTGAAATCTCACAAAGTAGTCTAAGAGTAAAAGAAAAGACCTGAACTGGCTTTGCAATATCCTCCAGTGTGCAAATAACCAGAAGTGCAAATTTCTGGATTGTTCTTGTTTCACCATTCTCTCTCCCTCTGGCTTCACTTGCGTTGGCTAACTATGAAAGTGAAAGTCCAAGAGAAACTTTTCATCCCAATGGACAACTCAGCTGTGAATTTTCTGCACTACAATTATAGAGCAAAAGAATAAGGAATATCAAGAAATAAATATTGATAATGGGACTATTAACAGTGACAAATAATTAGTTACTCCATGGTGAAAATACCATCTATGGTTGTATTAATTTAAAAGGTTGTACTAGTAGAAAAATGTTTTGGTCAATAGTTTAGCAAATTAACATCTTAATAAGTAAATATTGCCACTGTTTTCTGACAGCATAAACTTATGTTAAATATCCATACTAATAATATATTTTGTGCTTATGAAGCATCTTTTATCTGAAGCACTTTACAGATGGTTAAATGATCCCTAGTTTAGGGCGAGAAACTGAGGCATAGAGATGAATCCTGACTGCCATTTCCTCTAATGATCTAATCAGCATTATGCTTTTGATATGGTCTTTTAAGAACTCTGTCTTTGAAAGCATGGGCAGCTGTTCTAAAGAACCTTTCTTCAAAGCACCATTGACTCAGAGATGGATTTCCCATCAAAGATAGCTGACTATTGTGGTATGCTACTTATGGTGCCCAAATTCTGCCCTTACTTAGTCCCTATGTAGTTTGGATGGTTGCAACATTAAAATAATATTTCGCTTTTCATCTGAGGAACTCAAGAGTATGTTACTGAATTTAGCCTCCGCTCACTTTAGTGAAAGGGAAACTACAGTACAGTAAGAGCAGGTGTTTTGGTTCTTATCTTACAATACTATTATGGCAGAGCTCCCAGTCTTATGCTATAATCATGAGGCAATATTTTCTTCCAATAGACAGGTGTCACCATGTGGCTATCATTCAAATAAGTGAAGTCTGCATTCTGTTTTAGACTCAGAAGTACTGATGTGTTTAGTTTTCTGATACACAGCCTACTTGCCAATATTTAAAACATTTCTTGGAAGAGAAAAAGATCATATTGACCACAAATTGCAAAGGGGGAGCTGTGGTGTTAGTCTTAAAGTGCCACAGGACTCCTTGCTTCACCAGAAGGTGTTCTGTATTGCCTATGTTAATACACAATTCCCCCCTGCCACTCCACCTTAAAACTGAGGATTCATTTAATGTTATTGATTGGAAGAACTTGTCACTCTCACCTTAGAACCTGGTCAATCGGCAGCATGTATCAATTATCCTTTAAATTTCATGTATAATTTAAAGTTTTTTTTCAACAGTGTCACAGCTTTTTCAAACAAAATAGGTTGCTGAAGAAGAGGCAGGTGACTACCACTATTTTGAAAGCTTGGTCCCTCCCATTAGCCAATATAACTGGGAAAATCTGTTGTTTTGTACCATGGCCAAACCTTTGCTTTTTAAGGATTATGTAAAAGGTCATCTATGTTCAAACATGCTGGAAAAAATAGAAAAAAGAGGAAGCAGTGAAATAATATGCTGTATGTAAGGATAAGTAAAAGTGCTTTGGGTCTTTAAATGGTTTTGAAGGAGCTTGTTGACTGCTCACATAGGCTATGTCTACATAGCACTTTTATTTTGAAATAACACTGGTTATTTCAAAATAAAAGAAATTTCGTCTACATGACGTTTTCTTATTTTGAAAGGACGGATCCTGTCCTTTCGAAATAAGAACCATTGTTTCAAAACAGGTTAAACCCCGATTGTTTTGGAACGGCTGTTATTTCGAAATGGTTATTTCGAAATAAGGCCATTTGGACATGTTGTTTTCAAACAACTGTTTCGAAACAACATGTCCAAACAGTCTTATTTTGAAATAACCATTTTGAAATAACAACCGTTTTGATAGCAGGCTTTCCCTTATTTTGATATGTCATTTCGAAATAAGGGTTTTATTTCGAAATAAGTCATTTCAAAATGACTTATTTTGAAATAAAACTTTGTGTGTAGACATAATATATATGGTTGCCAGTGGAATTACTTCCTTTGGCCTAAAAAAAGCAAGGAGTCTTGTGGCACTTAAAGACTTGCATTTATTTATCTCATGAGCTTTCATGCGAGAAAATCCCACTTTGTCAGACATCTTTCTCCCACGAAAGCTCATGTGATAAATAAATCTTTTGGGGTATGTCCACAAGTCTTTTTTATTTTGAAATAAGTGGTTATTTCAAAATAAAAAAGTTTTAGTCTGCACCACGTATTCTTATTTCAAAACAACGGAGCCCATCATTTTGAAATAAGAGCCGCCATTTTGAAACGGCTTAAACCACTTTTGTTTCGAAATGGTGGTTATTTCGAAACTGATTATTTTGAAATAACACCGTTCAGACATGTTATTTCAAAACGACCATTGTTTCGAAATATCATTTGACCTTCAAGGTCCTACCCCCCCACAGCACCCTGGCCAGGGAACAGCACCCTGGCCAGGGTGCTGAGCAGAAGTGCAGGGGGGCAGTGGGCACCCCAGCTGGCTTCCCTGCCGCTTCCCCTTGCCGAGGGCGGGGGGGGGGCAGGGGAGGGCAGGGAGAGCCAGGTACTGCAGCTCCCCCCCGCCAGTCTTCAGGGCAGCCTTGGGTGCCCCACACTCCCTCCCCCCACAGTGCGTCACCTGCTGCCCCAACAGCAGTGGGCGACAACAGGGCAGGGGAATCCCTGGGGGCAGCTTTCCATGTTGCCACACCCCCCATGCTGCCCTTCTCCTGAATTGAAATAGCATGTCCATACGCAGGGCATGCTATTTTGATTTCAGGGTGTCTCTTATTTTGAAATAAAAAAAATTATTTAGAAATAAGTCATTTTGAAATAAGGCTTTTATTTCAAAATGACTTATTTTGAAATTACTTATTTCGAAATAAGCCTTTGCGTGTGAACATAGCCTTAGTCTTTAAGTGCCACAAGATGCCTTGCTTTTTTTGCTTTCTTAGACTAATACAGCTGCCCCTTTGGAACTTCCTTTGGGCTGGGGGACAGGTGGGAAAGGCGCAAGCGGCCATAGTCTACAACTTCAGATACTTAGGTTCAAGTCCCTGTTCTACCACAAACTTCCTGGGTGATACTGGACAAATCATTTAGCCTTTCTATGCCTCATTACATGTAAAATGGGGATAATAGCACTTCCTTACTTTGCAGGGATGTTCTGAGGATAGCTACATGAAAGATCAGCACATGATCAGCAACTATGATAATAAGTGCCACCTAAGAGATTGCTAGAAAGCAACTAAGGCTCTGTTATGAGAGAAGTTTTACCTTCGCATATCTTCTTTTAAAGAGACACCAGCATAAATCCCAGTAACACCTTAATTTTTTTTTTACCCACTGTTACCACCTAAAATTACTATTACTGAAAGAAGAGTAGAGGGAGGAAATATATTTTTCTATTTTTTATTTCCCTTTTTTCATTTGACATTATGTTGTTTAGTCATTTCCCCCATTCAGTCAGGTTTTTTTTTTCCTGTACATCTTTTACAGAGCAACACAGGTTAAAAAAAATAAAATAAATAAACTGGAAAATGTGATTGCCAAGGCAGAAAATTTAGGAAAGGGACTCAGAAGCAGGTACACATACGATTGCATTTAGGACTGCCTAGATTTCAAGCTAATAGCATCCCTTTAAATTTTTGTAAAAATTGTGTTAAATCTACCCATAGAAGAGCTTTTACTTGTGCAGATGGTACTCATTTGGCAGATCACCCTGATGTTGGCATCATTGCAGGGGTCATATTTGTACACAGATGGACTGTTCTTCACCAGTTTCTTCACTGTAACAGAACCAAATTTATTTTCCTTCAGTAATAGGCAGGCATATTATGTATCTCCAACCTATTCCTTGTCGAACTTCATGCTTAACCTGGCCATTGAAAAGCATATTAGCTACTTTGTGTATGTCGTCACTGACGTTGCCAAATTTGCCATCATCAATTGAATTATCCAGATCGATTGAATGGAAGTGAAGACCCATTCCATTGATCAGGAAGTGGATTTAGTAAAACCACCTCCACAGAAAGCATAATGCTGCAACAGTGGGTACTGTGACAAAGCTCCTTCTCTACTGTGGTGGGTCCAACCCTTGTGTCTAGCTGTAGAACAGAAACTGCTTCACCCCTACGCCTCTTTGCTGGCGTTCTTGTCCCTCCAACGGATGGCCAGTTGGGATGGTGGGGCCCAGTCCCAACCTCAACTGCAGGCCCCAACCCAGGGACCCTACAAGTAGCAGCCTTACACTGCTGCTTCTGGAAACCAGCTAGATCCCCTGTGTTACTTCCCTACGCCCCTCGACATAATGTCCAAACTGTGCAAACAGGTGCCCCTTCTGACCTCTTTGCCAGAAGTCCTTGGACTCTGAAAGTTCCCCTGGGTATGGTAGTGGCCTGTGAAATCTCTGATTCTGGCAGGGTCTTTTTCCCTCAGGCCTCCAGATCTGGGAAAGGTCCTATGCCTCCCAAGCCGGGGAATGTCCTTTGCTGAGTCGTTGTACCTGAGGGTATTTCTTGACCAGAATTCTGCTCTTTCTCCTAAGTCCTCCTGGCGTTTCACACTATCTTGTTCTTCATACACACTCTGGTAGCTCTCTTCACTCACACTACAGCCACACTGTTTCTCTGAAGGGGAGGCTTTTTAACAAGTCCTGGGTTGGGCCTTGATTTGCTTCAGGTCAGCCAATTAACCTGGAGTAACCCCCTGCTCAGCTACCCAGGGAAAAGGGACTTGCTGAGCCTGGGGCTGGTATATTGGGCTTCTATTACTCTCTGAAAGCCATCCAGACTAACCCTGTCACACTACACATTTCTTGTCAGCACAGCATAGTGGAGACAGCATACAGAGTGGACTTTAACAAGTTGATGTAAGTTATGGAAGCTACTCTATGTTGTTTTGTGTAACGCCTGTCGACTGCTGACGAATTTGCAGGTAAGTGTAGACCAGGCCCTTGTTCACTTCTGAAATTCCCCTTGCTTGTATCCCTGTTGTGGAAATACAGTATGAGGATGAGGCACAGCTGCTGATATCAGATGTTTGCTTGTGGCCACATGTGGAGCCACAGCAAATTCACAGTGTCTGCAGTTTTGACATTTAAAATATTATACTAGAAAAGGTCTAGTCACATGGTTCTTAGGCAGTGTCAAGTAAATAAAACCAATCTTTTCAGTGTAAAGGATAGTATGTACAACACACATAGCACAAGAGTTACATTGTTACTAAAAAATAAAATAAAATGAAGGCAAAGAGACTTACACTTCCCTGCATTTATTTTCCTTCCATTATGTAAGTTCCCCCATGTGCAAAGCATCTGATGAAGTCATATTTTCTCCCATGAAAGCTCATGCAATAAATAAATTTGTTAGTTTTTAAGCACCAGAAGATCCCTTATTTGTTTTGCTGAACTAGACTAACACCAGGGTACCCCTTTTGAAATTGTTATCACTAACCGTATCAATTTAAAAGTTGGTGCTAACAAGTCTCTTTATACTTTTTTGTAGGAAAGTAGTTGTAAATATCCATGAACTACTTTTTTTTTCTTTAATTCCAAAAGTTGTTCTGGATGTACATGAAGTCCCTTGTGGCCACCATGGCTGCACTTGACAGTCACTGAAATAGAGGGTTTTAATACATTTGGAGGAATCTTAAGAATCTGGAGCCAAGAGGACATTATTATGGGAAGATAAAAAATAAAATTGAGAACATGTTTTCCATTAATTCAATTCATTCCTGTGTACATTCCACAGAGGAAAGTTACTTCTTTGTGGCAGAAGTTCATGTGACTTGTATATTGTGATCACTGCCCCATAATGCAAGCAGTCTAGCTTATGCATGGCATGCTTCTATCTGAAATGGATCTTCAAAGGGACTAGGAGATAATGAGATACAGAAATTTCAAATCTAGGGTAATAGGTCATATTCTGTGATAGTGACCAATAGTTGTTGCCATCAGTTTAGTGACTTATATGAAATGAACTCCTTGTTTAAAGGGAAGAAATCCATGTCATTTAAAGCACTAATAGTTATTCAAACTGGCAATTTCAATACAGACACAATGGCCTGAATAGACATCTCGTCCCTAGAAGCAGTCCTGTTGGGTCAGATTTGAGGCACAATGGCAAGAGAGTGTGGGGGACAGAACTGCTCACTGCCTTCTTTATACAGCATTTGTTCTGTTAGTAAATAGAGAACTTTTGTCTCTAGTGTGCTCGTTGCCTTTCAGAATATATAAAAACTATGCACCTGTCCTGTTTAAAGGAAACTTGAGAGTTTCTCAGTTCCCATGCTGCCTCTGCTTTTCATTGAATCATTACTCTCCCTTGCTGATCTAATGGTCATACAATCTTAAAAAGTGACATAGAGCAGTTATTTCACTATAACTATTATTTACTTAGTAAAGTGTGTTGCTTAGTACTTTCATGTAGCAAAAAATAGTTTTGTACTGTGTACAAATGATGTCAAAGTTAAAATTATTATGGGAACCTGAACCTTGCATTTCTTGACATTTATGTAATAAAATCTTAACATTACTGCCTCAATAATGTCATTTTTGTTATATGATATCTTATAAACATTCCTTTTTCAAAGAAAGTCCAGTTTGAGAGGAAGCCAGAAAGCATTATTCTTAATTATAAAAGAAATTGCTTTTTTTTTAATCAAAGTGTTTGTTGCTTCCAAGTTCTAATTTATGAGTATTTTCATTGATTGTTTGGTTTATATCTTGATTCCTATTTAACCCCTCGACTGCTTTTATGGACAAAGAGTTTAATCTAAAGTCCAGTGAAACATTTTAAATTGGATCAGGCACATCAAGAGTTTGTCCAGAGTCATTGCATTCTCAGCTGAGTTGAGTAACTATGTGATTGATCATAGTGGGTAACAGTCATAAATAGCAAAATTGCTGACTTAGCTAAATTTTGCTTTTGCAAAATACAGAAGCATTTCTAAACTTTGTTAATTTCATATCCATCTGGTAAGTCTTCATAATCAGTCTCTCATTATCTACTTTTTAATGTTTTTCTGGTTAATCTGATGCCACAGGAATTTTTCTTTGCAAGAATTCTCACTTGAAACCATGGAAAATTGTACATGTTGCTTATACATGCTTGCCTACAGCTGGTTCCTGGGGGGAGGGATGGGATATTTTTTCCCATCACTGAACAGTTCTATACAAATAGCTGAATTACATTCTTGTGTTTCACTAAGAGTATTTAAAGACACAGGAATAATTTAAAACCAGATCTTCTGATTGAAGCACTAGCTAGAGTGAGCAAAGTATTAGGGAGAAAAAAGTGAAGTGTCTGGTACTGTGTTATCAAGAAGAAGAGAGTGCTTGCCCTGGGATAGTCTTCACTGGCGGTGGAAAATTTGATCAGGAAGCTGATTTACTAACACCACCCCAGCAACTAGAATAGTGCTGAATTGAACAGAGGTCCCTCCTTTTGACTCAGTGCAGTGGGTGAGCAGGGTATTAGGCAGTCAAACTCAGATGTGCAAATTATTTTAAGTAACTTGCATATCTCCATTCAGCTGCCACTGAAAGTCATGGGCAGTGTAGATCTGCTCCATGTTAGATGTTCTTCCCCCATCCCCAGTGGCTTGGAAATCTTAAATTCTGCTACCACTAGAAGTATCTTGATTTCTAAGTTAGAGGTTATGTCCTGTTGAGTCAATTTGGAGCTTTAAATAAGTCAGTCAGAGGTCTGCATTTAAGAAAACTGAATGCAGCTTTCAAAATCCATTGTTCCTACTTCCTCAACTATTTGAGGACTTCGAGGGACACCCAAAGATACTGAAGATTGTACTGTTATGTCAGCCCCCCCTTAATGGATGAGGGAACAGAGGTTAGGTGACTTGTCCAGTGACTCAGGAGCACAACAAGGACTATAACATAAGAATACCTTGTCTGAGGCCCATCCCAAATTTACTGGATGATGTGGCCTTTAAAATATTACCATTAAAACACAACACCAGCAACAGATGGGTTTAAGAAAGAGACTGACTTCAATATG
Organism: Podocnemis expansa; assembly: GCA_007922195.1. Taxonomy (NCBI): domain Eukaryota; kingdom Metazoa; phylum Chordata; order Testudines; family Podocnemididae; genus Podocnemis; species Podocnemis expansa. The sequence continues at coordinate 42,820,390 of ML682005.1, forward strand.
TTGATGATAAGTACCCCATTAGCCTGTGACCTTAAAACTAAAAGAAAAAATATCCATGTGAATCTCTCACAGCCTTCTAGTGAGTACCATAATAAGGACAGAATTTCTAATCCAGGGATTTGTCATAATTTTCTGACGCTCATCTACAAAAGCCAAATATATGTTGGTCAGAACAACAACAACAAAAATGATCTTATCCCTCACCATTACCAGCGTGGCCAAAATGTAGAGGATTAGTTAAAATGGGACCTGAATTCCATTTATGGTTTGCTTTTTGCCAAATCAAAATCATCCCTGTTTTAACCATCTCTTAATTGCAGCCCAAATCACAGGCACTGAGAACATTCCAGTCATTTATAGGAGGTGCAGCAGTATCTGGGAAGAATTATCCTGAATAAATGCAAAGTACCAGATCCACTTGAAGTAATTTGATTCATATTTCCTAAAAAGAAATCAAGAAGGACAGAGGCAAACTGACAGCATATCTGGCCTATATAACCATTTGCTAGCTTTGTTATTTGATGTGGTTAGAAGCATCAAGGGAGGATCCCCATTCAGCTGTAGAAAAGGTACATGCAGGAATGTGAGAGACAGTTTTAGCTCCAACGGTATGTCTACACAGGAGCCATAGGTTGACTTAAGGAAGGTTAAGTTGACCTACAGAACCCCTGCAGCCACACTGGGCTTTTATAAAGTCAACTTGAGCACTTCCTTAAGTCAGCTTAATAACACCACCTCTTAAAGTCGACTTAATGCTTAAGTCGACCTTATTAAGTTGACTTAAGCCAGTGTAGATGGGCTTTGGGAAAAGAGTTCCTGACCATCAGGAAGGGTCAACCTAGCATCTGCCAGTGTGGATGCAGGCAGTTGATAGGAGTTTACAATGTGGACTCTCTGAGTTGACTTAACGTGGTTGACTTTAGATCAACTTAACAGAGCCTCCAGTGTAGACATACCCCTAGCCAGAGGTGTCACTGGGGGGGGGGCAATGGACCTGGGGCACGGGCTTAGCCTCTGCCCCCTGGGGAGAGGCCCCACCCCCTGGCCAGGGATAGGGCCGGGGGAGGCCACGCAGCCACGAGTGGCTAGGCCGCAGCACAGCACTGCCAGGAGTGACAAGGGGAGGCCAGGCCCCTGATCCCAGGATGGGGACGGGGTCACCGCGGCCAGGCCCCAGATCCCCAGCAAAGGACAGGACTGCCGCCGCCATGGGCAGCTGCCTGCCCGGGCCCTGGATTCCCGGCTGGGGATGGGGCACCATGGCCGCAGGCGGCCAGCTGGGCCCCGGATCCCCTGGCCAGGGATTGGGGGCCTGGCCGCCTGCTGCCGCGGGCGTGGGCGCGGGCCTTGCTTCCAGCGGCCGCTTCTGGCTGCACCGCGGCCGAGCCGCTCGCGGCGGTGTGGCCTCCCCTGGTCCTATCCCTGGCCAGGGGTGGGGCCTGCCGGGCAGCCAGCCAGGCCCCAGATACCCAGCCAGGGATGGCAGTGCTGCCACAGCCGGCTGGGGATCGGGCCCCGGATCCCCAGCCCAATTGGGCCAGAGATCCTGGGCACCAGCGTTGGGACCAGGGGCACGTGCCCCGGTGTGCCCAATGCTAGCGACGCCACTGCCCCTAGCATCCTTTCTGCTTGGATAGGGAAGCATCACCCTCTCTCCTCCCACTGAAGAAGGGGAGGGGTCACCACTACACATGAGGGGTAATGTCTCAGCACCTCCTGTATCCCTCATCCTCTGTGAAGGCCCAGCTAACTTAGCCCCCTGCAGCGGCATGAACTTTGTCCCAGTCCTGAGCATTGTGAAGGCCCATCCTCCTCTGCAGCCCAGTGCCCCATGGTCTGGCGCTGCCCTCAGTATGCCACTGCAGCTGTGCAGATGATGTAGCTGGGTAGGACTTAACTGGATTGTGTTTGAGTGTGCGTCTGGGCAGGGATAGAGATGAGGAGGGGCTATGTGCAAGGAAATGGGGAAGGGTAGGAGGTAGAACCACAGCAGTAGCCTGGCTAATACAAAGAGAGAGGTGCTGATGGAAGAACACCTCAGAGTTTCTCCTCAGATGGTGCAGCTAGACACCGTCCCACATACAAAGTGCAGTCTAAAGCCTCCGTCTAGCTGTTAGTTTCTTATTCAGATATGGGTTCTTATTCTCATTTTCTGCTGTACACACTTCTGGGCTTTTAACGGGTCCTGAAAATGATTATAAATGTAATTTATGCTCCTTTTAAGGCCTCTATGCACTTCCTAGCAATGTGGAGCAGCTTCTGTGTAAATGTGAATAAGCCCCAGGCTTTTTACATTGTGAAGGTTCTAGGTGTTCTGGCAGACTTGCGGAGCAAGAATTTCAGTGAGCACTTCATATTTATTTCTTGACAAATGGTAAGAGGTAACCTGCATTGCAATAATGAGATTTGAGATTTTTTGCCTCACTTTTTCCGGGTTGTAAATATCCCTTCAGGGATCAAATGTAACATTCAAGGTCACACAGAGAAAACTATATTTATTTTTGACACATTACAAAAAATGCTTTGGAGGCTATTTTACATTTTGTAATTGCAAAAATCAAAGCCCCTGAGGTGCTCATCTTCTTCAGGTGTTTCTGAGGTTTTTTACAATCTGTATTTGCATTTTTCCTCACAAACATAGCATACAGTGAATATTTTAAAGATGTGACTTATTACTGTAAAATTAGTGGTAAAGCTACATTTTAAAACAACATATTGAAAGTCTTTCACTTGAAAAATCACCTTTTCTTTATGACATTTTCTGTTATTCTGCTTGTCAGCCTTTCTAATGTTTAGTGCTCCCTCTGTATTCTTATAAGTGGGTTTTATTGCAAAAAAGTCTAATCAATATGCAAATTAAGTAATTATTTGGTGAATATTAACCTTTTTTGTTCCCTGCACAATAATAAACATGTCTTTTACATTCTCTCTGCATTTTTGGAGGTGGTGTAGCAATTAAAATACATTTAAAGAACCCTTATTTACATGCAAATTGTCAAGATGAAAGAGACTATTAGGATATGCAAAATAATGTGGTTTTCAATTTCATAGATATTTGCTATTAGTATAAATATCTTCCAAAATAATTTAATTCTGACATATGTTATTGGAGATACTGGTTGTAATTTCTGAATTAGATGACTTTTAAGTTCAAGGTACTTTTTGTTTTGTTGGTATTTTTGTTCTTTAATTCTTAGGTAAATCAGAAAGATTTCATCTGTATGAGGTTAATCAAGTTGCCTGTGAATAATGTATATCGTTCATATTGTTTTCTGTCAGATAACATCCTAGTAAGGAATTGTTCATTTTCCAGAGTGCAAAAAGGTCTGGTGTTTACTTGGTATGACTGAATACTATTAATTGAATGTATTGATAAACTCTACCTTTTTTATTCATTAAATTATTCAATTAATCATTTTCACTCAGAATAATAAAGCTGCCACAGATGCTGGTTTGTAGCAGTCCTTAGCTTGGCAAAACAGATTCTCCCTAATCTCCTTTTGTCAGATTACAGCCAGCATTTTACTGTTGTTCACAGATCAAATACATCTATTTTATTCAATTGAAAAATAGACGTTTAAATTTTCTTTATTTCTCAGAACCCGTTCTGCGCAATGGAAGTTTATTGTGGAAATACATCTTCTTTGAAGATGATTGGAGAAAATGGGGTATGATTCAATTTTCATTGAAGTCCTTGGGAGTCTTTCCACCATGTTGGGGCTGTGTCCTTGTTGCACCTCATCTGGATAAAGCCAAATTCACTTTTAAAATCTTGCCAAATTTGATATATATTCCAATCTGCAGTTTAAAAACATTTGCGAATAATGGCGGAATTAAGGCAGAAACAGCCTTCCTACTTAAGGCCTTGCCTCCTCAAGGATCTTCAAATCAGTATTTTGCTTAAAAGATATCTTTCCAATAAAGTCCTCATGGACAGTCAGGTTACTTGGTAAGACAATTCAGCTCACCCCTACCACTATCCATTTCTGACCTAAACTACCCAGGAAAGTACAGGATGGTTGAGGAATGAGGTGGATGCATTGCACTGAATGCTTCAACATCTCTTTGTACATATGAAGGCAGTGTGCCTTTCATCATTCATCAGGAAAATTTTAATAAACTGCCATTGGTTGCTTTACCATAGAGGAAGAAATTTTCATTTAGGGGTCAGAATTCCCTTCCAGAAGCTTATAATTCAGGAATCAGAAGACAGACAGAATCCCATAGACAGCCAGTGATGCTGGTGATCAGCTAGAAAAGTGGTTCCCAATATTTTCTCTGCTGTGGCACACCTTGCTACCTTTGATTAATTTGTATAACACTATATAGTTTCCAAATAAACTCATGAATATTCATGAGCCAATGAGACAATCCAGAGATCTTTGAGTAGTTTCTTTGAGTAGCACATATGCTCAGGCCTGATGACACATCTGTGTGCCGTTGCACACTGGTTGGGAAACACTGAGCTAGAATGCAATCAGTCAGGTCGGAGGACAAAGGCTAGAATTAAAACTAAAGGGTATTATATGCTATTTGCATTACACTATCATAAACTTATGTGGGCCAAACATTGAATTCAATGAATTGATGTGAGGATAGGGTCATTTTTTTCAGAATAGTAAACAGAGGCTGTGTTGTGATGAATCAGCTGAAAATAAAAAGATAAAAACCTATCAGTGTTGGGACTGAGAAAAGGAATTCACAGGGATCAGGAAACAGTTTATTTTACATTGCTCTGTTAGAAGGCAAGGCTTGCCCTTTACCTTCCATCTGGATAGGGAGGGGTGGGATGTTCTCCCACAAAAGCCCATACAGTAAATAAATATGTTAGCCTTTAAGGCTGTGTCCACATGAGCGTTTTATTTCAAAAAAACAGCCGTTGTTTTGAAATAAAACTTGCCATGTCCAGACGTTTTCTTATTTTGAAATAAGCGAGGTCATTTTGATACTATAAAACCTAGTTTTGTATTGAAATCAGGGTTATTTTGAAACTGTGCTTTCGAAATAACCCTGTCTGGCTGTGTTATATCGATATGTCACCATATCGATATAACAGTGGACTTTCTTCCCAGGGTGCTATGCAGGTGCCCCAGCCGTCTTGGCCTGCTGCTTTCCCTTGCCGGGAGTAGGGGGAGTTAGGTGCCCCAGCCCGCTTTGTCCCCCCCTGCCCTCAGCAAAGGGAAGCGGCAGGCCAAGCCGGCTGGGGCGCCCGCTCCCCGTTGCCCCTGAGAAGGGGAAGCAGTGGGGGAAGCCCACTGCTCCCCCTTGGCCCCACGCACTAGGGGGTGGCAGGTGCCAAGCCAGCTTGGCTGGCTGCTCTGCTCCCTAGTGGGGTGGCGGGGGCACCCCATTCTTCCATTCCCTGGCTGCCTGGAAGCGGTGAGGGAACGTGCAGGCTGAGGCTCCCCTGGACGCTTGTGAGCGGCGGGGTGGGGGTGCCATTTCCCCAGCCTCTCGCAGGCTGCCATGTTGCCACACCTCCCAGGGTGCCCTTCTCTCGGAATTGAAATAGCATGTCCATACACAGGGCATGCTATTTTGATTGGAGGGGCTTGACTTATTTTGAATTAATTTTTTTAAATTAGAAATAAGTCATTTCAAAATAAGGGTTTTATTTCAAAATAAGTCATTTTGAAATAACTTATTCCGAAATAAAACTTTGCATGTGGACATAGCCTACATGACACAGGACTACTTGCTTGTTTTGCTGAACCAGACTAACATGGCTGCCCTTCTGCAATTGAACTACATGGATAGTTAAGCTCCGGAATAGCCTTCCAAGGGAGATTGTGGAATCCCTGTCATTGCTTTTAAGAACACATTAAACAAATATGTTAGGGATGGTTTAGATTTACTTGGATGTGCCTCTGTGCAGAGGACTGGACTGCACGACCCCATGATTCTGTGTCTCACCTCTGGCTTTGAACCAACCTTGGGAGATGCAGAGAGGGCAGATGACTTTGCCTAGTGTCCCATTGTATCTTTCTGCTCCCAGTGCCCCTGCTCCAGAAGTCATGCTCTCATTGGCTCCTCGCGAAGCATTGCCTTAAAACTGCCTTCAGAACATTTCAGTGTTTGGAAGGAAAACCATGAGAGAAAGACGATGGTTAAGAATGACCTCATTTAGGGAAGATTTCATAGGTTTACAGGGTGATGAAAAGACAGACAGTAGCAGTCACCCAGCCTGGGCTTTGTAATTCTGAATGTCTCCCCCAGCTGCACAGCTCTGAGCTTGTTATACTGATGTTTGGAGCTACTTCCATGGAATTAGGAGGAAAAAGGATCATACTGCAGAATTGCTTTCTTCTGCTGTCCTCATAGCCTGCTTGATTTCCACTGAGTTTTCTTCTCAGGTTTGCATATAGTCCAAAGAATTTTAAAAGCTATGGTAATTAATTGGGTTTCAGATATTGTTGCTACAACTGTACAAACTTTTATAGATCATGATTTTTACTTGGTTTACTCATGAACCTGGAAACTGTGAATGTATACTGGTTCAAAGATAGAAGACAAGTGCGTATTAGAAGACAGTAGGGGCTGGAATTTAATAACCATGACAAAACTGTTATATCAGGCTACTATCAAGTCTGTTGCCCAACCATGACCTCTACTGCTGGTCACACACGGCTAGAATCTTAAGGAGCGGAGGGAGTGTAACAGGTTGCTCCCCAGCTCTGGTCTTGTGTGCCACGGTGACTCCTCAAACTCCACTCCTGAACCCCAATTCACCCAATTTAGCTGGGTGACCACTCACTCCTGAGTCAGTCCACCCCAGCCTTCTGCACATGATCAGTCCCAGGCAGTGAGCGTGCTTCCTCTAGTGACATAGGGAATGGTCCCCCGGTGGGCACCTGCAGTCCCAGGTACCACACCGGGAGCCACTATCTTACAGGGATTGGGACCCACTTCCAATCACCCAGGTCTCAAGTCCATCCATTTAACAAAGAAATGGATTGTGCCCAGCCTTCTTCACTCACACCCTCTAAAGATCACACAACTTTAGGTAAAACAACTACTAGTTTATTGATCAGGGGACAATTTTGAGTGAGAAAATGGCCAATCAAAGCAAAATCATAATATAAATAAGTCAGGGGTAACCACAGGAAAATAAAAGGCATAAAAACATGCATACTAACTTAATATCTTTACCTAAACCAACACCATAGTCCAAGTTTATACTCAAGATGTTTGGCTGTCAGATGTTTCTACAGCCAGTCTCTGCCTGAGGCCAGGGAGGACCCAGATCTTGCTTGATGTTGTTTTAAGATGCATTCCTCAAGAAAATCAATGGGACATCAAGACTTCAAAGAGAAACAGCTGAAATTGAACTAATATGCTAATTAAATTGTGTGAAAGAAGGGCTGAACTGTGACTATGGATTCTTTTCACATTATAACAGGTCATTTGACTTCATCCTCCCTCGGTGTGCTGTTTCCTCATGTTTGAATCCTTGCAAATGCTCTGATTTGCTGTTGCAGTGTGACCTGATCCCATGTCTTACACTCCCCTGCATTTATTTTCATCAAGTTTTCCCTCTTCAAAGTGTCTGATGAAGTGGAGTATTCTCCCACGAAAGCTCATGTGATAAATAAATCTGTTAGTCTTTAAGTCCACTCTTTGCTTTTCTTCCCTAAGAGTCTGTGCTATATAAAATGCCTCATGTCTGTACACATCCATGTTGCTGTAGGAAACATGATACTGTATTAATCCTGTTGAATAGGTTATAAACATTCATAAAGAAACCTTGCATGGTGTAATTGACATCAAATCATACAATCACAGTGAACAAGTGAATGGAAAAATCATATAGATCATAACCTGGGGGTGCATGCATCCCATGATGGGGAGCCACTGTTGTTTAGTCTTCTCTCTAATGAAATAGTTCTAGAAACTATGTCCTGAAATATTTGTTGTTAGTCTTAGCAGTCTGTGATATAAATCTAAAATTGGTACTATGGAGGAGTGAGGACACAACCAAATAAATTATAAAGGAACAGGGGAAAATTTCTTAAAAAACAGATGGCAAAAACAGCAGGATAAAAAAAGTTTGACTTAACTTAAATCAAACTGTTAGGTTTTGGTTTTCAAATCAAAATCAATTTAGAACAAAACTAAGTAAAGTCATGCTGAGAGAAAGGCATTGTTAATATTTCAGCCTGGTATTATTTTGATGTATGGTGCTGGAGAATCACAGAGGCGATATAGCCAGTCTGTTTGGATATTTTAGAGACATCTGATACAATTTAAAATGAAATAAAATCAACTCTCTTTAAATAAAAGTGATTCATGCCAGGACAGAATTTAATGTTTTCAAGGCAAATCTCAAGCTGTTTAAAATGACTTGAATTTATGCCTAAATGTTTCTAAAAGTTGTGAATTTAGATTCTCTCCTCCACTTTTCAACTCTCTTCCTCTTCATTAAAGTTATTTGTTTTCCCTTTGTCTTCCAGTTGATATCCTTGACAACCATGGGCTAGTCTCACAAAAGTACTTAGGCATTAAAGTCCCAGTTTTAGGCTCCAATGCAATCCAGAAAAGTCTGCTGAACTCTATGGATTCCTAAACTCACTCAAAGCCTAAGTTTTTAGGCTAGAAGTTCTTCAGAAGCCTGTTTTTCTGCTTCTTGGCATGTGCACACTGCTGCCTCAGTCTAGACATCAGTACTCCCATTTCCCACTTAATCTTCAGTGTGAGCCACAAACTAGGGATAATAGGTATTCTCCGATATAGTAGACAGCCTCTGAACACATCTACCTAGATCAAGTTTCATTCAAAATCTGACTGGAGGAGCAGGGATGGTGGTGGGCACCTTATTACTTTAAGTGCAGTTCCTAAAGCACTCACATGAAATGTAGAAGACCTAGATTCAAATTCACGTTCAGGCTGTTGGAGAAAAAACAGACTCGAACAGGGATCTCCCACGTCTTGAATCACTGAACAATGTGACATAGTCTATTGTGGAGTGGGGGCTCCCTCTAGCTCTCCTGTTGAAACTGATCCACTATGAATAAATACTTAAAGAATCATTGGTCCCAGGAGCATTGCTGCTCCCAAAAAAAACAGGCTGGGCCCTACCCCACCCTGATGCCCAACCCAACTCCAACCGCTGCCAGCCAGCGGTAGGCAGCCTGGAGCTGGATCCCGCTCCTGATGCTTCTGGCAAGTTGCAGGCAGCCTGGGTGGGCCTGATCCGGCTCCTGCTAATGCACTGCCCACCAGGAGCAGCAGCTGGCCCCAGCCTGGATCCAGCTCCTGCCGCTACCAGCTTCCAGTGGCAGATGGGCCAGAGTCAGATGTGGCTCCTGCTGCTGAACTGCTGGCCAGCCTGGATCTGGCTCCTGCCGCTGCCAGCCGCCAGCAGCAGACAGCCTGGAGCCAGAGCCAGCTCCTGCCACAGCACCGCTGGCCTCCAGCAGCAGGTGACCTTGAGCCAGGCTGGGCCGCCAGCCATGCTTGACTGGCAGTTCAGCAGCAGGAGCTGCATCCGGCTCCTGCCACTGCTGGCCACCAACAGCTGATGGCCCAGAGCCAGAGCTGGCTCCTGCTGCTGCGCTACCGGCCAAGTGCAGCAGGCGGCCCCAGCTCAGATTTGCCTTCTGCCACTGCCAGCCAGAGACAGGCGGCTCCAGTCCAGAAACTGGCTCCTCTTGCCACTGCCAACTGGTGGCCCATCCTCCTGTTGACTTGCAGGGGCAGGGTGGGGGGCCACACAGGGAGATGCAGGGCACAATCCCTGTGGACCTAGTGGCAGCAATGCCCCTGATTGGGCCAGAGAGAAAGAGCATGTGAGAGAATGATTCTGTAGCCTGGTGGTTAGGTCTCCACCTGAGCAACCTGCTGTCCAGTCTTTCTGCTCCTGTCACTAAACTATTTATTCAGGCTGGAGTTTGGCTGATAGAGCACCATAGTTGTGAGGAGGATGATAAGAACCTGAAGAGCCAATCTTAGGAAAAAAAAGAATGCTTGTTGACAGTCCTGTTTCTATGAATTTCTTGCATTTCAGCATTGTGTTGGTTAGAGAAACCCTGTCCCCACCTCCTCTAGAAGAGAACCACTTGAAGTCATGGTAGATGTCAGCCCCCTTCTTGACCGCAAATTAAATGTCAGGCCCAGCATCATCACTCATCCTTCTCGTCCTCCAGTCAGATTTTGATTGGAACCTCGTCTAGTAAGCTTGCTTAGAGGCTGCCTACTGCATTAGGTCCAGCATGTGAGAGGTGGCTGAATGCCTATTATCCCTAGTTTGTAACTCACCTGGTGTAGCCCACGTGATGGCTTGGGCAGTCACCCAAGTACATATCTTGGTGGGTATGTACACAGGTAGCTAGCCTGAGCCACAGTCTGTGCTATCCTGACTATCTTGTTATTAGCATGCTACTCAAGGAGAACTACCTGTCTTGAGTATATACCTTCCTAGATGCTCTGAGTATGTACTTGGGTGAGTAGCAAGCTCCCACCTGTACTGTGCTATTTGTAGTGGTTTAGTTCAAGAGCAGCCAGTGTGGGTACATACATGAGCAGGGCTGCACTAGAAATGCTACATCAGCACAGTTGCACTGGTGTAGTTGTGCCACTCTAGCACATCCAGTGAAGATGCCATATGCCAATGGGAGGGAGCTGTCCCGTCAGCATACTTACTCCATTTCCACAGGATGCAGAAGCTATGTTAGTGTGAGAGCACCTCCTGCCAATATAGTGCTGATGGAGAGAGGGAGCACTTAGGTCGCCATAACTTGTGTTGCTCAGGTGGGTGTCTTTTTTCCTACCTTTGAGTAATGTAAGTTAGATCAACTTAAGCAGTAATGCAGATGTGCTCTCAATGAGTTTGGTATCACACCTCCCAGCTCAAATGCAGACATAACAAAGAGAGAGTCTCTTCCATAGTGAAGAGTGAAGTATGCAATAGGCTATGTTCAGTATTCCATTATAAAATTAATTGGGCCAAAAGAGAGGTTCATAAAGAAGTTACTGTTATAGGCTTCTCTGTCATGTTAGTAGATGTTCATTCTGCTGGAAGAGAATTAAGTACATTCTGCTGAAATGCTGATGCCAGCAATTCACTATCTCACATGGGTATGAGAGTGACTGGAACAGTTCTCTGGGAAAAGTAATGCTGAGAGAAGAGACATATAAGCAGTCAAACCAGGGAGGTTTGAACTAACCTTGGTTATATTTCTGCTTTCTATTTTATTAATAAAATCAATCCTCATGAAAGGGGTGTGTTTGGATTCTGCATACTGTATGAATTGTTTCTGGAGCAGGCTGGGAAGCATGTGTGTTTATTTTGTAATAAATTTGGAAGGGAGAAGGCCAAGCCTGCAACAGTAAAACTGTCCTAGCTGGAGTTAATGATGCTATGCTTGTTTGCACCAGCTGAGGATCTGGCCAGTTAGCTCACTCAGGGTTTTAGAGTCTTGGATGGGCCATATATATGTAAGGCAGGCTTAGGAGCTGTGCCTAACAGCTGCTGAAGTGCAGCAACTAATCTGCATGGGTCCTGTATTAGCATGGTATTTGTGTACTGGGTGCAGGACATAGTGGGTAATGGTATTTGGTGTTAACCTGCTCACAAATCTGTCAGTATCTGTAATTTTACTGAAGGGAAATACAAAATACTGTCTTTTTGTTAATTGCTACTCTCTGTTTGTTTCAAATCTATCTGGGTTAGTTAAAGGGTAAAAACTACCCTTAGTTAAAAAGAGTCTTGAAAAAAGGCAACTGCATATATCAGCCTGAAAAAAAGAAGAAAGGTGTGGGGTTTCACATTAGCTCCTTTTAGAGCAAAATGCTGGAGGCATTCCTTTCTCATCTCAGCCTCTCTGTCAGATGATAGTTCTGGCTAGGGCTTATTTGAGGCCCTTTGCTATGTTAGGGACAGCGGGTGTTTGCATGCTACATGATGTTGAAGAACTGCTGTGAAGGAAAAAGGCAGACTCTCTGAGCTAAGAAGGAACCCCCTCTCTCTAAGCTTTAATTACTGAAGAGGAGCAGCAGATGGAGAGAGCGGCCAGTGGGGTGGCGTGAGTGAATGGAGGGCAGAGCCAAGGAAAAATTCTAGAGGATGGAGTGAGTGACCAGTAGATGGCGTTGGCAGACAGCTGGCGTGAAAGACACTCCCTATGTACCCTAGGGTTGGTTGGGAGGTTAGTTAGTACTGATTCTATAGATCAGTGCCAGTTTTGCCATTAAGTCTTGTATGTTCTGTTATGCGGGGTGGGTTGTTGGGAACTTTGCTCTGTATTGACTTACTAGGTCAGCACTGACTTCTGTTATTTGGCCTTTTACACTCTGTTTTGCTATTAAAAGTTCTGTTTACTACACTCAGTCTTGTGCATCCAAACAGGGAACCCTTACCCTTTTGGGGTGCCCAGGAAACAGTGCAGGATTCCCAGAAATCTGGGTGGGGGCTCGAGCCGGTTGGTGGTGCTACATTATTGGGAAACCCCTAGGTATAGAACCTGGCCCTTGTCCTGCCAGCCTGCCATGGCAGAAGGGTTACATATAAAATATTATTTGGGAAGTGTAATCAGATGATTGTGTGAGATAAGAATAGTACTACAAATGTAAGATAAATAGAGATTTAAGAAAAAAACATGAAAGAAATGTACTCTAATTTTCTTTCATTCTTGGCCTGTATAGAGGATGCTGTGCCATTTTATTAAATCGGCCTCGGGATGAGAATCTACATTATGGCCGTATTTCCATATGGACTCCTTCAACATAATCCTGAAGAATGTTGGCACACTCTGTTTCTTAGAACTTTGTCATCTAAATTTAAATCCTGACCTACTGGACTGATTTTGACCTTGTAGATAATAAATGATCAAAGAACAGTGTGATAGTGAATGTACCAATATACAGAGTTGGGTGTTCTCTGTTGAGGCAAAGTCAGCTCAGTTAACTTTTCAAGTAGTAAGACTGTTGACATACCTGTCTGGATAAGTTCAATGAAGTTCAAAGCTTACTTCTCTCAACAATGTTTCCAACATTAGTCATCTCCCACTGTTCCCCAACCTATTTAAAAATATAAAACACTCAATTAAGAACTATAATAAGAAGGACATGAACCAAATGAGCTATATGTCTTCCCTTACAGATGTAATTATTTTTTCTTGTTTAATGTTGTCTCATTACCCACTGCTACCCACTACAGTCTGCTATTGTGTTTATCCCTTTGAGGATCTGGGACTTTGCTGATACAAAGTATAATTTACACTTCCCTGTGCCACCTTTCCTGTGTTTAGTCCCAAACTGATTTATTAAAAATAAACATAAAGATGTGAATATACCCACTAACAGTCAGGTAATATAAATAAATAGCAGAGAGAGAAGTCTCAGTTAGTAACCAAGTGCGAAGCTGGTTAATATTCTTCAGCCTACTGTTAATAGGCAAGCCAGTCAGAATATATCAAAATGAAATACAGCACTAGCAAGATTAAACAGCAGTGGATTTGCACTTATAATGAAACTGCTACATAGCATTTAATCCACATGTAATTGGAAATAGATAAGGCTGAAATTGAATGATTGCACAAAATCTGCATAACACAGATGAAGGGGGAGAGTGGCCTAGAGCACTCTGGGCATCATGTAAGAAAGTTCTCTCACATGAAGTTTGGCATCCCCATCTTGGAATGAAGAGCTATTCTACATTATTTTATGCCAGCTTGTGAGCAGCGAGTGACATGCTGATGCACTTGATAAAACAATTGGGGGGTCTGGGTATGCAAGAGCTTTGAGTGTTGCTAATCATTCAAAGCAGGTCCCTAAAGGAATGAGAGAAGACTGAATCTGGAAATATGATGATGATGCTTTTCAGTTTTCCTTAGATATCTAGCAGCTGATTATTAAACTAAGTTTGACTCATAGACATCAGTGATCAGCAGCAGCATCGCTGCCCCGGGGAAGGACTGGGGCACTGGCCCAGGCCATGCCCCCTGGCTGCAGGCTATGCCCCCAGCCCCGATTCTGCACTGGGGCCTGACCCAGCCTCAGGTGCCCACTGCCACCAGCCTGGCCCCGGATCCCAGGCTGGGGACAAGGCAGGGAGCAGCAGCTGCAGCCATGGGCGGCCCGGCCTAGGACAGGGCCGGAAGCGGCTGCCGCCACCATGGGCAGCCAGGCCCCGGATCTCCAGCTGGAGACTGGGAAAGGCAAGTGCCATGCCAGGACTCAGGGCACTGGCGCTGGGATTCGGGGCATGAGCCCCATGTGCCAGGCCCCAGCAACGCCCCTGGTGATCAGGTTAACAGAGAGGCCTTCCAAAAGGGCCCAATCAAGCTGTAATATGCCACACTTGAGTAGCAGGAATAAAAATGGTCATTTTTCTCACCTTGATCAGCCTGAATCCCAACTCTTGAGGTATGTTAGTGAAAAATCCCCCCTCTTCATATCTTTTCTTAAAGTTAGAGTGTGTTGGAAAAATAGGTTTTCCTTTGTGCAAAAAAAAGTTGAGATTTTGAAATAATTCCAACAGAAAACTATTCTAACACATTTTGTTTCACTCAACTCTACTTAAAGAACTCATGATGTTTCCCTATTTATATTATGTCCTGAAAACTGTTCAAAGTTATTCATTAGATTTACTTGGGTAGGAACAAGTTCCAAAGGGGTAGCTGCGTTAATCTAGTTCAGCAAAACAAACAAGGAGTCTTGTGGCACTTCTAAAGACTAAGAAATGTATTTATCGCATGTGCTTTGGTAGGAGAAAAATCCTACTTCATCAGACACTTCAAAGACAGAATTTTAAGATTTCTCTATAAAAACAGGCACCAGCAGCGTAAAGCATGATCTTGGGGTGTTAGGCCTATCCTGATGCTACATATGTAGGTTGAGCTATATGCAAAGCAATAGGGCTAGGTCACACAACAAAGACGATAAGGGGCAGACATGTCTCATACTCCTGTGAAGTGGGAATGATTCTGAAATAACTCCATTTGTGACCAACTTAGAACAAGGTTTTATATAAAGAAGTTTAATCAATGAAATGCATCTTAAGCATTTGTTGAAGGACATATTTTGTTTTCATGTTTTAGAGAAGCCATTGACTCCAGAATTGTTATTGTTGTGAAGACAGTTACACAGGTTCACCTGACCAGCTGCCTCCTGTTACAGCTTCCTGACCCAAAAGATCTTCCTTAATTTAGATTGCCTGTACCAGGCCTGACTGGAACAAAGATAGTTGTGTATACCTTGAACCCTGATCAATGGGAAAGTGCTTGGCAAAACATTAAAAACTCAACTCTTGGTCTATGTTGAAGTTCTGCTTCAGCAGAAAACTGGAGTGTGTGTGCACAGGTTATAGAGCATGAGCTTTGCCAAAACACTGTTGCTGAAGATGTGGGTTTCTCTGTGTGTGTCAGCATCTAGGAGCAAGCCTCTCAGCCCAAGCTGCAGACTCGTGCAAATGCTCTAACAGTAGCTGTGTATGCGCAGTTTTATGTTGCAGCTCAGGCTGGAACACAGGCTGTCAAGTCCCCCCTGTGTCCTCTGGCTTGAGAGCATGAACTGCAATGTGAAAGCCCATTTACATTTTAGACTCTGTGGATCTGGGGTGGAAAGCTCACTCTCAGACGCAGGGTAGACCTGTACCCAGGGCCACACTGGCTCACCTGGTTTGAGATTGTCCCAGGATACTATACTTTTGGCTAGAAGTAGGCAGAAGAATTAATGTGACAGTGGATACGTCCTTAAAAATTATTTCCTAGAACTCTGTTTTGGGCTATATCCCATTATCCTGGGAACTCTTCCATTCATGAAAAGTTTGGTTCTCTTGAAGCCAAATGTCTCCAACTGCTCAGACAGAAAAGCTGTCTTCCTCTGGGTTTGTCTACACTTAGACTTGAATTTGAATTGATGACAATCAATTTGAATCCAGTTAAGTGCATGGCCACCCTGGCTTTCCTCAGTTCGAACAGAAGACCTCCTCAGTTAGAATTAATGAAAGTTGACTTCGAATTGGTCAAACCTCATTTGACTTTGAAGACCGGGTCAATTAAACTGAGGAGTTCAAACTGACCCAGTGTGGCCATGTCAATTCGAACTCACTGTGAGTTTGAATTGACATGGGATGACCTTCCTCCTAGGGTTTATGGCACCCTGCAAGGAAGAACAGCCCTTTAGCAGCTGGGGCTAGCAGCCCCAAAGGTGCCTCTCCCCCAGGCCAGATCGGGCTGGGCCGGGGGGAATGGGGCTCCTGTCCCCTGGGTGGGGACAGGGACCTCAGACAGCGCCCCAGCCAGGGAAAGCACCCCTGCACACAGCTTCTCCCAGACAGCTGCATGTGGGGAAGACACCCCCGCATGTGGCTCCTGCAGAGCTGGCCACATGTGAGGAAGGCACCCCCGTGTGCAGCTTCTCCCCAGGCAGCCACGTGCTGCGAAGGCATCCCTGCACATGGCTCCTGCAGGTCTGGCCACGCACATGGCCAGCTTTGCAGGAGCTGCACAGGGGTGCCTTCCCCATGTGCGGCCTGCTGTGCAGGAGCCACACATGGAGGTGCCTTCCCCACACATGGCTGTCTGGGTAGAAGCCACGCGCAGGGGTGCTTTCCCTGTGCACTGCTACCATGGATGGAGCTGCACGACCAGCATGGCTCCAGCCCTGCTCAGAGGCAAGCCGGGCTCCAGCTGGGGGGGAGAGGGGATTCTCTTCCCCGCAGGGGCAGCCCTTTTGGGATGGTGCAGAGGGAATCCCTCCCGCCCCCCGCCTTGGAGGGGAAACTTCCCCTGCCAGGCTCCAGCACTCTGAGTCTGGCATGGGGTAAAGCATCCCCTGCCCAGCTCTAGCCACACTGCAGCTAGAGTTGGGCAGGGGATGCTTTTCCCTGTTCTGGGCTTGTAGTGTTGGAACATGGCAGGGGATTGGCTGTGGCAGTGGCCGTTTTCCATGGCCATCTTGCCACAATTTCCATGGTTCTCACCCCAGTTCAAATTGGCAAGTCCCATACATGGACATGCCAATTTGAATAGGATTTTCTAGTATGGCCCTGTCAATTCAAACTGACTTAGTTTGAATGAATAATTATTAATTTGAATTGACTAATTCAAATTCAGTAATTCGAAATGAAACTCTAAGTGTAGATGTAGCCTTCCAGAATAGAAGCTGGGCTCAGTAATTTGGTTGAGTTGGCAGCTAAAGAGCAGTGAAGATAGAGAAGAGGGACCTCAAAAAAAAATTTGGTCTGACTTTAGAAAGCTTTGATTACTTCGTAGACCATGGGAACTTTGATATTATTCTGTTGCCTCTCCTACCCACGTACCTTCCTTTCTTTCATTCCTTTGTTTCCTGCTTCTTCCCTTACTTCTTCCAGGAAAAATATCATTTTAAAAAAAGCGAGAAAAGAAAACTGCTTATTTTGTCATCTATGCAGACTTTTACTCTGTATAGTTCTTACAAAAATTATAGGCTATGTCCACACATACATCATTATTTCGAAATAAGTTATTTCGAAATGAGTTATTTCAAAATCAAGTCCTTATTTTGAAATAAATTAATTTGAATTAAGAAAATGTTAATTTGAATTAAGGGAAAGCCTGCTTTCGAAACAGCTGTTATTTCAAAATGGTTATTTCAAAATAAGGCCATTTGGACGTGTTGTTTTGAAACAGTTGTTTTGAAACAATGGTGTTGTTTCAAAACAACACGTCCAAACGGCGTTATTTTGAAATAACCATTTTGAAATAACAGCCATTTCAAAATGAATGGAGTTTAAGCTGTTTTGAAATGACGATTCTTATTTCGAAATGACAGAGCCTGTCATTTCAAAATAAGAAAACGTGTGGACATTCAGTGTTTTATTTCAAAACAACCGGTGTTGTTCAAAATAAAAGACTCATGTGGACATGCCCATAGGCTATGTTCACACACAGGGGGTTATTTCGATACAGGTTGTTTCGATACAAGTTGTATCGAAATAACGCCTTATTTTGAAATAAGTTAATTTGAATTAACAGTTTGTTAATTCGAATTAAGGAAAAAAGCAGGAATTGAAATAGCATGTTCAGACAACAGTTATTTCAAAACGAGTCACTGTTGTTTTGAAACAACATGTTCAGATGGCATTGTTTCGAAACAACAGTGTGTCATGTGAACATGGCCCTTCTTATTTCGAAACAACCTCTGTTGTTTCGAAATAAGACTGCTGTGTGAACACAGCCATGGAGATCATTTGGGGTGCAAAATTTGCCTTCCTTTCCATCTTTTTGGGGGGGGGGAGCAGAGCCCAGAACCACAATAAAGTATAAAGACATGAAGCTTTTATTAGTCATCTTCCATTTATTTCTGTCTTTTTCCCAATTCCCAGATTCATCTCAATGAATTTTTTCATTCTGGGTTATCTTTTTGCTTTCATTCCAGGTTCTCAGATTTGTTCTCCCTTTCT
The DNA here is from genome assembly GCA_007922195.1 of Podocnemis expansa. Classification (NCBI taxonomy): domain Eukaryota; kingdom Metazoa; phylum Chordata; order Testudines; family Podocnemididae; genus Podocnemis; species Podocnemis expansa. The sequence goes on from ML682005.1 coordinate 42,838,772, forward strand.
TCTAATCTGATTTCTCTTCCAATCTCGTTTGCACAAGACGTTTCTCCCTTCCTGATTACCTTCCTGCTGCTCTATTTTTCTCTTCTGTGTTCACCCATGTAGCTAGGATAGCACAAGCATTGACTAGATGAATAGATAATCTTTTCCAGTTTTTACACTTAATTTATAATTTGTAGATCCAAGATGCTTTCTTATAGACCCTGATTTCCTAGGTAGTAATAGGCAGATGTTAGGGAATGTCTAGATAGCTCACTTTAAAACCAAAATTTCAAGAGACTAAATATCATCAGACAAACCTGCGCCTCCTCCAACTGGTTTTTGTTTTGTCATGATTCAACTAGAACTGGTCATTTTTATTTAAGGACAAGATTCTGCTTGGCTTTTATGTGAATGTACAGCATGTGGCAGAAGCAAGGGACTTCACACCCACCTTGTGCAGTCAGAATTACAGTCTGTCACTATTCCCTCTGGCTTGCATATCGACTTACAGTGCAGGGAAACATATTCCTTCTCATACCCTAGCCTATTGCTGACCACACACAGGGAAGCATGGCACATCCGTGAATGACTGCAGCTGTGTATGTGAATGAGGAAGGCTGGTCCATTGGCTAGTGGGCTAGACTGGTATTTGCGAATCCTAGCTTTAATTTCTTGCTCTGCCCCAGACCTTCTCTGAGTTTGGATATATTTATTCTCTCTATATCTCAGCTCCTCCCATTGGTAAAATGGAAATCATAGCACTTCGCTACCTCATCAGGAAGTTTTGAGGATAAATCCATTGAAGACTTAGGTGCTCAAATACTGCAGTAATGGGGGCCAGACAGGCACCTTAAATAGATTGACGGGGTGTGCATACCCTTGCATATCCCACAGTAGATCAAGGACCAAATGGGAAATAGTGCTCAGGTTTCCTGAGTCGCCATCCTCTGGACCACATGCCTCTCAAATTAGGTAGCTGTGTTACAAGCACCCATCCTGAATGCTGGAAGGTGAGCTGTGACTATTTTTGGCAGAAGTTGTGGGGCAAAGTTTTTAATACCAACAATTCTTACATGGCATGAGAGTTGCATCTTTCTGGTAAGAGAGTAGGACAATCATTTTTCAAATATATTGTTTTTAGTAACAATTACAATTAAGTGTGGCTCGAAGCCTCTGGCTATAGTATTTTCTGCCTCTTGCATTATTATTATTTCATAGCTGTACAATTTGTACATTTTACTTTGAGTGATGTTGGCTGTGTGTTTGAGCCCCAGGACTCTACATAAAAAGAAAAGCTGTTTAATAAATGAATATGGGTTTTTACTAGATTAGGTTTGCTTCTTGCCTCAATGCTGTTAACATTTTCTCCCATGTTAGACTAAACTTCTTGTTTAATTTTTATTTTTAACCTATCAGCATTATATTCTGCTTTTAACTAGCGTTGTATGTAGCATGTGACAGGAATTCAGCTTGTGGTGATTACACAGGCACACTGGGGTGCTAATGTTACAGTGCCAATGAAAATTAAATTAAAGAAAAAGGTTTGAACAAGGACCCACTTTTGAACAAATTACTGCAGGGTATATCCCATGTAATTATAATATTTTGGTTTATTGCATGTGAATATCTCTCTTTAAGGTTGTCCCAGGGACTTTGCTAGTCTAATACATGGACCAAATGGAGTTCTCTTTATTTCAGTTGGTGCTTAAGGTCCCAGGTTTAGTCTCTGCTGTGACTATGATGTCTATATATATATATATGTGGCATGGTCCATTTACACAACATTACATTTCACTGTCCAGCTATATGCTCCAGGCACTATAACTTAATTCATAATGCTTGTTGACCTGTTCTGAAAAGTTGATCAGCATACAGAAGACATCAGTAGAAAGCACTGACTTTTTGTGTAGATGATGAAGAAGAAAGTTTGTGCTCTGAAAGTATCTTTGCTTCAGTGATTCAAATTAGCTAGTAACCTTCCTCAGCTGGGTTTGTGTCTGCCAGGACAGAGGATTTTCAAAAGCTATAATCTTCTAATTTATTTATTTTTGAAGTGATAGAAACTTCTCAGGCCACAGCAAACCACTAACTGATGTGGGAGTTATGAAAACCTTCCCTTATTGATCTGTGTGAGATAGTAGCTGTGCAAGACACACACACCTTCCACAGGAATATTATCTTTGGTGGCTGCTGAGACCTTACTATCTCTCTCCCTTTTGCAAATGGTTCCTTCTTATTCCAGTGTCTCTCTCTAGGACTGGCCCTTTAAATTTGGCTGGGTCAAGCAGCTGCAATCTGAAAGTGGACATTTTTGCTCTGGATTTCTCCTTACAACAGTGTTGGCTCTTTCAGTTTGTAAGTACCTGTTTTGTTTTACCTTTCTTATTGCCATGTATGTTTTGGTACTGAACCATATCAAGGACAGGATACAAGACTTGACAAACCAGTGAACTGCATCTGTGTGACAACTCCTGAGTTTGACTGCTCTTTCTTCCTAGATAGCACCCATATTAGTAATACAAACTATAGTGAGAGGAGGCTAGGTCAAAGTCTGCTGAACCACTAGAGCTAGAAAGTTGTGACAGCAAAAAATGACTTGTGGCTTGATTGTTTCCTCTGTTTCTGTGAATGCTGGGAACACCATGGTATTGGGTGAAGGAAGTGGGTAAGAAGGAGTTCTCTCTCTGAAATATGATCCCCAGGATCTCCCTTATTATGGACTCTCTGTAGGTAATGCCATAGAGCCTGAGTTCAAAAGAAAATGAACCCAACCTAGAGTGTGGCAAATAGCCTATTTCCCATTACTGTTTGCACTCTTTCTCTCCCCGCCACACACTTCCCCCAATGCCAAGGCAATTTTACAGAGAAAGCTAATGCCTGTCAACATTTTCTCAGTCAGTGGTTCTGTTCCTATAAGTCCTGAGCTGTCAGCAATGATGAGGCATGCTTGAAAAATACCACTATGTGCTTTTCTGCACCTTTAGGCACCTAAATACCTTGATTTTTTTGCCTAAATACCTGATGCTTATTTACCTAAATACCTAATGCTTAGTGAATTGAATCAATTGCTTTCTCCACAAGAGGGATGGGAGTGGAGAAACTCTGGCTCTTCTTCAATGAATGATTCAGAGGAAGCTTTAGGCTTTGGAATTTTCATATGAAGTTTTTCTCTTACTGGTAGAAGAAAAATCTAGTATCCCCCTCACACTCACTTTTAAAACAAAACAAAACAGAACACTTTACTGCTCATCCTTAATCAGAACATATTAATGGTAACAATTTTCCACAACAAACTTTCCACTAGCTAGTGACTTTTCCATCATTTACATTCAGTTCTGGGCAATAAAATTCTGCCTCTTATTATGGACAGAACTTGCAAAATCTCATCAGTCAAAGGGGAACTTTTATTTGTTACTTTTATTGATTAACTTATAAGCTTTTTCTTTAGGCAAATGCAACATGTACTTGTTTTTACTTTCCTGTGAAACATTTTGCAGTCATACCAAGTGAAGTTATACACTAAACATTCTCAGGCAGGCTAAGAATTATCACATGCCAGTAATTACTCTGTGTGGTTGAAACTGTTGGGGAGGGTAACCTGTTCAGTGTATAGTCTAATTGTCTGTGCACACATTTATCAAATTAGCTGAGATGGTGATGCGAGCCATGCATTTTAATCATTCTGTTGTGGTTAGCATATGGCAAAAATACCTTTTTTGAATGTTGTAAATCTGGTCATGACTGTGAGTTTAATGGTGATGTATCTTGCATCCTTTTTAAATACTGATGAGAATATCTTGTACAGTCCACTGTAAAATTAAATTACATTTTTAAGAGAGACAAGGTAGGTGAGATGATGTCTTTTATTGGACTAGCTTCAGTTGGTGAAAGAGACAAAGCTTTTGCGCTTACACAAAGTTCTTCAGGTCTTCCTAGGACCAACGAATATGGCTCCACAATCTATGCAAACTACCTTTCTAAGGATGTTAATATTTTTGGCAGTTACAGTTCAACTTGATGCACTCTTAAAATGGGCTCCACTCTGAGTAAGTACTCAAAATAAAGAGAAGGCTCTCACTAATTGTTACAGAATAATTGAGCTATCTTTGAACTGATCTGTCCTTCTGTAACTTAATAATTGGCTCCGAGCAAGCTGTAATTACTCATGGAAAGAGATGAAAAGGTGTATGTTTCATATTAAATTGTGGGAAGTGGAATGGGAAATAGGTTAAGAGTGATCCATCTTCCCTTTTTTACCACTTATAGAGTAGGGACCAAGCAGATTCTTTTCTTTTGACCTACTAATCTGGTATGCTCTTGCAAAAATTAAGTTACAGTGGCCAATTGTTATAAAAGCAAGGATGAATACTTTAAACAACCCAGTGGCTATATTATATATTCTACAGAGATAAACCAAATGAGTTAGAACAACATGGATGACTCTGCATGCAATGGTGTTCAATTAAGGGTCCTGTGAGCTGGGTAGGCTTGTGTCAGGATACTCAGTTTATATACTGTTAACTTGTTAACTTTGATTTCATAGAAAGGCGAGCTATAATCATTGTGGTGTTTAAGGGAATCTGTAGTGTAATTTTTTAAGAGTTAGAGGTCAATGATGAGATTGCCTCAGGAGGGCAGGATGGGAATTGTACTGTGTGTGCTCCTCTTCATCATTCATAGAACCACACTTGCCTTTTCTGACTTGAGACCCTTGTTGTGATCATTGTAGGGTTCCCATTGTGATGGGAAATGTTCACCATACACACAGAGTACGTTAGAAATATATACATTCTATTTCAATAATATTTTGAGTCAAACCCACTTCTATCATCTTGCTGCCTGTTGTACGAAGTGTATAAAAATGCCAAGTGCAGTGGCCGAGTATGTATATTTATGCTATTGTTCTGCTGGCTGTTAAAGCTTTTGGTTTGATAACCACCTTGTATTCAGGATAAATGAGGGAATAATTAAGTGTCCTTTGGTGACAGCTGAAACAATGGAAAACTGCCACCCAAGGACTAGACCACATGGAAGCCTAGCAATGGCTGGACCATATGGTTCACTGAGTTTTCTGAGGGGTTGATAACAAAGCAAGTGTGGGAAATTGACATGACTGCAGCTGTGTCTTTATGGGTGGGACGGAAGCATCAGAAACACCAGAACCAGCAAGACAGCCAGATAAATACTTTCAAATAAAGTCCTGGCTGGAAAGAGGCTTTGAACTGTGAGCAAAGAAACTTATTTCTATTTGTATTAAGGGAAATAGGACTTCCTGTACATTCATTTAAGTGCTCAGGACTGCATCCAAGAAATACTGCCTCTATCATTTCTTCTGCTTGGAGAAACTACCCACAAGATTCTAGATATTGGCCATGTAATCCAGCCTAAAAGGGTAACTGTGTTTTGCTTAGTACTATGTGTGTTTACTGCTGAATACATTGTGGTTAGTGATAACGTTGCACACTATTAGTGGTTTCAGAGTTTCCATCACAAACAAACATGTGCAACTTTAACCCTAAATATTAAAGTTAATGCCAACTCCTCAGGAGATAAATGTACGTACCCATGTAACTGTATAATATTCAGTGGAAACACACCTGAGATGAATTCAGCCTAAAGTCTCACTGTATCCATTCATTTTATTAAGCAAGAAATAAAAGATCTTAAATATGCTGCTGCCTGGCTGGTTCCAACAGTATATGGTGATTCTCTACATAACAGTTGCAAGGCTGTTTGTACATATTAATAAGAACTTGGCTCAAAGGAGAGCATTGGTTATTTCTTCCAATAACGAGGAAACTCTTTATTTTCAGATTCTCAAAATTTTGTGGCTGGTAAATGCCTGATCCTTAAAGATGCTGTGCACATACAAGTCTCATTGAGTGAAACAGAAATGGCAAGTCTCCTTCTCATAGACTATAAGGTCAGAAGAGACCATTACAATTATCTTGTCTGACTCCTGTACAATGCAAGTCACAGAAACTCAGCCACCCACTCCTGTAATACACCCCTAACCTAAGACTGAGTTATTGAAATCCTCAAATAATGATTTGAAGACTTCAAGGTATAGAGAATCCATCAACAAGTAACCCATGCCTCGTACTGCAGAGGAAGGCATAGAAGCAGGCCCATATGTGTGAACATACAAATGCAAGGATAATCACAGAATCTAGTCTACTTGTTGGTGGTTTGTGTGTGTGTGTGTGTGTGTGTGTGTGTGGTTATTACATCTTAATTATTTATGGTCTTAATTCAGAGTATACTGATAAATGATGTGGAACCAAGTCTCATTAATGAGACTTTACTACAACATCTGTTAATAAATCTTGTTTAGCAATGAAGGGCAAACACCAGTTTTATGTGTTTGTGCATTAATGAAGTTCTCATGAGTCCACCTGAGGGAAGCATCTCTCAGTGCAATGGAAGTTTTTTAGTGATATACTGCCTTCCATATATGTAGAAAATAACAAAATATTGAAAGTACAACTAAAAAAGACTCTTGCAAATTTTTGAAGAGGACCAGTCAAAACTAGACCAGAAGGAAATGCCTGCTTAACAGTAGAACACAGGGCAGGTAAGTTAATGCAAACTGCATGGCTTCCACCACTCACGTCATGCTGCTTTCATTGCTAGAAGGTGTGGGACTGTTTGGTAGCCTTCATTCCATAAGTATTCTGACTGGGCAAAATGACTTGTCTACAGTACATTTCAGTATCCAGCTCCTAGGCTGAAAAAATCAGGGTACGCTCTATACAGCTATACAATGTGCAAAAGCTGACTCAACTTTAACTGCAGTATGCTGTTCCAGGCAGCTCTCAAGTGAGGCTGCTGTAATTTCTCACCATAAACTGTTTCATATTAGAACAAACAATACTCATGAGGCAATCTGGATTCAAATTAATTCAAAAGTACCATCACTGAAAAGTGAGCAGCCTCTTTGTGTTATCTACAAGATTTTATAATATGACTAGACTGCAAATAGCTGTATTCATGATAAACTGGCAACTTTGCAAATTGTATGTGCTGAAAGCTATTTGTTGTACAAGCTGTTCAGGAGAAAAATCTTAAATTAAACCTTCCCTGTCAGGGTGATAATATGCAAAGCCTGCATGGGCGCTGCCTAGAATGTTTTATTTCAGGCGCACCATGGCAGGAAGAAGGCATCTGACCTGAAGATACCTAGACTTCAACAGCTGACCCCTAAAGCAGGATGAAGCTTGTTTCTTATGAGATAGGTTCTCTCACCCACTTATGGGATGGAGAAAGCATTTGAGATCAGAAGCAGAAATCAAGCAAGGTAATAACATCCCAAAATCAAGGAATTGACTCTGACAAAGGGCCCACAATATTGCAAGTCCCTTTTTCTTCCGTATTGAGCTCTTCAGCAGCATTTTTACTTTTTCCATTTTCTTCACTTACATTTCCTCCAGCAATTTACTATTATCATTCAATAATGCTCAGTGTATATGCCAGACTGATGAAGAACATAGGTGCTGAAGTGCAGGTTGATCCCTTCTTTTTTGATACTGTCTAGGGATGAGAAGAGACCTGAATTTTGTCCTTGTTCATACCAGTGCAAATCAAGGGTAACTCAGCTGAATTTGGATAGTTTCACAAGCATCAAAATGCAAACTGAATCACATCAGTTCACTGAAGTCTGACATTGTCTCTGGCATGCTGCAGTGGAAGGGGTAAAATCACAATTGGGAACTAAACCATCTTCTTGCTATATAGGCACTTATTTGTTTCAAATTTCTTAAACAGCTACATCATAGATGAAAATATTTCCTAGGTTGAGTTGGTCAGTTATGCTAAGCTAGTACTTAAAAGATTAGGCTCCTCTTGAATAGAGGACTGAAGTCCTGTATAAATCACTCTACTGTGACACTGATGCGCGCTCCTGTCACCACAGAGAGTGAAAATTGTCCCTACAGAGCATTGTTGCTCCTACAGAGTTATGGATGTCTGTTCTGATTCACTGAAAGCAATGTTCTAGGAAGTTATAAAGTAACATTTCACTACCAGCTATGGGAGAAGCTCCAGAAGCTGAGGAAATTAAATCTCATGACCTTTTGATCCGTTTATGAAATCCTAATCAAAACAGTTCCTATTTCAAAGAAAGTAAAAGAATAAACATGAAGCAAAGAAAGCTATTTTTTATTAAATAACTCTTGTAACACAACCAGCACTATCAACACTTGGCATCCATTTTTGAATGATCATTCTTAATTATTAAACCATTGGAGGGTAAAAAAGTAAAGCAAAATGTTGGCAATTTTATAGCCATAGGAAACTGCCTAGACTGGTCCAAAAACTCTTCCATCCTCTACTAAGCGGACAGAGGAGACCATATTTGTGGTTGAAAATCCCCATTGAGGGCATAGGAACTGTATGGAGAATAGATGCATGACTTGGGGAGGGGGTAGTGCAGGATACAAGACTAAAGTGGCTTTCATGCACTTTATTTTCCCTAGAGTGGGCTAACTTAAGTGAACACAATTTCTGATTAGCTGCTGCTACGTGTCTTTAATCCATGTGACAAATTGTCATCAATTCCCTTCCCTGTCCTTAAAAAGCTTTTTCTACCTTTTCCTCTAGCTCCTTGGCTTTTGTCTCACAGTGCAGCTTCTTTATATGAAATGTATGTGGTTGTACAGAGGAAAGCATTTATTGACCCTTACAGCATTTGCCCAAATTCATCTTGACCAGCAGTGACTGATGTTAGTCATGAGACTTAATGCACTACAGGAAGGTGCACAGGCCCTAAAGAGGGGAAGGGGGTATAAGAACCTATATAGGATTCAACAGAGTAGTCTGTGGCTGGTATTTCATAGGGAGCTTATGGAAGGTCAGCACACTACTCCCTTTAGAGTCAAAGGGAGTTCAGCACCTAAGGTCTTGGATTTCCAAATGGGCTCAGTCTACATCCATTGTTGTCATTGTAAATCTTCCACTGTCATGAGCTCAGTATGTGTGCATGTGTGTGGGCATGTGGCTGTGTTCACACGTAAACTGTTATTTCAAAATAAGTTATTTCAAAATAAAATCCTTATTTCAAAATAACTTAAATTGAAATAAGAAAATGTTAATTCAAAATAAGGGAAACCCTCAAAGCAAAATAGCATGTCGTGTGTGTGGACATGCTATTTCGCTTCAGGAGAGGGGCAGCATGGGAGGTGTGGCAACATGGCCCCCTCGCTGGGCCATGCCCCCATCCAATATATACAAAAAGGAAGGCACCCTGGGAAGGAGAAGGGCAAAAGTGTTATTTCAAAATAACCATTTTGATACAATGGCTATTTCAATTGCATGCGAGGTTTAACTGTTTTGAAATGATGGTCATTATTTCAAAATGATGGGGTCCAATAATTTCAAAATAACAAAACGTTATTTGGACACGCCACTCTTTATTTCAAAACAATGGCTGTTGTTTCAAAATAAAACCCTGGTGTGAACACAGCTAGTGTGTGTAATATATGGAAAATAATTACATAATTTATAAAAGCCAAGAGGAAACAAGTTAACTAACTACAAATACACCATGCCCACCAAATTTCAGTCACTGATACACTGTAAGTACTTAATCTCTATATAGTATGATTTTAGTTACTGTATCTATTTGCCTATCCTTCCAAGAACCAAAAAAGGTTGTAGATATTAGCTGGCTATCCTCTGGATTTTTAAAGCCGAATGTCTAATTAACACACCTGTTTCTTACATTTATCTTCACTTGTGGAAAGCAAAAAAAGAAAAAAAATCTAGAAAGCTCAACACAACTACAGTTCTTTTATAGATTTGAACTTACAGTAGACTGCAGGAGTCTCAAACATGCAATTCCTGGGACAGATGGGGCCTGCAAAGCTCTTCAGTCCAGCCTGTGACTGCATCTGTGGGACCACACTCTCTCCCTAACAGAGAGAGAGAGTGTAGTATCCCAGAGAGCAGTCTTGCATATACAGCTCTCTGCAATACCGCGAGAGTGCCCTAGTACTTCAATTTATGGTATGCACAGCCCACTTGAAGTACATTTAAATCAAATCTGGCCAACCTTTGCAAATGAGTTGACATCCCTGCATTAGAGCTTTGGGATCAACTACTTTGCTGGTGTAACTTCATTGACCTGTATATTCTGCTGGCATAATTTTATTTGGCCCTTTTATATTTGTACAATTGTCTGTGTTTCTCAGTATGTATAAGATCCTCAGCAGCTGTAAATCAGCATAGCTCCTCTGGTGTCAGTGATGCTCCAGTGACTTACACTAGGAGGGTATCTGGGCTATCATGTTTTTCTTCGAGCGTTGAGGAATCAGAGCTCATTCAGGAGGGTTCTACCAAGCATATTTAGTCAGAATACCTTCTTCAAGAAGAAAATTTAATTTGAAGCAGATTCAACAGCAAATTTTTATTGGCCTCTGGTGGGATAATGGAACTGTATCTTAATGAATCCTTTCTACAGACCCATTTCAACCATGCTAGCATTTTAAAAATTGCATAGTAATATTACTTGTGTCACAGGATATATGAATTCCCTGTGTGACTGTGAGTGCGTGCACTCATGCTTTTAATGCATCTTACATTTTTGTCCCAGGTTCCAGAAATATTATTCTGGGCTGTCACAAAGCAATGTAAAAGCATTTCTTATAGCTCCAACAGTTTCATTATTTTTAGCACATAGAAAATATGGACTAGTAGTCATGTGGTTTTGACTTAAGAGACATGTTTTGTTCCTGACTCTGCTACTGATGTGCTATGGGATCTGGGGCAAGTTATTTCACTGCTGCACCTCAGTTTCCTCATCTGGACAATTCAGATAACACTCAATCTGTTTCACAGTGTATTGTGTTGGTGAAGCTAATACCTGTGCTTGTAAAGAACTTTTTGATTCTCAGACAATGCTTTGCATTTCCATATTACTAACTTTTATTATGACTGGGCAGTTTCAATTTAATTGTCATTCTGTGGACCCAGTAAACACTTTATGTTTGGGTGGTTTGTGGCATTCAACCCTGATTAACTTCTGAGCTGTTCAAAATCTATTGCAGTGCTCAGCTTGCCTCCTGATTTTTCTGATTCCATACCCATCTGCCTCTTCTCTTTAACAAGAAGGGTCAATTTCAGTAGTTAGTAACTTTGGTATAAGTTTCCCAAACTCAGTAGAGCTATGGACAATTCACAACAGAAACTAGCCTGATGTCTGATATCACAAGCTTAGTGCAAAGGCTAAAGGCAATCAAGAAATGAAGAGAGAAAATGAGGGGGACAGGCACAGACATGGTTAAAACTTTTAATACCTCCTATGATGGAGAACTGAATGGATTAATGTGGGCCTGAGATGCCAATTATGGTAGCTGGTTGTGCCTGAAGGTTTATGAGCTTAACTAAACATGATGCCCAGATGGGCAGTATCTGCTGATTATTGTAAAAAGAGGAAATTTATAACAATGGGTGGGGGGGCAGGTGGTTCAAGGCAGGAGCTTGTAGTCACTTGCTAGGAGCAGAGAGGTGAGAAGAAGGAGGAGGAGAAATTTTGGGATTCTAGACGTGGAAGTAGGATCAACCCCAGAGGAGTTGTAGGGAAAGTGGACCTTACCAGGTTGGGTAGGGGAAACCCTGGGAAACAGCAGTGAGGAAGGGGACTGTGTAGACCTCGGATGCTGGTCATATGGTCCTTGGCCTGGACCCCATTGACAGAAGAGGGTCTTTGTTACCTTACCAGCTAGAGAGAATTGGTGTGGGACTATTGGAGATACCATATAGACAGCTGGTCTCATGAGACTTTGGTACCCTGGAAGTGAAGGTGTACACTAACTTAGCTGGAGGGCTGAGTTGTGAAGACAGTGATGCCTGGCTCCAGTGTGCCATAACGGAGAGCTGTGTGCATATGTGAGTGAGATTTGGGAGTGAAGTCACTACATAATGCTAGGCCAGGAGGAGGCATTTTTGTGAGGAGTGAAACTCTTCCCCCTCTGGTGGAGTCTATGGTTCAAGAATTTTGGGCAGGGTATTACTCAGAAGTGCTCCTAGCCATGTGCAAAACAACACAAGGAAAACAGTAAAAAAGGTCTGGAGCAGCAAGAATCCCTCTCTGCCCTTCAAAGCAAATAGTGTGATTGACTAGCAGGACTGGACCCTGGGTCTCCCACCTATTGCATCATTTTCACTCTCTTCCCTAGAAGCAATTTAAGCACTTTTCCAAAGTGGAACACCTTTAACAGAGATCCACATTGGATTATCCTGTAGTCCACTGGTTCTCAACATTTTGTGGGTTGTAACATGCTTGGCAACATATCATGACCCTCCAGGGCACAATAGCTTAACTCCCCCCCTCCCCGGCTGAATCCAGACATTTCCCAGCTCTCCATGACATGCTTACCACTGTGTGGCAATGCAGTAATGTGACCCAACACAGTGATTGAGAACCCATGTTAAAACATGAGCACACATACTTATCTTCAAATTCTTTTTCCCCAAATCAGGAAGGGGTGGGACTTTAACCCTGATCTGCCACATACAAGGCAGGTGGGCCAAATAATGGACTAAACCATCATTGCCAGGGTTTCTTCTCAGAAATATCTACAGCACCTCATAGCAATGGAGCCCAAGCAGCTGTAGGTGCCTCTCTTAATCTGAATTTGTATGCCAAAATCCAGGAGTGGGGGGCTTAGGCCATCTCCTCTTGTGAGCATCTACTGTTATCTAGCTGTGGCTGCAAACCATCTAACATGCTGGATTTTGGGGATCCTATCTGTAAGCATCTGCCTCTCCCCCTGGCTCAGCATGGTGTGGTGACTTCCCTCCCAGATTTCACAACCCCCTCTCTCACACACACTGGAGCCATGCAGTCACTGTCTTCCCAACTCAACCCTCCAGCTATGTTATACAGTAAGGAAGCCTGGACACCTAACTCAGGCTTTGTAGATTCCAGTGTTTTTTCTAGGGGCCCAAAAGTTAATTGTTATGATACAGAGGGCATGTCTACACAGCACTTTTATTTCGAAATAACACTCGTTGTTTTGAAATAAAAGAAATTAGGTCTACATGACGTTTCCTTATTTCGAAAGGACGGACCTCGTCCTTTCGAAATAAGAATCATCATTTTGAAAAAGTAAAACCTGCCCCCCCCTCGAAATGGCTGTTATTTTGGAAGGGATATTTCGAAATAAAGCTGTTCTTTCGAAACAACACTGTGTAGACCTGTTGTTTCGAAAGAACAGGTCCAAACAGCTTTATTTCGAAATATCCTTTCCGAAATAACAGCCATTTGGATTGCAGGCTTTCCCTTAATTCGAATTAACATTTTGTTAATTTGAATTAACTTATTTCGAAATAAGGATTTTATTTCGAAATAACTCATTTCGAAATCCTTATTTCAAAATAACAATGCATGTGTAGACATAGCCAGAGTGTTGCAGTTACTAAATCCCTATGTGGCTCTTGGCCTTGGACCACTGGATTGAGTGACTCACAAGTTGTCTTAAAATCATGATACTACAATGTGATACTGTAAACTTAGTATCTTTGGCTCTGATCTGCCAAGGTACTGAAGGAGACTAACTCACATTTTAAACAATTAAGGCTAGGTGCCCAAATACTTTTGGGGATTAGGGCCATTGTCACCATCCAGTTACACTTCTCTTGATCATATTTTGTAATTTATGTGGTTTTGCAATTTAATAATGACAGTATTAATGCATTCTGTGCTCTTCCTTGATATGCACAAAATCCCTGCTAGTTGGTGACTGAGTTAATGAATCTGGCTTTAAAGTAAATTATCACTGTCTATGCATCAGGCATTCAGAACACAAATGTAGAGACATAATTATTTGAGAACAGTTGATGAAATTTGCTGAACATTACAAGCAAACAAACTAGCAAACACTGCAAGCCAACAAACTGTACTCTCGCATCTAAATGTATGGTTTAGTAAGATGAAAATGAGTTGTATGGTATTTGAGAAATTAGTAATTTATTTGGGTGTTTTTTAGGAGGATCAAAGGAAGAATTTAAGTTGCACTCAGTTATGGGTACCACGAAAGGCTGGCTGCCTAGAAAGCATATGTGAGAATTCTGACACTGGCGTTAATCACCAATTTGAAGCATGTTTTATGAAAACTTGGAACACCTTCTCCTGGTCTGCTGATGATAAATTAGTGCATCATGACTCAGGCGCTGCATGTACTTCTTGATCTAATTATCTGCTGTGATTTTTCTAGCCCAGTTCTGACTGCAGTACAATCTGATCATTATAAGAAAGCTCTTCTGGTGGCACAAACTGATATAAATTGGCAAAATAAAGTAAATCATTCTCCCAGCAGATGTCGCTTCACATTGCTAGGCCATTCTTTAATTATCATACAGGTGAAAGGAGAAAATTACATCCTATCTTGGCTACACTCTCTCTTAAAAAGGGTACTTTCACCTTGCAGTATTTGCAAATCAAAAGCAATGCATCAGGGAGCAGTGAAAAATGATGTTTAAAATCCTAATATTTTGGAAGTAGCCTTAGCTGCATAGGTTGGGGATGGGCAGGGGAAATAAATACCCTATCTAGAAGTATTGACTGACTTTCTCAGACTGGCATAAGCCTTATTCATGTGGATAAGCACTTACTGAGGTGCATAGATACTTTCATCTTCAGTGAGAATGTTTGAATTAGTTAATATTTGCTGAGGTATTGGCTTCCTTATCTGGCAGGCTGTTTTTAGCACCTCCCTGGGGAAGGAAACTTGAGCTAACTTTTTAAAAGATGCCCTTGGGTATGGCCACACGCACTTCTTATTTCGAAACAACAGAGGTTGTTTTGAAATAAGAAGTGCCATGGCCACACGACGCACGGCCATTTCGAAACAAGCAAACAGCTTGTTTCGAAATGGCCGTGTTCCTCCCGAAACAACTTAAACCTGGTTTACTGCCGAAACAGAGTTGTTTCGAAACAGCCCTGTTCGGACATGTTGTTTCGGAACA
>ML682005.1:42854114-43017605 GCA_007922195.1 Podocnemis expansa
CCGGGGATTCCGGGGGTGGGGCTCCGGGGCACCCCCCCATCCCACACACACACCCCCAGCAGGAGCGTCGGCGCGGCGCTCACTCCGGCCACGGCAGCAGTGGTCTCCAGCCACGCGCCGGGGCCACGCCCCCAGGTTTGGGGGCAGGGGGGCTTTAAAGGCCCCAGGGTGAGGCGCCCCCCCGCCCTCTCATGGTGGGTGCCTGCAGCCCCTGCAGGCACTGGCGGGGTAAAGCGCCCACCCGTGCTTTAGCCCGCCGGTGCCTGCAATTCCCCTCCCCAGGCGGAATAGCATGTCCACACTGTGGACCTGCTATTTCGCTGCCTTATTTCGAGGACAAAGTTTTTTGTCCTCGAAATAAGTTGTTTCGAAATAATATGTTATTTCGAAACAGCTTGTTTCGAAACCTCTTGTTTCGAAACAAGCCCTCCCCGTGTGAACATAGCCCTTGTATAGTGTGGTGACAATACTAAAATATGGATTAATGATTAAATATTGGATCTGTCTGGAAACACGATGCAGGGAAATCCTAATATGTGAAGCAAAATGTTTCTGGAATTACTTTTGATATTGAGGAATGGCTGCATGATAAACTAAGTGAAAAACTAGAGATTAACATAGGAGATTTTAAGGTAGTATATTCAATACAATCTTTTTAGGTAAAAGGACCATTTATGAAAAGTAGATTGATATCAGAAAGGATTAAGGTGGCTTTAATTTGGTCCGGTTTCTGTGTAATGCATTCTAGAATAGATTCTGTAATGACTGGGCTTTCCCTGTACCCCAGGCCAGTAGTATGCCTGATGAACTGTCTTGGAAGCAAGCACTGTAGATATTGCAACAGGTAGGACTTAAATCTTGTCCACATTGGTAGTGGCATGTAGAATTGTATAGCTACATGAAGCAGTCTGCATCCGTACTGCACAGTGTTATGGCAGTGAAAGGCTCTGGTTGATGGGGTCTCCAACAGTGAGGAGGCAGTGTGACACTACTCTCTCAAAAATAGCAGTATAAGTGCAGCAAGGCACCGCTTGGGGCTGTAATGTATGTACCTTAAGGTTCTGTCATGCCTTTACTTGCCACAGCCATGCCTCACTGTCTACGTGTGTATTTATAACTGTTCTAGGAGGGCATACAGCATAGGTACATCAGATATAAGCGGGTGTGCGGTATATGCAAACCCTTGTGATTGCCGGCCCTGACAGGTCCCAGTAACCACTCAGTGAAACATGGGTAAGGGAAAGGTGTTTTTACTAGGGCTGGTGGGGAAAGGAAAGGTTGCAAATACTTGAGGTACAGAGACTTAAATGGTTCCAGCTTAAAGTGAGCAATAGTTCCTGTCTTGGTGTTTGGGACAGGCCAGCTGAGAAACTGGTCTCTTCAGGCCTAGTATCAAAGGTGTCCTCTCCTGTCCAGTCTCTCTGCAATCCAATAAACATTTGCAAGATTCCAAGATAGGTTCAGTTTGTCTCTCTCACTGAGCTTGTTTGCACAGGTTCTTTGTGCAGGTGTTGCTGCTGCACTCCTCTCTGCACTTTGGAAGTCCCACATGGACCTGCACGCAGCTCCAACTGTCATGTTTGGTACACAGTCTGTTCCATGTGCTGCTCTATTCACAGTTTCTGGTGTTTCTCCGCAGGTCTCACTCCCAAATAGTCTGTCCACTTCATAGGTCAGAACCTTTCTCTTTACCTAGCCTGGAAAGCAGGAAAGGGACATGCAATTGGGGGGGGGGGGGCTAGTCTTCCTTAATTAGGAGGAAGGGGCTGCACAGCAGTGAAAGGCCTAATGGAAGTTGTCGTCCCCCGCTTTGCAGAGCAATTACAATCCTATCAGCCTGAGGAGGCTTCATTGCCAAGAGGATTCTTACTCAAATGTGCTGAGCAATGTCTTAATCACTGCAGTATCTCTATTTTAAATTATTCCTGGAGGGAGCTGAGTTCTTTGGGAAAATCTGCCCTAAATCATAATGCTAGAGTTGTGCCCTAATCTGTATATAAAATTAAACTGGCAAATTAATAGGATTCTGTATTAAAGATCCATATTTGAGTGTTAGTAATAGTCATTGCCAAGAGAAGTCTAAAACTAGAGTAAATTTACCTGTGTGATCAGACTGTGTAATAAGAATTTGGTTCACTGTCATTTGATCTATTATTATTCATTGTTAACATCTGAGATTAAAGTTGTTCTGTTATAGTTATTTACCATATTTTCTGTGATTTCTTTTAAAATTCTATTTTCACTAATAAATCTTGTAGAAAAAGATCTCAAATCTGTGTGTGTTCCAGTTGAGTAGCCTGATATCCAGAAACCCCTCAACTTTCCATTCCTCCCAAGAAACATGGCATAAGTAACTGATTACCTGATTAGGTTGAAATTTTTAACAAAGAAGTTTATAATGTACTTGTCTTACCTAGGTCCTAAAAAAAGGGGATAAATGGGATGTAGACCCTGATGCTTAGCTTTTTACAAGCTAAGTTTCATTGTCAGTCAGGAGATTTGTCAGATCTTGTAACCTTTAGTCATACTGACTTTGTAAATATTTCCATAAAAATATTACTGTTTGCATGCTCAAAGGTTGTAGGTTCAATTCCATAAACTTCAACTTGGGAACTTTAGTACTCCAGTTCTTTTGTCCAATAGGGCCATATTAGTCCCAAAAGTTCTGACCTATGAATTTTAACTGCCTACCTTATCTGATAAAATATATGCACACAAATGGTGAAGAATGGCAGAACTGAGAAGAATATTTTTTAAAACCTCCTTTTTTTCAGCAAGTAAACCTGTTATATTGCTGTGACATCTTAAAATGACATTTAGTTTAGACTCTAGCAAGGGTCATGGGAGGGTGTGTGGGAACCACAGGACAAACTGAAGGATTTAATTAGATCTTAAATCTGTAGTCTGGTTAGGCATGAACACAGTTAATTTCTTTATTTTTGTGAGTTGTTGGGCATTTTTTTTGATAGAGGCGGGGTACATGTCTGTGAAAATGAAGTCACTATATTATTCTGTTTTTCCTGCTGGAAGCTGAAATCAATGCTATACATGCTGTCAACCACCAAAACACTTAAAATACAGTTGATGCTGGGGGTGGCGGTGAATGAAATCTTATTGAACCTGGTTAGCATAGCAGCTGCCTTTCATTCAGTGTAAATGTATAAAGCAGTTAAGCCCCATTTGGAGTAAGACAGCTGAAACGATAGGAGCTACTGCCCAAAACATGAGCCACAAGTAAGTCTGGTCAGAAGCTGAGTTCTGGGGGATGGATGCAAATAAAGAGGGATGGATATTTTTGGAGGGTTGAAATGTGTGCCAGCAGTGGGTGAGGCCAGATTCAGGCCAGGGTCTCCTGCCACTGACTGGCAGCAGGGGCCAGGGCCAGGGCCAGGGCCACTCTCCATTGGCCAGCAGCAGCAGGAGTCGGATCCAGGCCGAGCTTTTGGTGCGAGGAGCCCAAACTGCCTCCTGGATCGGGACAAGGGCAGATCAGGCACAGAGGGCGCTGCCACACAGGGGGCAGAGCCCTGATCCTTTTTTCAGGCCAGTGACAGCCTTTAATGATCCACAGTTGTACAGCTTCAAGTGTGAGATTTGTAAAATGTGGTTTTGGAAAATGACAGATCTGAGCAAGTCATAGCATTATGGTCAAGTAGTAGTTCTGTTTTGCTTTACTCTCTGTGAACCTGCACAGCAACATCAGCTAGGTCTCTTATGAATCCTCATCAGTTAAGCCTGAGGCCATGTCCCGAGCCCTGACGTTTTCTCCTTTTCAGGCATTTTTGTGATAGGCCATCTCCTTGGCAACCAGGTTTCACCATCACTATCACAGACTCTCCCTTACTACAAGACATCTGGGCTGAACATCAATGACCCATTTAAACGTATCTGGTAAAATGCCTTCAGTGCAGAGATCTAATGAGCATGATCTCACCTAATTTTTAACACTAAAGCTATGGACTTTACCTAACTTTCAGAATGTTTATATGTATTTACCAAGAACAGTGGGGAAAAGAACGTAATTTTTCTTAAAGGGAAGGTAAATAAACATACTACACATGGTTTTTAAAACATTCCCTTTAGTCACTCTTCTCTAAAATATTTGCTATTTCTTTTGAATCCAATTACCTATTATAGCCTTTGGCATATTCTATTGTATTATGTGATATTGATCTGGCCTTCTTAGAGATAATAATGAAATGATAGTTTTTTAGCATACTTAGGACCCAGAGAAACCAGCAGCTATGGGTGAAACACTGAATAAATTTAAAATCTATGGGAGACTTCAATGACTCGGGGATGCTGAAAATGGAGTAGGAGGGATTTCAGAGTTAAAGCTGATGGGTTTCTGCATGTAAGCTATGTTCTGTATGTCATAGGTAAAGCTGGGCTAATGTTGCTTAACAATTTCTTCTGCCACTATTCATGAAACAGATTTGCTCTGCCTTGTTTTATAGCTTTTTTTTTTTTTTTTAATTTTTTTTGCATTTCCTTTACATAAAAAATTCCACCAAATGAATTTTTTAGCAGGAACTGTGATGAAATAGCAAATTTAAAGCAACAGTTTTGGAATAGTTGTAAAATGTGAACTAGCCATCTTTTGCTGAACCAGAAATCTGATTGAGTTGTTTATATATTTATAGAACAAATATACCCTCCAATCAAACCTGCTTGAAATTTCGGATTCCAAAAATTAGCAATTACCTGATTGTAAACAAGCTACAAAACAAGAATTATTATGCGAAACTTTTCTTTGAAGTTATTACCTAATAAATTAGATCATAGTCTGTTTATATTACCATTGATGAAGAAGGGGGGGAAGGTGGAAACAGTCTCAAATTATTTTGTTCTGAATAATTCACTGAGCTCTGTCAGAAGTTTTGAAGGAGCAGGGGAGATGCAAATAGATAGTAATAATCTTTCATTTTAATTAGAGAGATATTTACAGTCTGGTTGGGTGGTTTACTGAAAGAAGAGGATCAAGTGACTCTCTTTCATAGGTTCAGCATCTTGAATTTATCAGTTTATATTCTCTCTTTCTTTGCACTGCATTCCAGCAATGCTGACTGAGGCACCAAAAGGCAATGTAGACCTCATGCTGCTGTACAATATATAGCATTTTAGCATTATTTGCGCCCGTAAGTGAGAACCTCTGTGGTACCATCCTGACGTGAAACCACAGGCTCACTGCTCTGGGCCTGGTACAGTCTCTGCCTCCTTTAAAGCCAGCCTACCCTTTCTTTTAGTTTACAGTAATAGCCCCAAAAGGCTCCACAATCCCCAGTCTGGTCACATAGGCTCACAAACTCTAAGATCAGAAATAACCAATATGATCATCTAGTCAGACCTTGTGCGCAATGCAGGTCACAAAACCTCACCCACTCTTTCTTTGTTAAGGTAGCTTCACATCCCATCTACTCCCCTGTCACTTTCACTGTGTACCACACCAGCCCCCTTGCAGAGTGGTAGCCAGCTGCTAGGAGTTTCTGAGGATGGAGCAAGGACTCCTTATCCCTCCTGTCTGTCTGTCGTCTCCAGCTTAGTGTGGGGCTGTGCCAAAAGCTGCTCCTCTGCCATTAGCAAGCTGCCTTATTGACTGAAAAGGAGAGTGATGCTCCTCTTTCCTTCTTCAGGCTGAGGAAGGTGAAATAGGACATCCAGATTTTTCTGCTGTGGCAAGGTTTTCTCTCTTCTGAGGGCAACTTAGATTTAGCAGTTGCTCCATGTCATCCAGCTACTTCATTGGTGTTCAGCGGTTGATTGTATGTTATGCTAACTGACCATCAGTTAAAAAAAAACAAACAAAACAAAACAAAAAAAAACCCCACACACAAAGAGTCTTGTGGCACTTAGACTAACAGATCTATTTATCGCATGAGCTTTCATGGGAGAATATCCCATGCCTGACAAAGTGGGATATTCTCCCATGAACACTTATATGATAAATAAATCTGTTAGTCTTTAAGTGCCACAAGACTACTTGCTTTTCTTGCTTTACTAGACTAACACAGCTGCCCCTTTGAAACTGACCATCAGTGTGTGTCTGGACCCAGCTAGGATCTCAGGTGTGTTTCCACATGTTAAATGAGACTACTCTTCAAATTTGGAGCAAAGTTAGTCTGTGCAGGGGGAAACTTATTTGGTTACGTAGGCTGGAATGCAGGGCCGGCCCAACCATATAGGTGAACTAAGCATTTGCCTATGGGGCCAGTCTTCGAGGGGCACCAATTAGACAGAATTGATTTTTTTGTCTATTTGAAAAAATATATTATTTCTTATAAAATGTGGAGGTGGGGACACCAAAGTCATAATTTTCCTGGAGTGCCAAAAGCCCTTGGGCCATCCCTGCTAGAATAGTAGGCAGGGAAGGGTTCCCTGAACTGACCTAAGAACTGAGGGATTCAAGGAATAACTAGGACTGAGAGATTAACCATCAGCACCTACCTGGAGTCTGTTTCAGTGGCAGTTCTAACCTTCTTAATAGGAGTGAAGCATGGCTCTTGGTCAAAGCCACAAGACCAAGCCTGGTAGTCACATATAGGTAGTTTTGACTTCGGGTAGGGAGGAGGAGGAACTGTCTGTCCATCATAAAAATGTTGAACATAAGGATGTTAGCCATCGGTATGGCTAATGGTCCATCTAGCCCATCATCTTATCGTCTGACAGTGGCTAATGTTGGCTGCTTCAGAGGGAATGAACGGAATAGAGCAGTTATTGAGTGATCCATCCCATCTTGCCCAGTCCTGGCATCCAGAAGTCTGAGACTTAGGGATATGCAGATTATAGTGCTGGAGGACATAGACTGGCTTAGGATGAGCAGAAGCAGTTTCTCTTTTTCTAAAGCAAACTCAAATAGCCATGAGGGCTACATCAGGACTAGTACAGGGCCGAATGAGAACTAGTACATTTGCCCGAGGGCTGCACCACTCAAACCTTTTCATACAATGATCTTGCAAATACTGGTAACAATAGTGTCATTGCAGGCTGCAGGAGATAGCTTTAAGGACTGCATGCAGCCCGCAGGCCCTGTGTTTGAGACCTCTGTTCTAAAGACTATTCTGTTCTATTCTTTTTCCTTCTACCCATTTGCTACAATTAAACAATGCTATAAACTATCATTAGTTCATGAGATTTCTTTTGGAGACACCCTGAGTAACAAACAGTAGAATTGAGAGACCCTAATTAATTAGGGGTTTTGTACCTAACTTGATCAGGAGGCTATAGTAAAGTTTTCAGAGGATGATACTAAACTTAAATTGGCAAGAGAGCAGTTCAAAATAACAAATGTACCTCACTTATTCCAGCACATTTAGGCCCTCTCACATATCCTTTGCCTGTTTGCAAGAAGTGCAGGGGGAGAAGATGTGGTCACTTATGGGTAAGGGAGGCTTTTATTACCTCTCCAGATAAACTTGTTTACAGTATGTGACTTATTAGTTCAGCTACACGAATTGACAAATGGGGGGGATATCCATTTCTAATTAAATATTCCCTTCCCAGCTGTAGAAGTCAAACACAGTAAAGAATGTTTCTTTTCTTATGCTAGATATCTTGGGCTCAATTCTAAATGACACTGAACTTAAAACAGTTGAGGAGAGGTCTGTGTAAATCATCTTTATTTTTACCAACCGCAAGCTACATGGAATCTGCAGTGGCATCCAGCATAACTTAGAGCCTCATGCACTCTATGACCTCCTGGCCCACCAGTGGGATACTCCTTCACCCCCGATACAGAAAGGGCAGGGACAGATGCTGTAGACTAACCTCTCCTCACTTTGTGCACCTGAGGATAAATTCTGGTATGTCAGGGTAAATGATAGGTTGCCCTGTGAGAGCTTTTAATTCTGACTGCCCTGCTTGCCTACACAGCACGAGACTGACCAGTGAGAGAGCCAAGCATGGGGAGACCTTATCTCATCTGAATTACCCACCTCTTTGTTCACTTAAAATAAGGACATGTTGTCATGTGGTGAACCAGGTCTTAAATGAATCTCCTTTAATTCCTCTTCTGATGTGATGATTCTAGTTCATAGTCACAAAATGAACCAGCTGCTTATTGATATTGCAACCTAAGAATCTCTTATGTCCAAATTCTTCACTATAACAGCTGGTTCTACTGGTATTTTGACTTAGCCACAGTGCTCTTTCTGCCATGTGTTTATATCAAGAGTGGACAACTTTCTAGAAGATGTTACAATTCAAGCAGAAGTTTTTGGGAGCTGAACAATGGATAGTCAATAATCTAATCTGACTACCTGTGTGTTACAATGGTCCCTTCTTGCCTCAAAAACTTCTGCATTTGTATACAATGTTCCTGAGGACAAACAGCAGTGTGGATGGCTTCTGCTTGTGGCTTGCCAACATAGTCACATTAGCAAGTGAAACACGTTGAAGTATCTCTATTTTAAAATACAAGCTAACTAAAAGGCACAACTCTGAAATATCGACACTTGAATGGTCTGAACCTTGTGTAAAACTGTTGTGACCCATTGGAAAATTAGGTTCCAATTTTCAAAATAATGAGCAGACTTCATTTTGGTTTTTTCTACAAACAAAAAAAACTAGAAAATCCAAATATTCTAGTGTATTCAGATGCCTAAGAAGCTGTGCCCATCACCAGAGCATCTGAGTGTTCACATATATAATACGCAGATATTTAAAATAGGGCACAGATTGCAGCCCATCTTGAAAATATGGACCTTCTTTTAGGCCTTATTCTGTAAAGCATTTAAGCATGTGATTAGCTGAAGCACAATATTAGTTTCATTGAAATCCCCATTTATTTCTATTAACGGATTTTTTTAGAAGATGAAGTTCAAGCATGATTGACTGAGTCAGATTTTTTAGAGGTGTTGAGCACACAAAGTTCCAATTGACTTCTTTTGAAATTGAGATCTCAGTATTTCTAATTTTTAAACTGGTTCTAAGGATTGGTTTGTTTGGTTTTTTACCCTGATTTACCAGAAGAGATGTACAATACAAATATTGCAACAACGTAATCTGGAAGCAACTTTCTACCTTGTATGAAGGCATTCTCCTATGGATGTAATCTTGAAGAATGATATACCATATCGTAGCTGAGTCTTGAGTAATAGGAGCTCATCCTGTTCAAGAAGTATAGTGGAGCTATCCAAGTCTCATCTCTGATGTGATTCCAGGCAAGAATACACAGTTTTTAAAAATTTATTTTCCTTAAAAGGAAAAGCTGGGGTCAGGCCTGTGAAAGCCCTCTGTCTTCAGTGAATTTTCACAGGAAGTAACTGTGTACTGAATTGGGCTCCACAGTTTTTCTGTGTAATATTGTCACATCAACCCCTCTATGCACATCTAGAGTAAGTAGCAAAAGGAAAAGCAACAGAAACATACAAACTGTAATTTTATTCTACTAAGGAAGACAGCTGAAAGAGGATACCTAGATTGTAGAAATCTGTTCTGTAAACTTCAAGGACAGAATGGAAGCACTATCCCTCTGTCAGTTCTGACAGCTGTCAAAACTTATCCAACAACAGAAATTTTATGGAAAAAGAAAAGTGCAACAAACACTATGTTCATTGCTTTAACAACAATTTAAAACTTTTAAAAAGAGTAACTCTTTCATTGCAACTGTAAAGTATGTTTTATTTTGAAAAACCATTAATTCAAGATAGAAGCCCCCCCCCCCACCCTCACCCCCGCGAGTACAGCCTGCAAAAAATCCACTCAGGCTGAAGTCAACTGTCAGTCCTGGCTCCTTAAAATACTATACTAAGAATCTGTTTATACTGGTACCTCAGTAAGGGACAGGTTATGTAATTGTTCACAGTTGCTGAACAGACTTTCCACTGCACATAGCAAGTATCATTTCTTAATTCCTTTCTGATCCTGTAGAAGACCAGGAATGCAAAGGTTTCAATAGAGCATGTAGATTTACAGAGATTTGCTAGGCTTGCTGGGACACTAAGATGGATCTCAACAAAGGCTGGAAGCCTGGCAGGATGGTCTCTACGTATATTGCTGCCTAGCATGGAAAGTGCTTGCCCCTGAAAGGTGAAACAACCCTCCTTCTTGATGCCCTTGTTCTCCCAAAGTTGGTGACAACTTGCCCTGAAGTCAATTTTGAAACCAGGGTTTCAAGGCACTGTGTTATATAACCATTTCCAAACATAGAGAAGGGATTTTGGTGGTGTTTTTGAGGGAAGGCTTAGTGGAAGAAATGGGTTTTACATTTCATTCTGAAATAAGTTGTGGCTATTCTCATCTCTTTTGGAGTGAATCCTAAGTGTTGTGGGACAGAAGGCCAGAAAATTGTCTCCTATGGACAGGACTCAGAACGGATATTGAGCATGCCGCTGGACCATAGCTCACAGTTTCCTGAGGCAGCCATTCTGTTAACCTGGTTCAGTCCTATACTATGACTTGAAATGAGGACCCAATCCTTGAATCATTTCACTGTTGTTTATCACAAAGCACCGCATGCAATAGATATGGTAGTAGCAGTTGAGCTTTTTCTAATGGCTTATTCTACAGAAGATTCAAATCAAAATCAGGTAACTCATTTGCTTTAAAGAAACAATAGCCTTGTGATACTTTAGGATTGAGTATATGTGCAGATGCATTCTGAATGGGGCCATGTGAGCCCTGCTCCATCAGCATCAGCAATCAACCACTGTAGGGGTGAACTTAGCTCAGTATTAACAAGTAAATAAATTGATGAAAGGCTTGGTCTATTAGGCTATGTCTACATTAGAAAGCTCAGTTAGGACTTCCTTAGTCTGAGCTAAGCAGTTCTGGGTTAATTTGAACTAACTGCGGGTTAATTTGGATTAACTATGGCTTTTTAGTTCAAATTAGCTGTGCTTTTTAGTTTGAACTAAATAGTTTTTGAATTAGATAAAGCAGTTAGTTTGAACTAACTGCTTAGTTTGAATGTTTTAAGTTTGAACTAAAGCATCTACATCACCCTAGTTCAAACTAAAGTTTGAACTAAGCATTGCTTAAAGTTTTTTTTAGTTCAAACTAAGTAAAGCCTAGTGCAGACCCAGATCAAATTAGTCTGGACTAATTTGCTAGTGTAGACATAACTTAGAGACTTTTCAGAAGAACTAAATATTACTGATTTAATAAAAGTAAACAGCAGCAGTATAGAAGGCATTTGGCCAAATTCTGTTCTGCCATACTGGCACAAATCTGTAGTAACTATCTACTTCAGTAGAATTACTCCAGACGTCTAGTGTAGGTAAAAGCTAAATGTGGCACAAATTGCTTAAAGGATCCTTGCCACTTTTACACTCGTTTCCTTTAAACACTAATGCTAGTGCTGCTTTTAAACAGAATAGTCCAAAAGACATTTGTTCACTAGCTACTCTCAAACAAAATGTGTGGTCATGCCTCTTTCTTGTTGAAAATGTGTTCAGCTTCTTGAGCAAGATCAACACTTGAAAAGCATATGGTGGCAAAACTTCAGTCTAGAAACTTTTCCTGCTTAGAAAGGGATCCATATTGTAAATAATTGTAAAAATCATTATAGAGCCAGAATACAACAAATGAGAAATGTCGCCAAGTAACTAGATGTCAAGTGCAAATAAAAAAGGCTGTTTTTCTTCAGGGTACACTGTTACTCTGACATTTTTGCTCCAGTTATAGTGGCTAAACATTTTCATTTTTAGCAAATGAAGTAAAAAATCAATCCAAACTGGACTGTGGCTTTAAAGGTGCAGTTTTGCAGTAGAGAGTTCTGCAAAAGTTCCTCACTTAAGAGAGATCTCCAGAGGCTTATTGTGCTTGACAGAATGCCCCGATGAACACTAAGGGAATGTACACCTGAGCTGCCCCTTCGAGAACCTTTAAAAAGATGCAGCATGTTCTTGCATCTGCCATCATTCCCCCTCTTCCCCACACAGACAGAGATGGTGAAAAATGAGAAGGTTGTCCTACGGCTTGCCTTGCCCTTTATTCCTCAAGGAATGTAGGCCATTCCTATGGAATGGAGGCTGTATCCTGGAAAGCAGTGACTCAGGAGGATTTTGGAGGCCATTATCATAATTCAGCATGAACTCTGAGTATGATGCTGTGGCAAAATGAGGTAACACAATCCTTCAATTCCTAAACAGGGGAACAGTAAGTAGGAGCAAGCAGGTGATTTTTACATTGGTGTATGTCATCCATTTCTGGCGTTCACATCTGAAAAAGGATGTAAAAAACTGGAGAGGATGCACCAAAATGACACATTATTTAAGGGCTGGGAAAAATGTCTTCCAAGGAGAGTTTTAAACTGACTAGACTAAGCTTTTCATCAAAAAAAAGACAAGCAACTCAGCTGGTGCTGCCAAGTTCCACAGGGGCAGGCGTGTTACTCTAGTTCAGCAAAACAAGCAAGGAGTCCTGTGGCACTTAAAGACTAACAAATTTATTTATTGCATAAGCTTTTGTGGAAGAAAATCCCACTTCATCAGATGCTTTGAAGATGGGGGAACTTACAGAATGGTAGAAAAATAAATGCAGGCAGGGAAGTGTCAGTCATGGGATCAGGTCACACTGTAACAGCAAATCAAAGGAGCTGTTAAGCTTCAAACACTGAAAAACAGTATATAGCGGAAAATGAGGTCAAATCACCTGTTGTAATGAGGAAAAAAAAGATCCAAAGTCCTTATTTAGCCTTGAAGAGACTGTGTATCTTCTTCCAGAAGATATAAATTTTTAGAAACAATAATATTACAGAAAGGCAATATTTAGCCCTGAAGAGAGACTCTCTCTCTTCAGGGCTAAATAAAGAATTTGGAATTTTATTTTTCATTACAGCAGGCACTTTGACCTCATCTTCCTCTGTATTCTGTCCCCTTGTGTTTTGAATTTTAACAACTGCTTTGAATGGCTGTTATAGTGTGATCTGAGCCCATGACTTACACTTCCCTGTCTGCGTTTATTTTCCTCCCATTCCATCTTCAAAGCATCTGACAAAGTGGGATCTTCTCCCATGAAAGCTCATGCGATAAATAAATTTGTTAGTCTTTAAGTGCCACAGGACTCCTTGTTTGTTTTTCAGTTACAGTGTGTAAGTACCTGTATAGGGAGAACAGATGGTATAATGAAGGATTCCTTAATCCAGTGGTTCTCAACCTTCTGTGAGTCATGACACACTTGGCAGCATATTGTGACTCTAAAGGACACGCCAGCCCATCCCCTTCAGGCCAAATCTGGCCATCCCCCCAACCCTCTGTAACAGACTTACTGCTGTGTGGTGACACAGTAATGTGTCCCAATACAATGGTTGAGAACCACTACCTTAATCTAGCAGAGAAAGGCATAAAAAAACCCCACTGCCTGGAAGCTGAAGGTTAGAAATGGCACATATTAATGGTGAAGATAATTAACCATTGAAACAAATGATCAAGGGAAGTACTGGATTCTCCATTTTTTATGTTTTCAGATCAAGACTAGATAATGATGTGGTAGGCATTCTTTAGTCAAGAACAAGTTATTAGGGTCATTATAGGGGAAACTGGGTGAAATTTAAATGGTTGTGATAAACAAGAGACCAAACTGATGCAATAGCCCCATCTTACCTTAAATTTTGTGAATCTACACAGAGGCTTAGGAAGCTAATACTGCTGAAGGTGATAAGCTGAACCAACTTTTTTGCTCAGCAAATACACAAGGACTATGACAGTAAACCGAAATGCTCAGGGGGTATGAGAGTAAAGCTCTTTTCACCCTCTCTCCTTTGTGCACCTACACAGCTGTAAGCTTAGAACAAACATGAAATAAATGCCCATTCTTTTGGCCAGTGGAATGCATCCAGCTTTATATGCAATTCATTTTATAACTGCATGTAAAGAAAATACATTCAAATTAAAAACTCTATTCAGGTTGTAAAACTGAAGACTCCAAAGTTAAGAAGTGTCAGAATAAAAAATGCCTGGGGACTGTGATAATATTTCAGTTTGAGCTATTGTTGTCTACAATCTACTCTTAAACTTATTCTTAGTCTACACACTGCATCATGTCTAATATCCTTTTCCTCTTCTCTTTTATCTGAGGTACAGTTTTATTAGTACAGATTTTGATATGAATTTCAGCTCAGGCCTTCTAACTTAAGGCTCCAATTCCAGGGTTGCTCAGCCTTTATAAGTCCCAAAGGAGCAGCTGTGTTAGTCTAGTTCAGCAAAAGAAATGAGGAGTCCAGTGGTACTTAAAGACTAACAAATTTATTTATCACATGAACTTTCGTGGGAGAAAATCCCACTTTGTCAGATGCTTTCTCCCATGAAAGCTCATGAGATAAATAAATTTGTTAGTCTTTAAGTGCCACAGGACTCCTTGATTCTTCAGCCTTTATAGCAGATTCTGTTTCTGGGCAGTAGACCTGGTTAGCAACAAAAAAGGTTCATGAGTCTCCATCCCCCTCATGCCGTTTATTTCTTTTGATACACTCCATTGGGCTGGTGTTCTTTCATCTGCCTTGGTAGGGTAATCACTCAGAGTTCTACACTTGGTATTTCAGATGAACACTGCCTGTTTGCACCCCATGCCCACGTTTATTTTTTAATAACAGTTGCAACAGCTCTCTGCTGAATCTTGTAATGGACATCACTGCATCAAGTGCATGTGAATATTTGTTTGTACCGGTGTATAATTATACCAAATCTATGATCTGAATACATGTATTCTGTAGTGTCACAGTAATATACGTCAACATCAAATGTAAACAATTGGAGTGTTTTTGGTAATCTGTAAGTTAATGTATGAAAGACAGAACTTCTGAGAGTGACTGACTATTTCTTGTGCAGTAAGTGAAAGATTAACCTAATATATTCCTCATCTGTGAAATAGGAATATTTACTCCTCCCACCCCCCAAAATGGGGATATATACTTTTGTTTTATAAAACACTGAAATGGTTGGCAGAAAAGAAACATAAAACTGAGATGATGCTTGATGCTTTTTAACTGGAAATTTGACAGAGTTTCTTGTTTGTTTTGCACACATGTAAGCATGTGGATACAACTTTAGTCTACACTGACACTAGTTATTAAAGTAAGGGACAAGACTCTTACAGATTTCATAAAGTGCTCCCAATCATTTAACATTAGATTTTTATAGGGAGGCTATCTTT
The DNA here is from genome assembly GCA_007922195.1 of Podocnemis expansa. Taxonomy (NCBI): domain Eukaryota; kingdom Metazoa; phylum Chordata; order Testudines; family Podocnemididae; genus Podocnemis; species Podocnemis expansa. The sequence goes on from ML682005.1 coordinate 42,869,205, forward strand.
AGAAGTTACAAGTGATAAGACAGTTACCAGGTAAATGTCGGTTATGGCAAATGTTGCACAAAGGTATAGAATTGCGTAAGAATCTGTCTGATTTATTTTTAATGTACTTCTGAAACAGGTCCTTCCTCCCCTCCCCTAATCGTGATACAAAGCCTGAATTATTGAAATAAATAAATCAGCAAGACTGATTTACTTCTGGAAAAAGCAAAAAGAAACAGCAAAGCCATTTACCCCATGGTGACATGAGGATTTCAGGTTCAGATAGATTTAATCTATCAGTAGGGTCAGGCTGTACTGAATATAAAATCAAATTACACTGAAGCAGATGTTGAAGTCCAGCAGGAAAAGGTGTAGATTGATTAGAAAAAGGCAGAGCATCAAAGGGCCCTTTGTTTGCATTTGACTGGGCGAAACAGCTGACAAGTGGCCATCAGATACCGCAGAAGGGCAGCTGCATGATGGCAGTTTGACAGCTGACTTCATTATAGCCCCTAGGATACACTCTGGAATGGATTTGTCCTTTAATTGAGCTGGGCCAGAAAATAGCACAAGGAGGATGAATAAGAATGAAAGGGACTGAAGTTTGATAATGTAACCCAAAGGTTAGACAGGTGAATTTAATAAAGCTACGACAGTTAGAGTATGCATTTGTGTGTGTATGTGTTTCCACAGCAGACATGGATTAGCCTCAGATATAAACACCATTTTTTCTGAAATGGGTTTGCACAGATACCTTTACTGCACTCTTTAGAATAAATGGCAGCCAGAGAGGTGGGTGGCAGTGACTTGACTTTCACCTGCATGTAGTGATGCACTGTAAACAGTCTTGTTTTGGGACAGAATGGGGACTACTCTTTACATATGCAATAATGTACTTTTTGGAATAATTTTTTTTTTGTTTATATGGATGACAGAAATCAGTGATATACAGTACCACTGAAGCAGCTTCTGAACTTCATACTCTGTTTTTAAACATTCTTTATACAGGCAAATCTTCTGAGGCAGTGGGAATTTTTCCTGGGGAAAAATATCAGAAACTGTTCCCACATCATTCAGAATGTGACCAGTGCAAGAACCAAGATGATTTTAAAAAAAGAGTCTAATAAAATCTCTCGCCTGACTCTTTTGTGATGTAGCCCTTTACCAAGATTCTTGACTCTATTTTAAACAAGACCAAGGTGATACAAGTTTTTTAGAAGAAAATTCTGCAGTACCTCTGCAGGGAAAACACACACTGAGTGATGGGAAAGACTTGGCTAGAGTATGAACTGCAAGGTTTAGGTGTTTTATATACAGATGCAGCGTGAAAATAGAGGCTAATCAACAGAAATAGGGAAAGGGACTAGTGAAAATGTATAGCTATGAATTTGAGCATCAGATCGTATCATCAGTGGTAAGTTACACATGTATCAGGTGAGGAATGGGATTCTTTATGGTTTCTCAAAGCGTGCATATGTGCTTGAAGAAATAACTTACATTTGAGCTGTGGAAGGCTCTGTGTTGCACATAGTTGCACATGCTGCCACCCCTGTCACTCCACAAAAAAAACCAGGGAACCACTGGTCTAGTGAATACGTAGTCCTGCCTGACTAGAAGATCTCTCCAGGTCTCATCCAGCCCTATGAGTCTATGGACTAAGGTGCTATTCAGTATGAGTGAGTATCTTAGAATCTGCCCCTGTGTTGTCATTCTTAGCCACATTGTTGGTTTATGTTACAAAGAGAAAGCTAAAAAGTTGATAAAAATTGAGATCCTTCTCTGTGCAGCAGACCTTTTCCCCACTGTATTTTTATATTACAAGATACATTACATTCAGTAAGTTAGTAACTAAAGTTTAGTTTGACCCCTATTTTAAATACCAGTAATTATAGGCCAAGAAATTGGTTTCTGCCCTGATTTCCAAGTGATTTAACTAGAGATTTCTAGTTCCTTCTGTGGCATTCTTTGGGTCCAAATTTCATCTAATTTTTTACTGTGAGCCAGTTATGGAAGCAAGGGTGGCACCTAGCCTTTGCAAAATGTGAATTAAAGCTAGACTGGAGAGCTGGAGGAAGGGTGATAGTGGAGAGTGATTGGTCCAGAATCTAGTTAGATGTTCTCAAGATAGCTATATTATGTAAAAGAAAATAGCACTTATTTAAACTGTCCATTGTCCTTTCTTTCTTTCTTTCTTTCTTTCTTTCTTTCTTTCTTTCTTTCTTTCCCCTGTAGACATTTTGACCTAGGGTACCACCCCATGCTGTAGAGGCTGTGGAGTTGGGCTGTCCTCCGCATTTACTCTATAGCAGGTATACTTATTGATCTGGTACTTATAGGAAAGGGTTGTCACTAGCAGTGGTTGGACAGTGCTTAAGAAAACTAAAATTGACAAAAGGTAGAGGATTATGCAAGGGCTTTCTATGTATTTATCTTATCTATATATGATATGCTTTACATTATCACCAAACCACAGCATTGGGGCTGGTGATAAAACACTTATGCATAAGTATATATCTATAGAATATGTACACACTGTTTTGAAGACTTATTGCATATGAAGTAAATGGTCTTGTGGCCTGTCAGCCACATTCCCCTTTCACCATTTCCAACATTTTCTTTTCTTACAGTGGGTGTAAAAAGGGTGAGTAAAGCTGCACAACTATTACAACATGTAGATCAGCTAGTGCTTCAATGGGTAACCTCGGAGTGCCCTGGACATAGTACACATATGATGTGCTACTGGTCATATGAAAGGAATATCCATCAGTATTCCTAGGCAGGATAAAGCCCTAGGTGAAAAATAGCTGGCATATTATTTTCTCCTTTTAGAAAAAGAAACGACTGCTTCTTTTCTCAAACTGCACCTTCTTCCTGGCTGTCATTGGATCAGGTTTCTTTTTTATTTGTTATAATTGCTGGGGTTTTTTTTAGTAAGGTATAACGTATTTGTGTGGTAGGGCATCTACCCCACACTGGCACTTAAGGTGTTAAAAGCAACCCTAGGGAGGCTGTGTGGGAGACAGACAAAAGGAGAGACGCTGGGAGGAACAGCCAATCAAAGACCTATAGCGTGATATAAAAGGAGTGCAGGACAGAACAGAGCAGAATAGTAGAGTGACTTCCTGGAGCTCAAAGAAGGAAGTGTGTGTGTTTCTCTCAGGCGGAAAGGCCTGCAACAGCTGATATAGTGTTACTGCCAGGAGTGGGTAGTAGCAGGCCCTGAGGATGGGCATGGAACATTGTAGGGATGGGAGAAGAGGCCCAGGAAGAGCAATCCCTAGACAACCGGTAGGAAGCCCCATCTGGTGGTGAGTGGTATGAATTTGTCACAATCTAATACCCAGAGGTATTGGGGCATGGAATTCTTAAATGAATGATTGTTTCATTTACTAAAATGAATATTTTTAAACAGAAGAACTTCCAAGAAGTTATGGATAAAGTCACTGTACAATCTTTCCACGACACTGGGGGAAACTGCAGCATAAGTCACCAAATGGAAAGCATACTTATTGTCGAACACTGATTGCAAGGGGGAGAAACACATTTTCTCTTATAACTCTGTTTGAAAATAGTTTTACAACACTCATTTATTTCCTGTCTCGTACTAATGCACAGATTTCTAAGAGGGACATGCAGAGTCTTGTTCCTTTAAGAAAGCTTACATTTAGTTCTACCATACATGGTTCTCATGTGAGTGTTGTACCAGCTGGTACATGGATTAAGAGACTCACTGTTAAAACTTAATATAATAAACACTTGCTCAATATTGTCTGGTTAGCTAATCCTCTGTTATGGCATACAGAAAGTCAATATTCTTTGAGTAATGTCACTACTGTATGACAGAGCCACATAGCCGAGATTTACACAGTAAATTCACAGCAGAATGAATTAATTTGTTGGGCTCAGGTTGGTGAGATGACCAAAAATGATCTAAGGAAAATTAAAGGTATGTAACTATGATGCAGATCTGGACTAACATCACAACACTACTGAACAGATAGCTGCAGTTCAACAGTGTAAAGCCAATGGGCCTTGTTCCCTTCCCATTTGTAGGGGTGTGTCACAACTTTGACTTGTGTAGAGTTCTTTTTGTGTTACCAGTGTAATTGATAGCAGAGTCAGGCCACTAATGTGCAAAATAAAAGTTGAGGAAAGAGGGTACTAATTTCATTTTGAAAGTAAATTGACATTATTTGCTTAATATTCTATTAAACAGATTCATTCTGAGTGTAATACCATTGACGTCAGTGGGGTTAAATCAGAGATGAATGTGGCCCAAAGTCTCTAAGCATTGTTTGAGTCAGAGCTATCTAAACAGAAATTGAAGGCAATCAGAAAACCGCAGCTGTATGGCTGGACTTAATTTTGTTTGTTGTGATGGCCAAAATAGAAACAGAGATGGGTAAAATAACAAAACTTTTTCATTTGGGGTCAGAAAGTTTGGATTTAGCAATTTTTCTCTGAAGTGAAAATCCCTTCTCTGTTTTCAGTCTTGGCACTAGTTGTATTTATTAATATTTTCAAAACCAATGAATCTTAAAGCTTTCTCTGAAGACACGGAAGCTTTACTTTCCCCACAAAAAGGATGTGGGACTTCTGTAGGGTCAGCTAGTGAAAACAGTAGCAACTTAGGGTCACTGGCTTTCTCAGCCACCTGGCCTAACCACTGCACTACAAATGTCACATTTCATGTTATAGTTACAAAATATAATTTTAAATGAATGAAAGGAAATAGTGTTCCTAATAAGTGGGAACCAAGGACTGAGTTCTCATTTTGACTGTATTACATTGATTTTTCTGTGTTAATTTTCCCTCCTGTGAAATGTACTTCAGAGGGGTGTTATGAGGTTAAATGTGGTTTGCAAAGTGGCTTGAGATTCTCCAGTGTAACATGGTATGAAACTGCAAAGTATTATTACTACTATTCTGCTAGCAAAAGCCCCAGACTACAGAACTCAGCCTGAAAATGTGTCATCCTCTAATGTGTTAGGGTGTGTTCACACAGCAGTCTTATTTCAAAACAACAGAGGTTGTTTCGAAATAAGAAATGCCATGTTCACATGACGTACCGTTGTTTCAAAACAAACTTAAACCCCATTTGGTGACGAAACAATGTTGTTTCAAAATGATTGTTTTGAAACACTCCCGTCAGAACATGTTATTTCGAAACGCCAGTGACTCATTTCAAAATAACCGTTGGCTGAACATGCTATTTCACTTTGAGCTTTTTTCCTTAATTCGAATTAACATTTTCTTAATTTGAATTAATTTATTTCAAAATAACGCCTTACTTCGATACAAGTTGTTTCGAAACAACTTGTATCGAAATAACCCCCTGTGTGTGAAAGTAGCCTTAGAGCCTAGGATTATTAATACTTTATTTATAACATATCCCAGGGTGCAAGCTGTATTATAGACAACAGTATGGTCCTGTTTCAAAATAGACTTTCCAGAGAGTTACCAAAGAGTTGGTGATCTGAGATGCAATGATGTCTGTTCAACTCTGATTTCTAGTCTACACTCACTTCACTTTTTGGTGTCAGTCAATGGGAGATATGCAAAATACCTTACATATTGCCCATTATTTTATTAACTCCCACTTGTCTCCCCATTTGAACTGTGCTAAGTTGACCAGAAATGCCATCCGGTTGACTTAGTGCTACTCCAGTTACGGGGTTGGAGTTATAGAGACAAACAGGAGATCGACTGAGTACTTTTTAACAGACCACTCAGTCGAATCCAGAAAAGTGCACTGATGGTGGTGAAGTTACCGCCATCAGTATAAGCACACCCTTAGTCCCATTTTTGAAGTGTTACTTTCTTGAACCAAACAAGTAGTATAGTCTGCGTAAGTAGAATGCATTGCCATTCCTGTCCATAGTCTTTCAAATCCAGATCTGCCATGAAAAGAGTATCATCTGCAGAAATGTGCTAAATTACATGCTCCATACTCCACTGGGCAAAACTGAGCAAGGAACTCACTTTCATTTAGGAACCAAGCAAAATGTGAAAATAGGCCTTTCAAGGTAAAAGGATAATACACTAACCCACCAGTCAGTCAGCTTTTTGTTTGGTTCTCAATGTTGGGCTCAATAAAAAGAAAATGAAGACACAGATAATTGTCATGAATATTTCTTAAAGTTAACATAGCTGAACACTGTGATGGAGTCTGTAGTTCCCTTTTAAATTAAATTCATCCTCTCTTGCTAGAGTCAGGTTATTTTAACCAAGGATGTGTGTGTTGTTTTGCTTCCTGGAGCAATGTGTGTCCTGGTGCTCAAAACACAAATTAGGGAGTGGGACTTTATGGTACTTTAAACTCTGAAAGACAGAAGGTTAAAATGAAAAGCCAGTCAGTTCTTCCATTGTGCTATAAATAATCCAACCACTACCATTTGTCTTTTCAACATATTTTGAAGTTGCTCCTAAGAAACTTGCAGTCACTACCAGTACCTCTTCTTTCATTTAATTCCCAAGTTGTAAGAATGTCTTTACAGCCTGGGCTACAAAAAGGTGCTGAGCACCCATAATTTTCAGTGCTCCATGCTGCTTTGCTCATTCAGTGAGATTAAGAAGATCTTGGCAGGTATACTGACCTCTCGAAACATAAACCATGATTCAGCAAGGCATTTACGTTTATGCACATTCTGAAGAGTACTGTAGCTAAGCAGGGGGCTTAAGTCTTTCGGGGTACATCTACACATTCTGTTATGTAGACCTAACAAGGTCAACTTAAAGTTGACCTTTTTAAGTCAACTTAGAGAGTCCACATTGAAAACTCCTGTCAACTGCCTGCATCCACACTGGCAGATGCTAGGTTGACCCTTTTTGGTGGTCAGGAACTCTGGGAGGGGATCTGGAGACCAGTTGGATCGACTTAAGTTCTTTCCCTATCTACATTGGCTTAAGTCAACTTAAAAAGGTCAACTAAAGCGTTAAATCAATCTTAAGAGGTGGTGTTAGTAAGTAAACTTATGGAAGCCCTTAAGTCAACTTAATAAAAGCCCATTGTGGCTGTAGGGGTCTGTATGGTGACTTAACCTTCCTTAAGTCAACCTAAGGCTCAAGTGTAGACATACTCATTGACTTTACCCAAGGAGTCTTAATGATAGGCTTTAAAGTTTTGCTGAATTAACATCTCTGAGCAAAGAGTCAAATTCCATGAGATGCTGAGCACAACCTGAGTCAGCATGTTGCAGGATCTGGTCTATAATTTGTGGAGAAAGATTTCCTTAAACCCATATACTCACTGGGCTAAGTGGATAAAATCTTTTCTGCTAGTCTGACTGAGCATGTTAACACACAGTTAATGAAGCCCTATTTCTAGCTTCCTGAAGCATGTGAAAATAAATAGACTGAGATGAGCAGTGAAAAATAAATGTTCTATTCCATGGATACCTATTGCAACTACTAAAAAGATAGGGCTATCTTTTTTAGCTTAATCCTTGTCTAACTATACTAAAAACAAGTAGCTCATTAAAATGTCACATCTGAAGAGTTTTTTCTAGTATAAATAAGCACCAATTCCTTTTATTCCTGCAAATCTGGCATTCTGTTTGTTTAAGACAGAGCTAAAAAACCTTTTCTGTCAGTCAGTCCCAGCTAGGCTGTATTCTCTGAGTGTCAGATGTCTGTCATGTATACTGTGACCCTTGGAATAATATTAATCAGGCGAGACAGCTGAGTCTTGCTATGGGTGTCTACAAAGGGGGGCCTTTATTGGTTTCAGCTTAGTTCAGTAGACATCTGTGCAGCAGAGGTCCTCGTGATGATCCTGGCAGCAGCTCTTTTAGTTTGGGTTTGGCTTTTAGCACTGAATGCTTTTTGTACTGACTCCCTGTACCAGTCTGTCTCAGCACTTTCAAAGCCAGAGTTTTTCCTTTTCATAAACTCTAGCTCTTTTTTTTTTTTCTTCCTCCCAAACAGGCCACTGAGGCTGACTCAACTTGTATCCAGAATTACAGAAACCAGCAACCACCTGTCACCAGCACATTGTATGCGTGTGTGGGGAAGGAGGGAGCCAATTGCTCGCAGGGGGATTTCTGAGAAATGGAGCAGTTTGTTTATCTAATTGCCAGCAGGGGAAACAGTAAAGGTGCAGTGGATGGTGAGGCAGGGGTGAGAGAAGGAAAAGGACTAGAGTCCCCACAGGGGCCACTTGTCCCAAAGGCACTTGAAATAGTCTCCTTTTTAAAATTCCTTTGCAATTGTAGGATTTGTTGTACACCTGATCCCCCTTGTACTTGAAGGGAGGCTGCACACACTCCATGTGATTCTTATGGTGGCAAGATTTGGTAATAAACAGAATGCTGTCTTCTGATTTAGTGAACTTCATACCATGCAAAGAAGGGAGAAGTGAAGAGGTACCAATGATGGGAGAGAGGAATCACCTGTTAAATAATTAACTATGCCATTACTGAAATGCTCAGCAAATCAGTTGGCCCAAATCCTGAATGTCTTAACTGGGGATGGTGCCACTGATGACAACAAGACATCAGGAGTTGTCATCATACTAATACAAGACAAACATGATAGAATGTAATGGTCTGCGGATTTACAGTGTGTCATCTGCCATTTCATTTTTGTATTTCATTTGCACTCTAGGTGAAGTTATTCTGTTGTGTACATAGTTGTCTAACATTTTTGTGTATGTATTGTAACAATTAGGTTTTTTTTCAGAACCTAGGAGCATCATAAAAGAGCAGGGCAATGGAAATAAAACAACCAGCCAGCTAAAAATGGATAATAAATTAAGCTGGGACTAGACTATTCTTTGTAGAACTTGAAACACCTTACAATTCTGGGCCCAATCCAATTCCCAATGAAGAGAGATACCTAGGAATCCTGATATGCCACCCCTGTAACATAGATTGTAACAAGAGAAGGAAATGGCATGATGGTACTTCCATGTCAAGAGTTTTGGCTGGCTAAAATAGGAAGTGGCACCAATAAAAGAAGTTTCTATGTTTTGTATCTACCTACTTTAGCTTTAATGTTTTCACTCCGCACCCTTCTGTAAATCTTGACTTCTTCAAGAACTGATCTGAGAGGCTGGACAATGGGCAGATGTGTGGCTTTTCAAGGCCATGTGAACTGACCAAAAATCAGTCAGCAGCACGTCTGACCTGGCTACTCATGAGAAACAGCTACATTCTAATGGAAGAAAAGAAAGGGACTTGGGCAGTTCATATTTATTCCTCCTTGTGTAAATATGGCTATTATATATAATTAACATGTCATTATTTTTTCATGAAGATATAAAAGATACAATGTATTTTTAATAAAGGATGTTACATAGTTCTTTATTGGTGATTTTTAAAATTTAAAGGACCAGCCACTACTACCTCTTGAAAAGTGATAACTGTGGTTATCAAGGGCTTTGGATTATTATTTTGGTTCTAGAATGCCGTTATTGAGTATTAAGCTAAAAAATGTCAGATACTTGTAGCTTCTTCCTTCATTCTAAATATGGACTTTAACTGCAGGGTTATCAAAAAGATTTGGAGGCACAGGATTGAAGCATCTGTTGAGGTGATTTGGAAAGCTACCATTGTAACTTCATTATATATGGCCATTTCCAGTTCTCTCTGTGACCTGTGCCATAAAAAGATACATTTATTTCTGCAAGTCTTATCACACTCCTAAATTCATCACAGCCTGGAAAGATCATACAAGATACACATATGAAAATGCCATCAGGCTCAGATGAATCAAATATTGGAGAGGGTCTTTGATCTTACATTGCAGACTCAGCAGAAATGTGGGGGAAGCTAGTAAATGACTACATTATTCCCTACAGAAGTAGTCACTTCTCTGTAACTGAGAGAACCATTTCATGGCCTAATACTTCTTCCCCTTCCAGAGACATGGAAAGATGCCAACAGCTGCTGACTATTATAGGTAAAGAGTTAGGGACAAGAAAAAGCTGCTGGTGGCCTTCTCTCTCATTCCCTGGAAATGCTATTTTATTGTGTATTAGGCCATATAGCACAGAAGTCTCAAACACTTTTTTGCTAAAAAATTATGTTGTGTTTGGCTAGCCATCCTAGTGGAAACTCTAACACTCCATTAGAATCGTTCATATACTCTGCCTTTTTCTATTGCAGGGCTGGTACCCTCAGGAAAAAAAAATTGTTTCGTGGTTCCAAAATTGCCTAACTGCCTGCAGGACCCAGTAGAAAATTAATCTCAATAGAAAGTCTTAAATTTTAATGCTGTTTTGCAGGCCCAGGTCTTTTCATTAACAGGCTACCTATCCACACCAAATAAAAAAGCTAAGAAATGTTCATTTTCCAGTGTGCCTAGAATTGGTACAAATTATAATACAGTACTTGTTTTAAAGCAAAAAAAAAAAAGCAAGGAGTCTTGTGGCACTTAAAGACTAATGGATTTATTTATCACATGAGCTTTCATGGGAGAATATCTCATGAAGGCTCATGCGATAAATAAATCTATTAGTCTTCAAGTGCCACAAGACTCCTTGCTTTTTTTGCTTTACTAGACTAACATGACTGCCCCTTAGTACCTGTTTTACAACACTTAACACCCTGCCCAAGGAAAAAAAAGGAAGAAAGGAGGAGTGCAAAGAGGAGAATGCCCAATAGAATTTCATTCTCGGAAATAGCAGAGGTACCATCATACAAAAGTACAAATTATATTCATCAAAGCGATGTATTATCAGGCTGCCCTGACCTGATATCAGCTCAGTCTTCATTCTTGTTAACTTCCCAGTCAGTGACCTCTACCTCCTTAGGAAAAACGGCTGCTTTATTAAAATAGGATTTTGTATTTTAACTCCCTAGCCACTACCAAAAGAGCCATGAAGCAGAGTTCAGACACTTCCACAAGAGCTGCTGTATGTAATGAATGACTAGAGGGGGCAGAATGCTTTCAGTGAAATTTGAGGGACTTGAACATATGTCTCCCATGTTTTTGCCCAGAAGCCCAAGCAGCAGACTATATAGAATGTCAGATTAAGTCTCACTCATTGTAGGTTGGTGTCCTAACTACCAGGTTGTGGAATGTGAGATCATCTCCCTGACCAGAGCACCTTGGGTCCAAAATAATGTTCCTGAATCTGAAAGCTTAACTTTCAGTTTAAAAATGGACATTCTAACATGATTCAATGTGGGGTTGTTTTTTTTTTTTGTTAGGTTCCCCCCCACCCCAAAAATAGATTTTAAGGTGGTGGTCTCATTCTACTGTAAAATGAAAATAACCCTCAAAAGTTGTCTTGAAACAGAATTATTGTACTCTAGACAGATCTAATGGTGATTGTCACAGTAGGCATAAAATGACAATAACAGTGGTGAAGAGCAAGGTGAAAACCTGGCCCCATTTAAGTTAAAGGGAAAATTCTTATGACTGCAGTAGTCAGGACTTCACTTAGTAAGTTACTGCATAAGAAAGTGAGGATGGCAGTTCTGGGAGGTGCCAGCTGTCCTTAACTGACAGTGACTTTGGTGTGAGGTGGAGGTGCTGAACCTCTCAGGTTCAAACGAAAGGAGGAGGAGGAGGAAATACTATAGACAAGGGAGAAGGAGCTATTCCCTATGGCTATCTAGGAGGAACAGGCTGAATCTATTCATCTGGTGTCAGTCAGTTTTCTTATAGTTGCTGTAGAGATAATTTCTGTGGATTGTGTGCACAGCAGGACTGACATTGCTGACCTCTAGTCCAAGACTTCAAGAAAAGGAACCCCAGCCAGCTAAATGCTCCTGAAACCATTGGGAGGAAGTGGTGGTCTCTGGTAGACAGATATCAGGTCAGCCTGACTTGACCAGAAGACAGCAAAAAGCAAATGGGGAGAATGGTCCTGGGACATGATGGAAAGAAAGTATATAAGGAAGATAGGGTGTCCTAGATCATGAAATAAGGTCAAAATTGTGTGGAACTGGTTGGTTTGGAATGAGTTGGACTTTGTTGTAAGATCCAAAACTTTGAAAGCAAAGCTCAGGGGGTATGAGTTCACATGGATTAGAATGGACAAGAACACAGTACAACCACCAAGTGAAACTGCAGCATTTTATACAGTTTTACAGACAAGTCATGTCTCTCTTCTCTTTCTCCCTTTCACACACAGACTCACAAGCAAAACTAGCAATTTCTCATATGCTTTTTCTTCCAGGAGAATTGACTTTAGATAGTCCAATAAAATGTTATACACTTGGTTTCAAGTGGCAATAATACACACATGAAGCCAGGCTTCATGCTGCTATACTCTTGAAAAAGAGGTCTGCTGGTGTGTACCTATTCAGCTTAAGTGGGTTTTTTTTTTCATATGCTCTCAGCTGATTTTTTCAGTCCTACTGTAAGCTGAATCGATTCAACTGTTTCTACATCTTTCTCTCTCCATACCCCATTATGCAGATACAAAATTAAGAACTGGCATAATTTTATTTTCAAAATGAGTGGAAAAATCAAGGTAGTGATCTGAACAGCAGGCACCCAATCCAGCATCTGTTGTTATCAATGGAAAGACTCCCATTGACTCAGGCGGATGCATACCTACTTAGTGAAATCTAGGCCTTGTCAAGTCTGCTTTTAATGTGAAGGAGTCAGGTTTTTTAAAAAGCTCTCAGTCTAATTTGGAGAGTATAATACCTTTGAATGTCTATGAACTTGTAGCTAAGAACATAATCAAATGTTTTTTAAAATGTCTGTCAGGCCTTTCTCTTCCTCCTTGACAAATAATATAAACTCCCACATCTTGAGGGCAATTCACTTACATAAAATGATTAAGTAGATACGTAAAATGGCATGCATTTCAACCAATGAGATCATGGTGATACAAAATGAAAGCTAATAGTTGTAAGTGATATTTCTGCCTGATCTCAGGCCATAAAAGCCATTCCTGTCCTCTCAGTGGACTCCAGGCCAGATTGTCATCGTTGATTTTTAACATGGCTATGTAATATTGAATTGTCCTACTTTTGAGGCACTTAAGTGAGACCTCTTAGCATTTTGTTTCTTGGTCTGCCATTGAATGTAAATTGTGGGGGGAGAGGGGGAATCCAGCGTTTTGTAATAAAAACACATGCACCGAGTATCTCCATTGATGTTAATTATCAGCAGGGTCTAAGTTACCTCTTATTAGCATTTATTTTACTAAAGAGGCAGGGTATAATTTGGTGATAGATTCAGATTTGGAGAGGCACTATAATCAGCCTCCTGAAGTGCTCTGCCTGAAGTCCTTGGATGCTTTTTTTTTTTTTTTAATTACATTGCTCTTTCTTCTTCTCTTTCCTTTTCTCTCTCTCTCTCTCTCTCTCTCTCTCTCTCTCGATCTCTCTGAATAATACAATTGCTTTGAATAGACCAGACAGGCCTGAAGATTAGGGAGCCTGTTTTTGGAGACAGGGGCCAGCTGAATAGGAGCAGGAGGCCCACTCCCCTGGAAAACAAGGCTCTGGGAACTAGGCCAACTGTGAAGAGCATGTGCTGGGAGTGACTGAATAGGCAAGCAGCAGGCCAGCCCATATGTCAGGCTGTGCCACAAAGACTTCTCTGCACATCTACCATGACAAACAGGATTACTGAAGACAATTAATCTGGCACGCTTTATCAAAATCAAGCGCTGACCCCCAACCTCTCCCCTCAGTGTGCAGCAGATGCCACGCTCCAATTCAATGGAGCTCAAGTGTTCCCTTTTTCTCTGCTGAAAGGCATCCAAAGGCTGAATAAGGCTGGTATGGACTAATTGCAAACACTGTCTGATGGTGACAGTCCTAATCAAATAAGATGAGCTCACCTTTTCTCCAACTTCTAAATGGAAGGCTGGCTGCAGTTCTGTCAGCTGCTGGGAGAAAGAGAAATGCATCAATTTTAATGTCCCCCTGCCCTTTGCTGTATGTTGGGGGATGGAGCAGTTACGCTAATCCTTTCTGCATGACTCTTTCAGAGGACTGTGTCACAGAGGAAAGGTGAATGCATACATAGTATGAAGAGTGAGCCATCTCTGTAGAAAAGGTGTTTCTTTTTTCATTTGCAAGGAAGAGAAAGACAATGGTAGAGTTGCTGGGAGTTGCATGCTAGATATCCAGAGAGCTCTGCTTTCTTTTTGCACTAAATATCTAGGGCCAGATCCTTAGCAGGTATTTTTGGAGCTGTGCAAACTACCTTAGTATCAGGCCCTTCTTATATATTAATCCTGTTATGCTAATCAGTGCTACAATGTGCACGCTACACAATGTTCATTAGGAGATCAATCTTTGTTTTCATCTTCTTTCTTATTTTATTTACTGTAACAACCTATATGTATTTTTAGAAGTCTAGTTTGGTGGCTTTGACAGAAAATTAAATTTTATAGCTTAACTAATATAAAAACAGCAATATCAAACTTACAGTCTTTTAGTTTATTCCATTTGGATTTACTTTACTGATGTTCAGATCAGCACCTCAAAATTTTGCTGCTCAGCCTACAGTATTCAAATCTCTCTATTTGGAAATCTCATGAGATCCAGCTTTCTCACAGATATCCTCCACTTCCTGATTTTAACCACCTTGGAGCCAAGTGCATGCCTTTCCCTGAGTACATCAGTCCTTTTGTTCCCCAGGGTTACAGAGGCAAGCGCTAGTTTAAAAACAAATAACATTACTCACACGTTCAGCCAGAATATCTGGCTTGTTCATTTTCACTTTGTGGTAAAAGCTCTTTCTTAGTTTTTATTAAAGTTATTGTTCTGTTCTTAAATATAGATATAAAACTCATTAACTGACTCATTGAAAAACAGAACTTGTAGCCTGCAAGAAATCCTAACATTTTGAAATTTAGTTATTTATTTATTCGTTGTCCCAGTTCAGTAATAAGAGGAATTTTGAAATGTAGTTTGGGAATGGAAATTCTGAAATATTTAGTTTTCAAAACATAAAGAGGCTTTATCAAAAAGTTTCTACAAGACTCCATATCGTTTGAAAAAAGTTCAGTCAAATTTTGTTGAATTTGCCACATTCCCATGAAGAGTTTTGATTTAAATTAAACCATGTTTTCTGAGAGGAGGAAAATCATTCCATCAGGTTTTTCAGTCAGCTCTAATTATTAACTTTAATGACCTTCAGTACATTAATCCTAAGCACCTCACAGCAGGGATTTCCCTAACATTCCCCCTGCATCTCCCTGAATTTCCCAACACCCCCCAGTTGTCAGCTAGTAACAGTGTTATACCAAATAAGTGAATACCCCCCCATACTTCCCTTTATTACCCCCCCCCCCCCAATTTCAGGTCCTGGGGAGAATACTGCTTCATAGCCTGTAAGCCAGACCATGATACCTAGTCTGACTTCCTTCTCTATAACACAAGCCACAGGACCTCACCTACCCTCTCCTGTAACAGGCCCTTAATGTTGCTGAGTTACTGAAGTCCTCATATCTTGATTAAAGATATCAAGCTACAGATAATCCACTATTTACTCTACTTCAAACCAGCAAGTGCCCCATTCTGCAGAGGAAAGCAAAATCCCTCAGAGTGGCCTCTGCCAAACTGATCCAGAGGAAAATTCCTTTTCAACCCCCAATATGCTGATCACTTAGACCCTGAGCATGTGATGAGATCCACCAGCCAGATATCTGAGAAAAAAAATCTCTGTAGTAACTCAGAGTCCTCACAATCACTAATAAATGCTAGCTTCACACCCTCTCTCTAAAGTAGGAAAGTAGTACACCCCTCCACAGATACAGTACAAAGTTACAGAGTGACTAGACAACTGTTATAATGTTACACAGGAATTCTCTTATAGAGCCAGGAATTAAACATGTTTCCTGAGTCCTAATCCCATGGACTATACATGCTAAATCATACTTCCTTTCCAACCGTGCAGCCAATGTAAAACAAACACTGTGTTTAGCTTTGGAAGGGTTGACTTGATAGAACAGTTGACTACTGTATTACAGTCCTGGGTCAACCACTGATTCCCTTTAGTCTTCGGAAAGTCACTTACCATCTTTGATCTTCAGTTTCCCCACTACACCAATCTGCTTCACAGAGGTAAGGCTTAATTAATTATGACCCATCCCTGAAATGAGATGCATGGAGGTGAACCTTTTGAGTTGCCCATGTTTTATTGTCATCATTTACAAAGCAATCAGTGCTCTTTAGATGAAAAGTGCAAAGTCTTATTATTAACAATGCTCCATTAATGCTGCCATCCAACCTCCAACTGATAATACTCTATCCAAAGAAACCAAGCGTGTTACTTACAAAGGGAATGGAGTAGCAGTTGATGTTGCTAATGAAGATTTTACACTCTAATAGTGTGTTCCAGCATTCACAAACTGCGAAATTAAAATGGGTCCAAGGAGGAAATCTGAAAGCAATGCTAACATTGCTCAGGACAGACAATAAGGGCCAAATGTTGATCATTCAGCGTTTGACTACTGTGGTGCTTTGTCACATTATAGCTCAAAGTCTTTCAGAAACAGAAGGCCCACTTATCATTTTATTCAGCACTCTGAGGTCGGTTTCTAAGAGCTTGTTGCAGTGAAGTGATATATCGCATTAGGAGAGAGTAAACAGGACTAATGACTGGTAGGTCAGCATGGAAAAAAACATGGGGAAAAGGGTCAAAGAATCACAAATCCTGCTTAAAAAAAGAACACAACAAAAACTGAAAGTATTCAGTTGAACACTTCAGGATAGAGCACTGGGGAAAATCTGGAATTACAAAATGGAAAACTATAATATTTAAGAAGTGGGAGAAAATACTAATAGGTAATCAACAGCCTATAGATAATTAAACAGTGAACTGTAAGAAGCCTTCCACCCTCCTTGCATCTATTGCCTTGCTAACAATATTGTTAATACTCAGTTGGAACAGGGCTTTTCCAAAACTGCAGGGACAAAAAAGACTGATCGTAGGCTCATTCCCTTCTGCACTTACCTCACGAGCTTAGTCTTTGAGAGGGTAACTTTTCAAAGGATGGAACAAGTTCCATCCCTGCCCATAAGTCAAAGGTAATCATAGAATTGTAGGGCTAGAAGGGACCTCGAGATGTCATCTACTCCAATCCCCATCACATGACAGAGCCAATCATTATCTAGAGTCCTAGACCATTTTTGACAGCTGTTTGGCTGACCTCCTCCCAAAAATCTCCAGTGATGGAGATTCCACAACCTCCCTACACAATTGACTCCATTGCTTGGCTATCCTGGCAGTTAAGAAGTTTTTCCTAATGTCCAAACTAAACCTCCTTTGTCACAATTTATATCATTGCCTCTTGTCCTATCCTCAGAGGTAAACAAGAATGATTTTTCTCCCTCTTTCCTGTAAAAACTTTTTATGTACTTGAAAACTATAACCATGTTTGACCCTCTTCAGTCTTCTCTTCTCCAGACTGAAAAAAAATGAGTTTGTTTAATCTTCTCTCAAAGACCATATTTTAGACACTTTTTTCCTCTTCTTTTTGTTGCTCTTTTCTTGACTTTCTCTAATTTGTCCACATCTTTCCTGAAATGTAGCACTCAGAACTAGACACATGTTGAGTCATAATCAGTATGGAGTAGAGTGGAAAATTTACTTTTCGTGTCTTGCTTTCAAGACGCTTGCTAATACATCCCAGAATGACATTTGCTTGTTTTGCAACATTGTTACACTGTTGACTCATATTTAGCTTGTGATCTGCTCTGACTCCCTCCCCAAGATTTCTTTCTGTAGTATTCTTTCCTAGGGTGCAGGACTGTCCCTAGGTGCGGGTGGGGCCAATTGGCCTGTGTGGGCCCCCAACATCCCAGCGTTGAGGGGCCCTGGGCCCAAGGCCAGGCGCCACACTGCTGTCCCCCATCCTGCCCCTGGGCTGTCTGGTCCACTGTAGAGGTGAGCCAGTGCGTGGTCACTCCACCCCACAGGCAGGACTGGAAATGCCACCACTGAAGGTAGGGTGGGGCCTGCCAAACTGTGAGGCCTGGTGTGGTTGCCAAGCTCATGACTGCCCCTCACCCCATAAGATTGCCCTGCTAGGGAGTATGTATTTTCTATGTGTGCACCTGACTGTTCAATTCTAGGCGGAGTACTTTGCTTCTGTTCTTATTACATTTCATCATATTTACTTCATACTGTTTCTCCAGTTTGTCCAGATAATTTTGACTTTTAATCCTGTTCTCCAAAGCACATGTAACCCCTTCAGCTAAATATCATCTGCAAACTTCATAAGTGTACTCCCTATACCATAGTCTAAACCACTGATGAAGATATTGAACAGAATTGAACTCAGAACAGATCACTGCAGGACCCCACTTAATATGCCCTTCCCATTTGACTGTGAACCACTGATGACCAGGGGTGTAGCTATGGGTGGGCTAGGGCCCACCCACTTGGCCCTAAGGCTCACACACCTTAGTCACCATGGCCAGGGCACCACCCAGCAAACGGTGGCTGTGAGCAGGGCAGAGGTACTGGCACCTCTGCTCCACTTAGGGCCCCCAGGCACTGCAGCCAAATGGTACTATGGCTCCCCCCTTGGAGGAGGGACGGTGTGTCAGCTTCTAGTCCCAAGACTAGGAGCTGTCCTGGCTGGGCCCATGCTGCACTTGCAGGGGTCTGGCCAAAAATCATGCTGACGCCCCGGCTGATAACTAGTTTCTGGGAATGAATTCCTCAATGGAGAGTGCATCCTCTCATCACTGCTCACTATGTCGAGCAGCTGAAAAGAAAGCCACAACATAGTCATTTCTGTTAAACTCTGTTAGACTGAGCACTGATATGATGGAGTAGCTTATACTGAGGTTAGATTTGGAGAGAATAAGAAAGTCCAGAGCCTTTTACCTATACACTAGAGATGGCTAAAATATCTCCTACATTTTGAAATTTTTCAGTGATATACCAGGACAAACGTTTTGTGAAAAATGTTTGAGTATAATGTTTGCATTTTTAAGCAGCAATACTATTGATTATCCTCCTGGGTCTGTGGAAAGTGTCCACTACTTCCTCTGTTATCTACAATACTTGTAATTAAACGTATGTTTTTAAATGACTGGGCCACATCCTCAGCTACTGTAAATCACTGTCACTCCATTGACAACATTGGGGGAATGCCGATTATACCAACAAAAGATTTTGATATACTGTACCCTGGTCAGTCATCACCAGCCTCATCACGGAGGATAACATGGTCATTATCAAAATATCCCAGGGTTAATTACATTCATCTGGTCACTTGCTGTTTGTTTAAAATATAAATACAGCAAGGAGTCAGACTAAAAGAATCCTCTTGGGAATCCTTAGTCCTCAGACTAAATGAACCCAAATCTTTTTAGTTCAAATAAAACAAACAAACAAGTCTAGTGGCACTTTTAAAGGCTAACAAATTAATTTAGCACATGAGCTTTCATGGGAGAAAAATCCCCATCTTCAAGCATCTGACAAAGTGAGATTTTCTCCCACAAAACTTCATGTGATAAATAAATTTGGTAGTCTTTAAAAGTGCCAGCAGGACTCCTTGGCTGTGTTCTCACACAGGGGGTTATTTCGATACGGTTGTTCCAAAACAACTTGCATCGAAATAATGCCTTATTTCGAAGTGACTTATTTTGAATTAGCAAAAAAGTCACTTTGAAATAAGGAGAAAAGCCAGAATTGAAACAGCAATTCTGGACAACAGTTATTTTGAAACAACTCACCGTCGTTTCGAAACAACATGTTCAGACGACAGTTGTTTCGAAACAAGTCGTTTCGAAACCACCATTGTTTTGAAACAACACGTTCGCACGGCGTTGTTTCGAAACAACCTTTGTGAAACAACGTTGTTTCGCCCACAGACTAGGTCTAACTTGTTTCGAAACAACGCCGTTGTTCCGAAACAACCGTGCGTCGTGTGAACAGCCAAAACCTGATTTTGAAACAACCTCCGTTGTTTCGGAATAAGGAGGCTGTGTGAACACACCCCTTGTTTGCTTTGCTAAATTAGACTGACGCCTACCCCTGTGGAACTTAGTTTAAATAAGAGTCTCTTTTCTCCTAAACCCAAACAGGCCCCTTTGGTGGTGATAATGTCCTGCAAGGTCCATCAAAAGTATATGAGTTGCTCTGCAATTCTCTAAAGAAGACCTTTTAGGTCTTTTATTCTAATCAAAATATTCCTCTGTTTCAGACTGTGCAGTGTATTTTGGGACACCTCTGATGTAGGGAAACTACATTGTCACCACAGTAGGTAAAAAGGAAAGCAGGAGTACTTTAATCCCCTTGGCATAGTTCTGAAATCACTTGCTAGAGCAACATGGATGTGTGAAACCTTATTATCCTTATGGTTTGATGTTAGTGCAATATTATAATAGGAAAATAAAAGCCAGGTGACTTAAGAAACACTGGGTTTCAATCTATTGCAACAATAATGTGTATAATGTATCTTCAGTAAATGATGCTTATGGTTAAGGCAAGAAAATGTTCTGTGCACAGGAGGAATGAAGTGTGTGCCTATGAATGTGTAGTTAAACTTCTGGTAGAGTTCAAGGTAATGGCTTTTCTTTGAATTGATTCTCACATAAATTTTTTTTTTCCATGCACGAAATATGTTTTATTCTGGTCTCAGATTAGATGCTGGGGCCTTTAGATGCTTTTGTAAACATAATGGACAGTTTAGCTCATTTTCAAAGCCTGAAAGGAGTAAGATAGTCCTTGTGGAATGGTTGGTGCTAAAAAGAAGCCAACCCTTGCATCACAAAATGTAAATACTCAAATTGATTATAACATGGTCCCATGACTCTTCAGAGAGTCCTCTTTGTTGTCCAGATCCAGATTTTGAAAATGACTTTGGGAAGATCTTGCAAATTAAGGCCATGGTGATGCTCCTGGTCTCTAGGGAAGGAGGGGCTGAGGAAGGGGGAGAAGAGAAAGATAAGGAAAATGGATGCTGCAATGCTGAGCCTATTGCTTTTAAGAGATAGCTTAGCTTAGAACAATATCGGTTTTTTCCTAGGAGATTTTAAGCCTTTCCCCTATGCAAGCATGGGTGCCATGTTGTCACTGCTTCTCTGTCTCTTTTAAGGAAAATCAGTGTTAGAAATTGCTGGTCCCAAAGTAAGGAGGAAGTGAAGGCTTTAAAGTGCCTGTTTGCTCTGATGTGATCTTGCAGCACCTTTCCTGGAGGAGGTGAGAGTCTATCTGGCATACACACCACCCTGTGAAACAGTGAGCCTCTTTGGATTCTTGGGGCCTTATGAATGACAGTAAAAGTGGCAAAAACTGAGCACATGCTAAACCTATAGTACCTAACAGTTTTGGGATCTATATGAAAAAGTAGCTGAGAGTAAATCTGAATCATCCCAGAATTCAAAGAAAAGCTCACACCAACTACCTGTCATTTGAACACTGGCAGATTTTTTTATCTTCTTTTATATATTTTTTGAATCCTTGAATTGTTATAACACCCAGTGAGAAGTGAGATAAACTGCTGTTCACATAATTCTCTGTCAAAAATACAGAGCATACTTTATTTGGATGGTGGTAGTAATGGTCTTTTCAAGTGCTGCTGCACAAAAGCCGAGCTGATCAAGATTTTTTGGCAGGCCTAGCGTTTAACTTGTCAGGTTATATACTGCAGTCATGCAATTCACGATCAGTATAAATCAGCTTACAGGTCTCAGGGAAGCTGGGGGAGCATGCTGCAGCAAGCTATTAGCAGCAGAAGAATCTAGCAGAAGGTGGCAGCATTTCAACATTGTCCAGTCTGGTGAAAAAAATAAAGACAGACAGAAAAACCAATGCAATCTTCATGGCCAGAAAGCTTCTCTTCTGACTTCAGGCTAAGTTTACAGAGGGCTGCCTCATATGTATTGGTTTGGAGAAGGTACAGAGCCACAGTAGTTCAGGGAGGGGAAGCTGTGAGACCTCTTCAGGTTGAATAGTGAAAACAGAGTAAAAGGGTGGAGGTCAGGCAGAGAAAATGTTTGAGGGAGGACTATTTCACTAATGGTAAAATATGGCTTCCCACGCAGAGATCTCAAACCATAAGATCATAGAATCATAGGGTTGGAAGGGACCCCACGAGGTCATCTAGTCCAACCCCCTGCCAAAAAAAGCAGGACCACTCCCATTAGATCATCCCAGTCAGTGTTTTGTCCAGCTGGGACTTGAACACCTCCAGAGATGGAGATTCCACCACCTCCCTAGGCAGCTTATTCCAATGCTTCACCACTCGCCTAGTAAGGAAGTTTTTCCTAATATCCAGCCTGGACTGCCCCAGCTGTAACTTGAAGCCATTGCTTCTCGTTCTGCCCTCTGTTACTACCAAGAACAGTCGAGCTCCCTCCTCCTTGGAGCAACCCTTCAAGTAGTTGAAGGTTGCTATCAAATCCCCCCTCAGTCTTCTCTTCTGCAGGCTAAATAAGCCTAGTTCCTTCAGTCTTTCTTCATAGGGCTTGTGCTCCAGCCCTTTGATCATTTTGGTTGCCCTCCTCTGGACTCTCTCTAATTTGTCCATGTCCTTTTTGTAGTGGGGAGCCCAAAACTGGACACAGTATTCCAGATGTGGCCTCACTAGTGCAGAATAGAGGGGAATGATCACATCCCTCGATCTGCTGGTAACACTTCTTCTGATGCAGCCCAGTATGCCATTGGCCTTTTTGGCAGCAAGAGCACACTGCTGACTCATATCCAGCTTCCCATCCACCATGACTCCCAGGTCCTTTTCTACACTGCTGCTATTTAGCTGATCACTCCCCAGCCTGTAGCAGTACATGGGGTTTTTTCGTCCCAAGTGCAGGATTTTACACTTATCCTTGTTGAACCTCATGAGATTCCTCTTGGCCCACTGCTCCAATTTGTCTAGGTCTCCCTGAATCCTGTCTCTGCCCTCTAGGGTGTCTACCGTTCCCCCCAGTTTGGTATCATCTGCAAACTTACTAAGTGTGCAATCTATCCCATCATCCAGATCATTAATGAAAACATTGAACAGAACTGGCCCCAGGACCGACCCCTGGGGCACACCACTTGTTACTGCCTGCCAACTTGACATGGAGCCATTGATTCCTGATGGCATCTTTATGATAGCTTCCTCAAAAATAGGGATAGAAAACATACAGCCCATAATGATTTCTGTTCTCATAACAGATCTACATAGTCATAACTCCATTGTTTTTAGGAGACTCACTGACAGTATTGTTAATGTCTAGCATGTGTGTTTGCAGGGCATTCTAAAGGCACAAAAACTAGTAGGCAAGGGAAAAGGGGTTTGGGGGGGGACATCATTGATTTTTGGATGCTTGCAGTTGGCAATTTTAGGTTTTGATTCAGCAAAACAGTTAAGCACATTACTAAGTGCTTTGCTCAAAAGGGATGGACTTGACATACATATTTAGTGTTTAACAGTAGGCATGCAAGCAACAGCATTGATTTCAGTGAGAGTACTCACTTGCTTACAGTTAAGCACATGGTTAGGTGCTCTGCCGGACTTGGGTCTTAAATTAGTCTAAAGTCCTGATTCAGTGACCACTGACATCAATAGGAAGAGTCCCATTGGATCAGAACCTAAGTGAGGTCAGAGTCAAGCTCTCAAACATTTTATACAGCACTTTTTATCTGAAACTATCAAACAGCTTTAAAATATTACTTAATAAGCCTTGCTACAGTACTCTGATGTAGGTACTATGAACAGAGCATGATGGGATCTGTTAATAATGGGCACCTAAGGCAGTGGTTTTCAAACACTTTTTCTCAGGCCCCAGTTGAAAAAAATCATGTATGCCTGTGACCCAACAATTACATCTTTGAGCAATGCATTCCAGTCTTTGGTGGTGATGGCAGAGGTTGTCCCAACCCAATATCTGAGTGTGTGCAACCTAGTATTGGGTCCCGACCCTAAGTTTGAAAACCACTGGCCTAAGAGGTGTCATGTTTTGCAGCTGGATAGTACAGGACAACAGAGTCTATTCTGGTGATTGTTCTCTGTTGCACTTTCAAAGTATCCTGGATGTTTAAAACACAAATAAAAATATGCAAACCTATACCTGGACATTAAATTGACTTCACTTTAAAATTTTAAACTTCATATATGGAGTAGGCAGGATGTAAAACTAGAATCTTGAAGTGGTTTTCCATGGCTCTACATTGGCAAGTTGACTGCAATGCAATTAGTAATCAGGTGGCAGCCATGTATGGGACACGTTAATCTACATGAGATATGCAATCTGGCAGGAACTGAAATTTTGCTGGTTTAAAACCAATTACTGTGGATAGCAGGCAGTCATAGAGGTTTAACTGTATCATTGTGCTGATATTACAGATAGGTCAGGGATTAAAGTAAGAGGGAATGCACTGGAACATCATTCCAGGTTGCACAAATTTTAGGGGCCAGCATTCTAGGTCCCCTAAAAATGGAATAATGGGGCAGAACACAGCGTTCTGGTGCAACAGCGCTTACTACCAATGTTCCCTGTAGGCTGCATGGGTGGGCTGGGGTGTCACTCCCCCGCGCAGGGAATACTGCCAGCCATGCATGGCCAGCAGCCACGGCACCTACCCAGCTGGAAGACACAGTCTTCTGGCTAGCAGGGAGCTGCCCCAGGTTGGTCTGGGAGTTTTTAAATCTCCTGCCCTGAGGATGCTCAGGACTGGAGCAGCAGCCTGTGGACTGGCTGCTCCAGCAGCCAGGTGTGGGGGCCCGGGGGGGGGGTCGGACTCAGGAATAGGCAGCCACAGGGGAAAGGGCATGGGGGGGGAGTCATCCCAGGGCAACAGGGGAAGCTGGCAACAGGGTGGGGGGCTAGGGAAGCATTTGGGGGACCACAGGGAGCCAGTGGCAGGATGGGGAGTTAGGGAAGCGTTCAGGGGAGTGGGGGGTGCTAGCAGAAGAACAGAGGGGTTAGGGAATGGGTTGGGGTGACTCAGGAAAGTGGGGGAAGCCAGTGGCAGGGTGAGGGGGTTGGGGTAACTTGGGGGAGTGGAGGAAGCCAGTGGCAGGGCAGGGGAGTTAGGGAGAGGGTTAGGGTGGCGCAGGCACAAGCAGCGATGGATAAATCACAAAGGCTGTGTTCCCACACAGTGGGTTATTTCGATACGGTTGTTTCGAAACAACCGTATATCGAAATAACGCTTATTTCGAAACAACTTATTTCGAATTAACAAAATGTTAATTCGAAATAAGGAAAAAAAGCTGGAATCGAAATAGTGATTCCGGACAACAGTTATTTCGAAACGACTCACCGTTGTTTCGAAACAACACGTTCGCACGGCGTTGTTTCAAAACAACGATTGCGAAACAACATTGTTTCGCCCACAGACTAAGTTTAACTTGTTTCGAAACAACTGTGCGTCGTGTGAACAGCCAAAACCTTATTTCGAAACAACCTCTGTTGTTTTGAAATAAGGAGGCTATGTGAACACAGCCAAAGAGTTCAAAATTCTGGTTTGGTTTATATGCGTCTTAAGTCTGCAACACTGCCTTGAAAACTTCCTGGTAAATACAGCCCATGAGTCTTCTGGTCATTTTGGTTCCTATCTGCCTTTCTAGATTCTATTACGGCCCCAACCCCACAATCTCTGAATACCAATCAGACAATAATGAATAAAGATTCAGAGCTCCTCTATAGGATTATGGGGGAATGGGGACAAGGGGACTGAAGGGGGCTGGGGAGGTGTGAAGGGGGTTGAAGGGGGTGGAGTGAAGATGGGGGAGCTGGGGGGTTAGGAGCGCTACAGTGGGGACTTGGGGGCAGGGAGCTTAGGGAATGAGCATGGGAGCTGAGGAGGACATGGGGAAAGAGGGGTCTGATGTGAGTACTAGTGGACAAGGCTGGGATGATGTTGTGGATTTGAGGTAGAGCCCTGCAAATTTGTGGATATCCGCGGATATCTGTATTATATCCACATCTGTAGATACAATACGGATATCCGCAGACATTTCTTGCGGATGCAGATCGGATACAGGTCGACATATTTTTATCTTTATAGAGCTGGAGCCTTGCAAATATGCAGATATACACAGATATCTGCATTATATCCACATCCGCGGATACAACACAGATATTTACGGCCCATTTCTTGCAGATACAGATTGGATACGGATCCATGTGTTTGTATCCGTGCAGGGCTCTACCAGTGGGGCTCAAAAATGCCTACCTGGGCTGGGGCCCACACATGCGTGAAGGGGGCCTGGACAATGCAGGGTGGGGCCAGAGGTTAGGAGGGTTCCGAGGCCTGTCGAATTATACTTTAACCACTGAGATAGGTAAACTGAGGAATAAGGAGATTTAAATAGCTCTCTCAGGGTCATATAGAGCATCACTGGTAAATCTGGGAATACAACTGTGGTTCTTTTATGCTCTGTCTGGTCTTCTATTGATTTTTCCACATGGCATTCCTTTTTGTTCTCTCACTGAGTACTCAGGTATTGCAGGTAGTAGTTGCTGTCAAGTAAACAGTAGCCGGGAATAAAGTTGGCAGCCAGAGGAATCCAGTTCCATTTTCTTTGGCTTTTCAGTGGCTCTTTCTAGAGTTCTTGTTTGATACATTATGGGTTAAATACTTAAAACAGGAAATCATCTCAGAGGACTGACTGGTTGAACATTTCAACCTTGTGAAACATTTGCCCTATTAGTTCCTAACACAGTTCAGAAGATGCCTTGCCTCTGATATACATGTGAAAAGCAAATATCAGCAGTGAATAACTGGTGAAGAGAAAGATCGGATTGGGTGATAGCAATTACTTCAATCTCAATGCTTGAACAAAAGATCAGTATAGATATACTCACAGTTAGCATGACAAACTTCTGCTTAATTCATATGCTCTTCAGCAGACAGTTTTCTGCTTGCATATTTTGCCTGCACTGTAGCACAAATCTATTAGCTAATCATCTATTAGAGTGATTCTCTCAAAATTAATCTAGTCTAAATTTGACATAAATGATGTAGAATGACAACAATTATAACAATCGCTTTACAAAAGAATGACCTTTAATGGAAGAAAAAGCAAATTTAGGCTAAATTGATTCAAATGACACACTGGCAGACAAGGAGGATATCGCTTTTTGTTGTCATTATGGTGAAGTGTCTGAGATGGAATTCTATAAGGCTCACAAATGTCATGTTTAATATTATGACAAGGATTTTTTTTTATTATTTTACTGTTACTCCAGCCATAGGGAATAAAACTTCATGCATGACTTCTAATATCATCATTAAGATCTTTGTTAAAGTTAATTCCATCACAGCAGATGCATTTTAATTGCCACTTCTTCTAGCTCAACTCTACAGCACTGTTTGTATTGCTTTAAATTAAACCCTTTGTTTCTAATGGCAAGATCTGTCATTTCTCTCATAAGTAACATATAAAGAGCAAGGTTGTTGTTTTTAAAATGTGCAAATTAGAAGGTAGTAAAAATAGATTTTGGTGACTAAAAGTGTTGATCTTTGTGCTAAATTTGACTGTCCTCTGAGAAGATGGTGGGACTTCATGCCATCTATATGTGTAGTAAAACAAATCCTGATATTGTTGATTAGGCAAAACTCAGCGTGGAAGCCAATAAAAGATTTACCTGTGTAAGGAATGAGTGGAGACTTCAAGTTTTGGCCTAAAAGTAGTAGTAATCACAGTATATTGTTTCAGTAGTGTGAGAATAATATTGTACACTTTTGTCCTTGTCTACTCTGGGCATTAAGTCCAGCTGAATACTTGAGTGGCCACCAATTGGTCCAGCAACTGCACTAGTGTGAACTCCTAGTATAGGTGGGAAAAGTTATAATTTGCAGTGATTGAGCTAACCCCAATTTCAATCAGAAATAAGGCTCAAGCTATGAAAAGTACTGCTTTCAGTGTCTTCAGATGGAAGCATGCCCGAACTACCCAAACTGTGCTCTCCTTTGGCTGGAATCTGGGCTGATTCTCAGCTCTCATCTACACATATGGCATTGTAGTAGTATCTGCTCAGCTGTAATGTTTAACGAAGATGCCACCTACACTGATGGTACTTCTCCTGTCAGCATAAGCATCCCACTGCCCTGAGAGATGGTAGCTGTGTTGGTGGGAGAATCTGTCCTGTCAACATAGAACTGCCTATTTTGGATGTTTGGATGATATACCTGCATTGCTCAGTGGTTCAGACTTTCCAATGTAATTTTACAGTGTGGACCAGGGCTCAATGAGGACATGGCTTCCCTCAGAAATAATCACCGCTCTTAAATCTTCAAAAGGCCTCATTCATTTAGTAATAAATGTGCAAGTTTTCCCCCTGAATCTTCCATTTCCTTAACATTCCTGCAGAGGCTCTATGGACTCTTGCACATCCATTTTCCTACCCTTAGCAAAGCGCACAATTTATGGCTCAGATCTTTCCAGATGAGAAGGAAGAAGGATGGAAGATCCTGGCAGAGCCTATCGGGCCACTTCTTTATCAGTCACGGAGCTGTATTAGAAATTCCTTCTGTTTTAGTAGCTGATATATGCCTCTTTATAGCTCTCCATGATCTCTGCTGACCAAGAGAGTAAGAGACCAGGAAATTTCTGCATTTTACTTCTCCCACAGTCTGTATTACCAAAGAATACAATTCAGTAAGTAGCACATAAAATTATAGGTCACCTTTTTCAAAGCTGGGCCATTTAAGGGGCACCCAGAAAACTGGAATGTGCAAATCCTCCATTCGTGAACTCAAACAGCAAAATGCATGTGCAAACAGATAACTGTGAATAAAATTGTTTATGTCCATCCACATACTGATGTAGCATATGAAATGTGGGGTTTGCTGACACAGCAAGAGTTCATGTTCTTTTTGGGGAGAATTTTGGTGTCTACTTATAAAACTTTCACACTCTGTGTGTGTGGCGGGGTGGAACTAAGAATCAAGAAATAGACATTGGACACAATTTAGCTAACAAGGGATACAGAAGATAAAATACCAACTGAAGAGCCTAATTACACTTTGCACAGGTGTGACAAACTGGAACATATCTATTTTTTTCATGAATATTATGCTACTTGTCCATGTTTGCTACTTGGATTGTGAGTTACTTTCAGCAGAGTTAGATCAAAGGGAGTTATTAGAGGAACCATGCAGAAAAAGCAATTCAGTCAGGCCTGCAGAAAGAACATCCCATCAAACACTCAAATGCAATAGTCAGGTTTACAGTTGTGAGGAGGTGACTCCCGTGTCCCAGTCCTGGTGACATAACTGTTTTTCCAAGGCTGAGAACACACAGATCAAAGGAATGCTAAACCGTTACAGTACCCTGGGCTTAGAAAAAGAGGTTGGAGTGAACCAAGGAAGACTACGCAGAAGGGATTGTTAGTGAAAGCTGCCAGGCTCATGAGATGAGAGACATGCAGGGCAAGGGACAGTTTGTCTTTTAGCCAGATATGGTGTTAGCTGGGCTGAGGGAACCTACAAATGTTTGCTAGGAAAAAATTAAGGTATTTAGTAAGGGGAAATTTATGTCTAGAACTTTAATGCTTACCTCTTTGATCTGCACATCTTTGGATGAAAGAATAAAAAATGGTGTGTTTTGAAGAAACTGGCATGTTTAGTCCCTCTACTTCATTGTTGTTACAAATCCACAGAGGAAAAGAGCTTTCAGGTGCCAAACTTTTCAGAGATTGCTGGGTTAGGAGATGTGGGGCTACATTCAAAAGATCCAGTCCAAGGCTGTGTTCACACAGCCCTCTTATTTCGAAACAACAGAGGTTGTTTCAAAATAAGATTTAGGCTGTTCACACAACGCACGGTTGTTTCGAAACAACGGGTCCCGTTGTTTCGAAACAACGGCGTTGTTTCGAAACAAGTTAAACCCCATGTGGGGACGAAACAAAGTTGTTTCGAAATGATTGTTTCGAAACAACGCTGTGCGAACATGTTGTTTCGAAACAACAGTGATTTGATTCGAAATAACTGTTGCCTGAACCTGCTATTTCACTTTGAGCTTCTTTCCTTAATTCGAATTAACAAACTGTTAATGCAAATTAAGTTATTTCGAAATAAGGTGTTATTTCGATACAAGTTGTTTCGAAACAACTTGTATCGAAATAACCCCCTGTGTGTGAACACAGCCCAAGAGTGATTGGTCACTGGAGTCACCCAAAGAGAGGTAAAGGACACAAGCTCTGTTAGCTGAGAGCTGAGCTCAAGAGGGACAAAAAGGGAATTAGAGAGCTGTTTGTTCTGTAGCTGTGACAACAAGACATTGGGGTAGCTTTTAATAATACTGAATTCATCTTTATGTTCTTTAATTTTGACAAAGCCTTTAATTTTTGATCATAGTACCTGGCGTTGATGGCTTTCATTATTCTGCATCTGATGATATGAATGCAGCTGACATGGACTGAGACAATTAGCATCACAACCTCATTCTCATTCTGCAAGCATTTATTGACAAATCTGATCTATGAAAGTGTTTCTTGTGAGCTTAACTTCATAGGTCTATTAAAAATGTCCTTTTGTCTCATTTGTCGTTTCTTAAAAACTGCTTTGTTTATAGACTAGAGTGTTAGAAACTGTAAAAGTGCCAATAATAGTTTGTGGGATATGGGCCAGTTTAAAATGGACAAATAGATTTTATAAAGATAGTGTCTCTTAAAATTTTTCACTGCTTTTAACCACTGCTGTGTTTGGAAACCATTTTGGCACAGCTGTATCTGACCAGTAATTAGTGAGCACCAGTAAAATACAACGCATCTCTACCAGTATTGAATTCCTTAGCCTCCCTCACACAAGAATGATAAACAGTGGGAAATGAGATGGGTTATTGAGCAGTAGCCACAATCTGTTTAAGCCATGTGGCTTAATTGATAGAGCCCTGAATTAGGACGTGAGATCTGGGTTCAGTTACTGACCTATGTGACCTTAAGCATGTGAACTCTGGATCTCAGTTTCTTTATCTGTGAAATGGGGATAATGATGTGTGCTTCTTCTGTAAAGGGCCTTGAGACCTACTGGTGCTATATTTGTTATTTACATAAGGTGAGTTGCCTGGAGAGCAATAATATCTGTGTTTCAAAGATAAATCAGGATTTCAGACAGGTTTCAGGGATTAGTGAGATTTCATTATTTTCAGGGACTGTCTGATTGGAAACTTCCGGACATTACTACTGGGGAATCCACAAGACTCTCTGTCCAGTTGAAATCAAGGAATCTGCCCACTCTCAGCCAAACAGCAGCCTGGTGTTAAGTGCTTTGGAAGCCTCAGTGCCTGCATTCAGTACATGCAGCTGGTAGCTTGTCTTTGGTGCAAGAGCAATGGGCTTCACTGGAGGCACTAGATTCCTCACATACCAGGACAGAAACTATAAAATTTAGGCTCCAAAAAGCCAAACAGTTTCACTGTGTAGCTTGGACTCTCTTATTTTATTTTTATAAGTTTTGCTTTCAGGAACTTAACAATTGAAAACTATCAGTATATTTACTTTGAGAATTTACAAGGAGAAAGATCCTGAGCTGTCCTTCTGACATTGAATAGCATGTTTGTTACAAAATGGAGCATTCTGTGAATGGGTCAGTTACTCCCCATGCTTCTGAATGGGCCAGTCACCCCTTCCTGTCTTATGCCTTTGCCTCTGAAGTAACCATTGTGGCATATTCCTTTCAGGCATGAATACATTGCCTGCTGAAAGGCTGTCAGAAATGCCATTTGTTCAAGCAGGCTGCAGATGTACAGGCCTTCCCTTTCTCACTGTGAATGGCCGGAGTGTCCCATGCGGTAGAGAAGAGACAGGACTCAGTTACAATGAGTAGTAAGGAGATTCTTTTCTTAACACAACTGGACGCAGCCATGACCCTGTTGTGTTTTCTGGCCCAATAGCTCCCCATGTAAATGCTGCCTGTGCTGCCTAAATTCACTATGCAGACATAGAGGCTCCTTAAACCTTGTTTTGGACCTGGAAGTCCTGGATTGCTGAATATATTACTATGTCAGTGACCTCTCTACAATAGTTTAAATGTACCTGTTCTCCTTTTGGTTAGCAGGCATTTGAGAGGGGATTAGAAGTCCTGAGGTCGATATTCAAGCTGACTTGGAGCCTTCTAAAGATGTGCCCTGCATTAAAACCCACCTCCAAGTTCACCTCCATCTAAGGTTCTGCACAGAGCCAGAGTGCTGCACACAGGTCACTTTGCAGTACTGTAAACTCAGTACAATGGATCCAAACACAAGAGATTAATTTCTTTGAGTCACTCTCAGGGGTGTACATATATTTCTTAGAATGTATCTTCCTTATTTCTCAGAAAAGTTGCTTTTGGGATCTGGAAAAACTCAGTGCAGTACTTCTGCATGACAGTTCTTTTACAAGAATTATTCTTTATTTAAACCTGGTTTTAACAGTTTCTAGTGTGAGGGGTGAACATGGCCTTTAAGTAACTTAAACTACTCTCCACACATCACTAAAAATAACAAACCCCACTGTAAACACAAACATAATATTTTTAAGTTGTATCAAATCAAAGATTGTTCTGGTGTTTAAGAAATAACACTTTGAAAAGAAATGAGCAGCTGCCAAAATAAAAATTCTCCTTTTAAAAGAAGATGCAATCTCTATCCTGTATCTTGGTTATCCTTACCAGGCAAAGAGAGGTGCAAAAAGAGAAACCCCAAATAATCTTTGGAATAGTTTGGTGATGCAAGGCCTGATTTTCACTGACACTGCAAAGGGCTTTCCAAGTGAGTGCAAACATAACTTATGCCTCTTTGAGGTCCACACTGTCAGAAAAGTGTAAAAGAGCTTTAGAATAAATGAGGATCTGGCATTAATCATCCTCAGAAGTGCTTTATGACTTTACAAATGAATACAGAATAGGGGTCAGCAACCCAAAAGATAAGAAGACCCATTTTAACAAATTCCTTCAATAACCGAGTGTTTTGAAAGAGACAAGAGGTGTAGCATCCTGGTAGAGGAAGCTTGGCCAGGGTGCCTGCTACAGAATCCCGTGGAGGTCAGGGGAGACAGAGGAGCCCAAACCAGAAGTGGGCCCCCTGCAGGCCCTTCTGGGAGCAGGGAGCCTTAAACCACAAGGAGGCAGTCAAAGAGCTGCATGAAGAACCAGTTTAATATCATCACAAACACCCATACAAACCCTTTCTGGGCAGCCATCTCAATGCCTTATCTTTTTTCTCACTTGAACAGTAGCTTATTTAACCATCCTGTTCATGTGTGCAGCTATGCTGGAATGCTCACTAAGAAGTCTGAAATTGTAGAGATGAGATGACTTTTCACAAATGCTCCATTTCCCCTGTTGTGGGTCATTAGAAAGCTTAAGAAACTTAATCATGCACACCAAATCACTAGAAGTAGTAGAAATAGAAATCAGGCATCTTGACACTTGCTCTAGTAACATATCCATAGGTTTAAGCCCAGGCAGAATCCGTGATTGATTTCACGTCCCTTTTTGCTTCTGAAAAAAACGTAGGATTGGAGATAGCTCTTGCACATCCCACCTCAGTGGAGCACTTAAGCATGTGTTTAAGCTCTGTGGATTTCAGTGAGCTGTAGTGACTAGTTTGCCATCCTTAGCAGCATGCAGTCAAATATGGCAGAGCTGTTTTCTGTAGTTACAGGCAGTCTGTTGTGTTTTGAGTTTCTGGGATTTGTAAAGGCGCAATGCCTTTGCAACATTTGGATGAATATTACCTCTTTAAATGAATTGTCCACCCTTATTAAAACCACTTTTACTAATTGCCGTCCACTTTGCAGTTTCCTGTAGATTTGAAGGGAAGACAGGTGCAATTTACAGTTTGTTTTGACCCCAGTCATATTTACTTTCTATCATATTGCATTCACTGAAGTGGCAACTGAGAACCTTAAAAGTTACTCATATATGACAACAGTAAAAGGAAACAGGCCAATACATTTTCTTTTCGAATTGCCTCCTCCACTTCCACAGCCACAGCAGAAGGGCTTTTTCCTGTTTGGTCATTGCACGCTTTCTTCTTTATTCTCTGTTCAGATTAGCTTCTGCAATAGTTGCCCATAAATGAATAGTTAATAGTTAGCAATCCTGGTCACAGGAAGCTCCTTATGTTTGCCTTTGGTGATTGCATTGTATTAGTTTTAGTAACAAACCTCTGCTAAAAGGCCTCTGAGTTTCTGAAGACCATCATGCAACAGTATTCATTCACTTGCTTTCAGCGCAGGATTCAGTACTGAGCTAACTTGCAGTTGGTTGCAAAGGAAGCCAATATGATTTATTTTTCCCATGCAGTTGGTTGTCATGATGAAAGGGTCCTGAACTAAAAGAATATTTTAACCTGGTTGGGGAGTGGATGAAGGCTGACAGTTGGGAAGAGAAGTAACAAAGGTAGAAACACTACAATAATTATACACCTGTCAATTCTTCTCTTTCCTGCTAAAGACTCACCCATTTTTTGTCTGTGAAAAGTTCATTTAAAGCTGTCTTTTTTTCTTACAGTAGGAAAAATAACAGTTCATTCAGCAGTATAATACAATTCCAAGAATGTTTTCAAATTTCCCTCTTTTGTGTGTTTTCAGATTGACACCTATATAATTAGGCATAACAAAGAGAAAAGGGAATTAACAAGATTTAACACAAGTCAAGAAACTTGGAGAGTAGGGAAGGAAAATGTCAAGAACAGAAACTAAGTGAGTCAATGGAATGATTGGAGTGAAGTGAGTAGATTTTCTAGGTCAAGAATGGGGTAATGATTCAAAAAGTTAGTTTTGTTTCCAGGGTACATGCATGAGATGTAGTAAGACCCATTGACTGTGCAATTTGTAGGAATAAATTAGTAGAGCTCTCCAGTAACATCGAAGGAGCTATGCTGATTTACATAAATCAAGGATCTGACCCTATATTTTGAATCTTCATGTTCATAGGAGATATGCATAATTATCAGTCCCCAGTGGCAGCAATGCACCCCTGCCCCAAGGAAGGAACAGAAGACATTTGTAGTGATGGAGTCTTTTGCCTTGCCCCTATTTAGTCACCTGCGGCACATGGAGGCTTGACAGAATTGTGCTCTGTGCTATGCACTGATGCTGAATCTCAGCTCTGTATAAAGGACAGCAAGCCATGTAAGCCCTGTTTTGAGGCCTGGCTTTGGAAGAATAATGAGCAGATGAGAAAGGGTGTAACTTTCTCATATAATCTCATTTTCCTATATAACTACTTTCTCTTTCCGGGGTCTATTCTTCAGTCTATGAATACTTTTCTCCTTTTCCTTCTGTTTTGTATCTGTGGTTTCTCTCACTTTTGTAAATTTCACGTATACAAATCCCTGTTTTTTCTTCCTAAATACTTTATGAAAATGATTGATTTTATTTTTTTGAAGCTACCTCACTCACTAAGTGTCTTTTCCATAGTTTCTCTATTAGTACCAGTGGGAGTTACAAAAGTATTTCTGGAGAAAATATCAGACTCTTAAGTTATTTTCTTTAATACAATATTCATCTTATAGTACATTCTAATAGGGTTTGCATTTGGAAGAGCTAGTGTGTGTGTGTGTGTGTGTGTGTGTGTGTGTGTGTAAACGTTTTTCTATGAAAATCTTTTTTGCCTAGCTATACAAAGCTTTCCTGAAGTCTTCTGATGCTGTACAGCAATGATATGTCAATATTCTTGAAGTGCCCATAAAAAGATTTTTAAATAATTCATAGTTTATTAATTCCATTAATGTAGATCTAAATATTCTATTTTGCCATGACTCAAATTTTTGCTTATAGAAATGCTGTTTTAGAGAAGACAAGATTTTTGCCTCTGTAACTCACTGGTAGACATGACACTCAGATTCCACGAATTACTCTTCTGCATTTATAACAGTTAGTTGTAATGGATCAAAAAAACTTGCTGTTTGTAAAAAGAAAAAAAAAAAGGATATTTTTCTGCAGAAAAAAATGGGCAAAAATGAGGAATTCTTTTTCACAAATATCTTCCACACACAAATTGGTGTTCCTGACAAAAAATCAAAACCTAAAATTTTCAGTTTAGAAAAATTGCTACATTGCCTTACGGGAAATGTAGTTTGGGGTGCCTCCTACCTTTATTCTTCTCTATGGGGCGGACTCCATGGCATGATGCAATATAGTCCCACTCCTTCTGAGCTCCCACAGTGAAACCTGGGAAATGTTTTTGATTATTGTTTTCTTTTTTGATTAAAAATTTCCATTGGGAAGAAGATACCAATTTTCTGATCAACTGTGGTTTTCAGTTATGAAAGGCTTCAGCTCTAGCTATTTGACCTGCTTGTTGAAGTGCCAGACCAGGAAGCCATCAGTGAAATCTTGCTCTTGCTGTTAGTTTGATGCCCCTGCTATATGGCTGTAATAAGCCTTATCTGTTTTTGAAGTTGCACAGGTCTGGTTTTAAAATGATTTAGTTCAAGTTTATGTGAACATGTTTAATTTGTTTTAAAGTATTTTTGTTTCAATTTTAGCTTAAATCACTTCCTTATAAAGTGAAACAAAATCACTATAAACATAGCTTAGAGCAAATCAAGTATGTACACAGTGAGTTTAGCACTGGTTTAACTAAATCAGTGCAGCTTTGACTATAGACAAAACTCTTGCAGGGGTCCTTTATGTGAAAAATGGAACTATTGAGTGAGCTGTTAATTTAATAACTGGGAATGTTGCATAGCATTGAGATTAAGTTAATTTTATTTTACTTCTCATTTCTCATTGCGGGACAATGGCCAAGCACCAATTCTTCCTATAATAATAATAAAGCACAGGGGACCAATAAAGCTGAGAGGAGTTTTCACCATTCCTTTTTCATCTCCTCCACCATGCTCCCATGCCATGTTAACTTGGATCCAACTTGAGACGTCTGTTGACCATCTTTTCATATATTTTAGGTGTAGACACCTGTTTAAATCTCTCTATAGCCATTGCTATAAAAATACCTGTATGTATAAGAGATTGGATATGCCCTTCAGGATGAATGGACTGTTGACACAGCGCTGACATCACCTCTCTCATAACAGGAATTCTACATGCACAAGTGGTATAAAACTGTAGCTTCTTGTCTGCTTTTTGCTAAAGGTCTGATGATCATATTGATTCCTTTCATTAGTGTTTAAACCTTGCTTCTATCACTATCACCCTCTTTTGTTCCCAGGGTTGTTAAATATTATTGGATGGATTCTCTCCAGCACCAAAATCCCATTCCCCCCAGGTTCTCAAGCAGTTTCCTGAGTCTCAGCTGCAGCTGCTTTGGCCCCAACATAAAAGTGAGCAGTTGAACCCCTGTTCTCCGCCCATCACACTCCCTCTGTCAAGGTGGGTGGGGTGTTTGATGTAGAATCTGGCTCTTCTGGCTTTCCACCAGCAATTCTCAGCAAAGCAGCTGCAGTCAGATTCAAGGCCCTTTGCTTCCCCACAATGACCCTTCTTAATGTGCTATGACCATGGTATTGAGAGGCCACTTAAAGGAGATAGTGTATCATTTTAGAAAACTAATAATTTAATTCTATCCTTCTAACATTAACAGGAATAAAATCCCCAGATTGTGTTTTTTAAGACAAGAGTCTCCTGTAGCATCCTGGAAGCCACATAAAGCAGTATCATAAAAACATGACCTGATAAATACACACGCATAATTGAAAGCTCCCACAGCTCCAAGGTCAAAATACTTTCACCCCCCAGAGTTTCTGTTCTTCTCTAAAAACAAACAAATGTGCTGATTCAGCAAGCTGATCCCCATAGAATCTAGACGAACTCCAGTGCCTGCAAAGATACAGTTGCAGACCTGCAGCCCAAATCTGTAACACTCCTTAACTTCAGAGGGAGAGCTTCCTTCTGGTTTGGGGCTGCAGAGGATAAGAGATGGGATACAATTTTCTGAAGTGCCTAAGTCCCATTTTTCAAGAGAGACTTACATGCCTAAACCCAGTGTTTTTTTCAGTGAAACTTAGGCTCTTAAGTCACTTAGCAGATTGTGAAAATTTTACCTTGATCTGTCCCATGGGGCCACACAACTGATTCTTTCTAAGAGGACATACTAAAAAGGTCTTGGTACATGAGCAAGATTTTAAAGGGGTCTTTTCAAGTTAAGATGAAAATATTAAACTCCAGGTACACCGGCTCATTGCTCAGATAGGCGAGGACATAACATGGACTAGCAGGAAGACAAGAGCTTCTCTGCATGATGCTGTTGCTCATAACCATCATTTTGCCATGTTCCACACCAACTGTAGGTGATAGCTACGCTACAAAGGTGGCCCCAAATAATAATACTTCATATTAACTCAGCTATGTTGTCACAAAGGACTGTTTCACATCCACCAGGTTAGTGAAGGCTGAGAAGAAACCCATTTTGCCTATATCTGTCCATGAACATTCTGGCAACCTTTTCTCGTACCCCCATGTTTCAATCACAAACCGGAAATTTGGAAGGAGTGTGACCTTTCAATCAGTAATGTACCTTTTGCCATTCCAGTGAAAATAAGCTCACATTTGGACATGTGATAAGCAGGGCCAATTAATGTAGGGGCTATAAGGACTGAAGGCTCAGGCTCTGGTCTAAAGGGGGGCCCCTGGCTCCATCCCCTAAGGCCCCTGCAAGATCCATCCCCCACCGCTGGCCTGCCACAGCACTGGAAGGGCTTGCTTGTTAAGGCTGCTGGGAGGGTCAGGGCCCTGGGGCCAGAGGCCAGGCTTTGGGGGCTCCCGCTGCACCCCACCAGGGGGGCTGGTCCATCCCAAAAGGTGAGGTGGACTGGCACATGTTCACTTTGTTCCAGGGGCAGGGCTGGCTGGCATGCAGTGTGGCTTCTGGTGTGCCCTCCAGTGGACAAACCAGCTGGACTGGGGCTGGCATGGGAGCGCCCTTTGGCTCCAACCCCCTTCCCCAGTGATGGCCTGCTCACAGGCTGCCATGGTAGGGGCTTGCGGTCCCAGGTTGGGGAGGGGGCATGTGATGGACAGCCCAGAGCCCTGGGCTGCTTAATCTGGCCCTGGTGATAAGCCCTTTGAAAAGCCACAGTTCCCACTTGCTCAGTATAAGATTCTTAGATTTTAGCAGCTAAATTCACCAGAGTCCACATACTTCACATTTGCTTCCCTCCAGGACAGAGTGGGGCTTTCTTTTCAATTGCATCTCTAGGCTACTACAGAGTATGCAAAGTCAAGGTCTGAGAATCTGAACACAGAGCAAGGAATCTGTCTCTCCTGACCATTCAATGAGAGGCCCACCCCTCAAACTGGGCCCAGGAAGCACGGAGGAAGAAGCTTTCTGGTTCACACACAGAGGGGACAGGGGCTAGACCAACAGAAAAGCAGATTTTCACCAGGAGCCTGGGGAGGAAGGGAGAGACTGGGATTGGATGCTGGGTGGGAATGGGAGACTGGCAGTTTGGGTCAGGATGAGAGGGAATCTGAAAATGTCTAGCAGGGGAGACTGGGACTGAGAAGAGTGAGGTAAGGTTGGGGGGAAAAGGAAATGACGGGGACTGGGAGATTTTGACAAGAAGGAGGAGACTGGGATTGACTAGACGGGGAGAAGAGCCTGCAGATACAGGTTGATTGGACAGGAAGTCTGTGGGGGTTGGTTGAGACTGGGAGTGGTGTGGCTGGGGAACATGGGCTGATGGAGAAGAGGACTGAGTGCCAAGGGGAAAACGACAGTTTGAAGGGAGGGCGACTAGAACTGTTGGGCTAAGGAGCCAGAGACTTGGGGAGGGAATGTGGTGGGGAGTCTGGAGAGGTCAAGATAGACTTGCTGAGTAATACATCTGGACCTAGATTGCAAAACCTGAGGAATGGAGACTGGGATTAGCTAGCTGAGGTGAATGAGCCTGGGATGAAGATCTGAGATGGGGAAATGGATAAGAACAAATTTGAATAGCACAAGGACAGGCTGGGAGCAACAAGGTGAAAGAGGTCATCATGCTTGGGGAAGAAATGGGCAGAAGAGTTTGTGCTCACAAGTGCACAATCTCCTCCATTGCTTGGAATGGAGCTCAAGAGTCCTGAGTAACTCAGGGAGAAAAATGGAAATTCCTTTTTGCAAAATATTGCCATTTGTTTTTTATTCCAAAGCAGAAGAAACACAAGTTTCAAATATTCTGCAAAAAGGAATTTTACAAAAAAAAAATCCACCCAGCCAGCTGCCTGGTTCCCTGGCAGGCAGGCCAGCTGCTCAGATGTGCCAGTTTTCTGGCTGCCTGCCTCGGGAACAACATTAACGCTACCATTCCCTATCTTTAGAGTGCTTGACTTTGAAGCTGTAATTGCATTTTTTAAGTGTGTGTGTGTGTTGTGCCCATACATGTGTATAACATATATTTGCACACTGATATGAAGACAGTGATATAATGTGTAGGTCTATGTGTACATATGATTATAACTACCATTTTAACCAATAAAGCATTCCTGATTTTTATTAATAAATGTTTATCAATAAACACCAAAAACCCACTAAAATGGTTACCTGGATATAAACTAGATTCTAAAGGCTTGTCAGCGTGGGAACAATAATGTGGACTAACAAGAGGCAGGGATATTTTCAAAGCACAGTAACTTGATGCACATTAGTTAGTCCATGTTAACCCTGTTGGTGCACACTAAAGTGTGCTTTAACATTTCACTATTTGAAACAGTACTATATTAAAACACACAAAGGAACTTTACAAAGAGATTGTCTATTACAGCACATGCTATTTTAGTGAGTAAGGTATGTAAGATACATTATTCATTACAATATATAAAAAGAGCCCTAAACACTCCTAATTGTTTTTGGACATCTACGTAAAACTCAAAAATTGCTGGGGGGTGGGGAGGACCAGTAGCCTTAATTATAATAGATTATCATTCCAAAGATTTTTTTATGATGATTTTAGGATACAGCATTATTTTAGAAACCATGTTAGTAATGCTACAAATACTGAACATAGCTGTCTGTATTGTCATCTGCTTATTAATCAGCATTCTCCAAATATACTGAGCAGATAGCATGGCAGTCATCAAATCTGTCATTATTCTGAAAAATTATTCTCTAAGTACTAGCAAGGCTGCACAGCCAGTATTCTGTAGACTGGTTCTTAAATTTCCATTTTTGTCAAATCAATCTTTTGGCAATAGGGAATGACCTTTAAAAGAAATGTTTATACTGCAATTAGCTCTAATAATGACATCAGTAATGACAGACCTGCTTTAGCCAATGCGGTGAACAGACTACTCACAGTAAGAAAAAGGTAGTTCCGTTGCTGTTTCTGCATCCCAATCCTGACTAAAATGTTATCGTCTAAGTTACAGCTGTCTGGATATTGTCACTATGTTCCCCAGGATTCTGGCTATGGTTAGATGTTAATTGGTCCATTTCCAGCACTCCTGGCTCCAGTAAGATTTATTTTAACAGCAGCTTCACTACTATTTTTTTTTTCCAATCATGGAAACATCCCACTTGCAATGACAACTTAACCATACTGAGAAAGACAGGCAGTAAAAGCTGACATTCCAAAAGGAAATTGGTTGGGCAAGAATTCTTGAGGCAGGTGGTGGTAATTTTGGATATATTTAAATCTCAAAATGGACTGGACGCTCCCCATCTCAGGGAAAGTAAAGAACATATTGCTTCACAATTCTGGCTGTGCCCTTTATAGACTGCATATGTATCTAAAGGTAGTATATAACAGTGCCACAAGAGTACTGCTACCTACATTTCCTGGCTTCTCAACTCATATTTAAAAATGGCTATTTTAGTAGCATATTATTTAGTAGACATGTGGAACAGGGTGTAAATATTTAAATAGGCTTCCACTCCTTGGCTTCTCTGCTAGATTGCCAACAACTGAAGCTTAGTTTTGGTTTTTGTAAGTCAGAGACTATCCAGCAGAATCTGAGCTGAAATCACCAATTCATTGCATGTTAGCCAATGAATGGTTACAATCACAAGATTCTGCAGACCTGAGATAACTTTGAACCAAAATTAGGCAAATAAGCTATAACATAAGGAAATACATTTAATATCTTTTTCTTATCGTAAATCATCTGTGATTATGCCAGTTATCTTAGACTTACTCAAAATTATTTCCAGCTCTTCTCTGTGTCCTCCACCTTGCAAAATTCTGTTAATCATTCTTGTCTAGAATGATTACAAATATTGTTATATATTTATTTAATTCTATATTTGAAACTGAAGTGCTGTGGCTTAGTTTTGATTGGACACACAGATCCCAGGGTTTGCCTCATGTTTGGGGTAATGGCGCTGTTAGCTTAAAATCTTGTGATGCAAATACTCCTGTTGTTAAAATCCAAACTGGATTTCGTTGACTACATGCCAGTATTCATTTAAAATGAATTATTTCTGTGAACATTCCTGCCACAAATCTCATTAGTTATAGTATGAATTCTCAGCCTAGAGGTCAAATCCATCCTCTCTATCTTTATGGCTAGATGTTTTCCCTTGAAACATGGGTTTGCTGCATGGAAAAGATTGCTAGAATATTGATGGAGAAACAAACATAACCAAAGAGTATCCATTAAAAATTTTTAAACAAATATTTGCAGAAGATTTTCTGCAGTGTTTGTCCAGCTTTTATTTGAACCAGTGACCTAGTGGGAAATGCTTCAGGCCAGTTGGGACGTGAAACCATTTATATCATTGTTTTTGTACTAATAACCTTGTGGATTTATTACTTTCAGAGCATTTTATTGTTGGTTGTTCGCTACCTGGGGCTTTTTGAACTCATTATGGTTGTTACTGTTGTATATTCCTATATGAGAAAAGCAGTCTTTGATATTCTTGTAGTATTTCCCAGACTGCTCTATTTCCTATATTTCACAATTTGTTAAAAACGATATAATAATAATAGTCTACAAACTTTATTATAATTTTGTATGAATATCAATCTTTTTATATTTGAAAGTGCACCAAAAATACTAATAATTTGTATTGGATGCTTTTGGTCTTTCTGTCACAAAAAGACACCTTCATTTGCATATGCATTTTCCTTTAATACTATCTGCACAAATAGAACCTCAGACACTGCAGTAACCAAGGAGGTCTGGAGTCGTACCAGAGGTTTAATGTTTCTGCTTTTACACATTTTTTTAAAAACTTTTATACTGTGGGAATACTTTCCCCCATTCTTAAAAAGATCAGGTGCCCTTGAAGGAATCGAGTTACTGAAACAATGAGGGAACTCTGAACTGAGAAGTGGCTCATCATTAGTTAGCTCATGCTCTTGTGACTATTGATAGCTGGACTAATTTGGGGAGGGAAGAGTTAGAAGGGCCTTGGGGGGGGGGTATGTTACTGAAAGTTAATAGGACCGCTCCTGGGATAAGATGCTTCTCAGTGTAACTTTAACAGAATCTTGTCCGCCACCTTCCCCAGAACCCAATAAATAAATAAGCAACGGTCTGAATTTTCACCTAAAAGTTGAATTTTACCTAAAACAATAATTTCTGAATTTTAAAAGCTTTGTATATCTTTCCAAGAATTACTCATAGTCATCATCATTATCTGCACTTCTGTGTTGTGTCTGGCCTTAGAAATGGCAAAGCAGGCAATCATTTGAAAATACCTTTTTGTTCAGAAACCTTTTTAACTCAGTTATGCAGCCCCATGTATATATATCACAAACAGCTTGGATAAGCATCCCAGTAATCATTGAATTTTTTTTTTTTGGATGGTTACTCAGACTAATGCTCATTTTCTACTGTGGTTGACCGAGTCCCTGTAATACCTGAAAATGATCATTGTGAAGGAGTTAATAACTGTAATATTTTTAAAAAGCAGGAGATCTGCTTCTCTAAAGACCAGATTTTTCCAAAAAGGAAGTCGAGTATACCTAAAAAAATGCAAACTTTTGCTAACATCCACCTTTCTGTCTATATGTAGTAACTGAATGTGTGAAATGGGCAGACGTATAATTATCAATCAGGTGTGCAACATGCCATTAGTCCATAAAGCTGGTGGAGTTTTTAATGTTAAAATATTTTGGCACAATTAGGCATCTACATCTACATTTTTGGAGGAAGAGGCATGTCACTGAGAAAACATTTTTTCCCTCCTCACCCCCATCTCCTTGCCAAGAGCATTTGGCAGCAAACTTATGCAATAAACAACCTCCAATATTCTCTAAGTCCTCTACTGAAATCTCAGACCAAAACCGGGGGAATGAGGGAGTGGTGGAAAGAATGATAGACTTTTGCCAAGGCAGGGCTTCGTAGAGGATTTCAGCAGAGACATTATAGACCTGAATGTTTTATTTATTTGTTTTCTCAAAAGAAATTGTTGGGGATATTTTTGAGACAAAGCATTTATTTTGTTTCTACTAAAACACATGGTTAAGAGGGCCATTTATTTTATACAGACTTGCATAAAGCTTTCCATAACAAGTAGAAGTTGATTCTCACCTTGGGACTTGTTAGACACTGGTTTAGCAGGCTTATTTTGGGGCTCATGACATGAATAAGAAAGCAATGATATTTCCAGGAGGGATAATTACAGGAACATTCCTGCTTTACATATTGCTTTTCAGACTGACTCAGCCTTAAATACTTGGCCTATATTCTGACACCAAAACTTTTAACATTTACTAAGGACTCCACAAGTTGCTTAACATTCTCCTGTAGAAATTGTCATTGTGTTAGCTGTTTTGCGTTTGCATTGATACTGCAATGTCCAAGCAAGCTGCATTAACCTCTGTCTTTCTTAAAATTTGGGGTCCTGATCTTAGAGTAGGTTGCAGGACTATTGTAGAGGTGTTGCAAGAGCAGCGGCCACCTCTGAAGGCAGTGCCACCACCACCACCAGCAGGGATGTAAGGGTGGCATTGGAGGGGGTGGCTGTTGTTGTCACAGTCTGAAATAACTTCAGTGTGGATCCCAGTGAAAATGTTTGAGAACCCTTACTAGATACAGGTCAAGAGTAAAAACCATCCTGATCTCTTCTCCGTGCCAACCTGTAAAACCGGAACTAGAAGATTTGGTGTCCAGGACAAGCAACC
Organism: Podocnemis expansa; assembly: GCA_007922195.1. Lineage (NCBI taxonomy): Eukaryota > Metazoa > Chordata > Testudines > Podocnemididae > Podocnemis > Podocnemis expansa. The sequence goes on from ML682005.1 coordinate 42,913,993, forward strand.
CCAAAGATGCCCCCCCGCCCGGGTGCTGATCTGGCAGCAGCGCAGAGCTGGATCTGGATCTGGCCCCAGCTGCCAGTGCTAGATCAGGAGCCACTGATGTCCTCCCCCCACAGGGCCTCCCTCCGCACCAGCAGGCCAATGCTGAGAGGGCAACTGGGGTCAAGGCCAGCCGCAGCCCGGCTGGTCAGTCCTGGGAGGAGGCAGAGCTGACTGCTGCACGTGGTGTGGCTTTTGGTGCAGCTTTGGGCCATAATGGAGTTGTACCACTCGCATGGCAGTCAGTTCTGCCACCCCCAGCCAGCCCTGGGAGGGGGAGTGGCCGGCCCAGGGGCGGGATGAGGCTGGGAGAGCTGGCCTGTGGGAGAGCTGGCAGATCGGAGTGGGAACTCAGAAGCCAGCTGGCTCCCCTCCAGTGCTGGGGGCAGGGCGGAGGTGCCCAGGCTCCAGTGGTGCCCTCTAAAATGGGGCGCCTGGGGCTTTGCTCCAGTTGCCTTGCCCTAGTTACTGCCCTGCTAGCCTGCACTGAATCCCCCTCTCTCTACCTGCTCACCTACAGAATGCAACTCAAACTTCAACCAGTAATCTATGCAGTAGAGGTATTTAAGGATATTTAATCTAAATCCCAATCCTCTTGAAAGGGCACATCTAGCTGTTGCAGAATTGCTGAAGAATCCTTGAAAAATTATTTTGGTAATTGTGTTTGTTTGCCTCTTTTAAAAGAAAGGGGGGGAAAGGGAAGAAGAAGAAGTGTGAGGGAATTGCATTGCAAAGCTCACATGAATGCTACATGGAAGTTGCTAAACCAGGTGTTCAGGGACTGTCTCTGTAAGGCGCTGAGTGCCTCCTGTGAAGTGCCTTTAACTCCTATTGACTACTTGAAGACCCTCCAGCACCATGGAGGAGGTACATGACACCTTGAATGATTAGGCGTAGGTAGGTTTTTTTGCCAGTAATAATTTGGCTATGCTGTACATTCCTTTACATTACAGGGTGTCAACAAGGCATTGGCTCCAATAACTGCAGTTACACTAGGTACAGAAATAAAACTGGAGTTTTACAAATTCTATTAAAAAAATAAAATCTGGAAAGTGTGGCTTACATGAATCTATGCGTTTGTTCTGGCTATGGTTGTGACCCTTTTGTATTCACTCTCATAGACTTCTTCACTAAACAAGTTTAGAAGCAGAAATGTTTGCAAGAACAGCAGACAGTAGGCAAAACTCACAGGAAGGAAAGCGGGGGCTTGCTAAGTGTCAGAGCAGCTGTGGAAGAATGGGTTCTCCATGAAATGACCCTTCACTTACCGAGGATTCTCTGGGATTTGTTATGCTTGTAGGCAGGCTCTGTGGTCTGTTCCACAGACGAGAGAAAACAGGAGGCCTGATCTCTATGCATGTGTCTAATGCATGTGTGCAGACAATGGAAACAGCAAAGAGGAAGACACCCAGAAACTTCCTTCACCAGAGCTTTCACTGATGGGTTTTCTCCTTTGTGAGGGAATGATCTGGTCAGTGTTTGGATTGTGATGCTATTATCTGCCAGCCCCAAATTTGTATTAGCTGTCTTTACTTCTCCATGTCTGCAGCCAGCCTGCATGATGCACTTAGCAAGGCGCTATACCACTTCTCAGGGTGATGAACCACTGCCAAAATGCTTTCCAGAATGTCTCATAATCTATGTCTGCCTCCTTTTTTCCAAAATGTGACTGACTTACTTCACAACAGCTGGAACAGTTCATCATCCAAAATAAGATTCAGGCCTTGTCACTAGCATTTAATTTTATTGAGTTGGCAGGCTGAGAGCACTTTACACATGGGCTCAGAAAGGCCAAACATGTTCTTTCACAATACATTATAAGTGAATTCATAGTGTGGCACATCTTAGTGCAGGAGCTAAGAGTCATAGGATATCCAGCCAAAGTCCAGTTCAACAAACTGACTAGTAGGGCACCAGTGTAGAAGCAGCTACATGAGTCTGGCAGAGGCACAACTCTGTAATGGGGATAATCCCCCTGAGCCTAGGCAAGCTGATGAGAGTTGAGTCCAAGATCTTCCTATGGTGTAGGTGTACCTACCCTAAGTTCAGGTTTGGCTTGCAGCTACAGCACAGTTGGTTTCAGCCAGGTTTGGAATCTTGTCAGATAATTTCAATCCACCTTATGCTGCTGCTGCTGTGTGTGTAGTGTGTGTATGCATATATATGGGGACATTTATACACAATGATGCTAAAGTATAGTCAACTTGTTTGGACTACACTTGCGGCTCAGTATTTAAAATGTTCAAAAGACTGAATAACGAAGCTTAGTCAATGTATTGTCTAAAGACAAAGAAGTAAAATATTAAAAGGGAGGTCTGTACACTATTCCCTTTAGAAAGCTGTTTCTCATAGATTACAATACAGGTTACAGAGAGAGAGTGCTCTAAAGAATGCCTCCAAAATTAATTATATTTGTATCATAGCTGTTCACCAACTAGAAGTACTCCATATGTCAGCCAAGACTAAAATTTACCAATCAGGTTTTTTACTTGTTTGTGTCACCACGCTGTTTTGAGTACTATATTCCAAACCAGTTGCCTGTGAAGGTACCGCCCAGCTTGTACCAGTGTAGAACAGTCATGTGTCTTATGTTTGACAAGTTTCATATTTGCTACTGCCAAAGCTGACTTCAGCTTTGCAGGGTACTATGGGATATGCATCTTGACATGAGTGAACAGCTTTGTGAGAAAGACGTAATATAATTTGGTTAACATAACTGCCCACATGCTGGGTATAATAAATATTAATGTAGTGTGCACTACACTTAACGTAGATATACTGAATAACAGCATAAACACTCACCAAGTTATGTATAGCTAAAAATTCCAGCATGAACACTTGTAAATACATATTCATGGAAAATTTTGATTCTTTCTTTCTGAAAACATACTTATGAACAAAAACTAACTTATAAATAAAATGGATGTCACATATACCATCAAAGCAAATTGTCAGGTTTTAGAACAATACACGTTCCCACACATTTTTTGCACTGCTTGCCCAGGTCTAGCCCATGCCAGCTTAGATGGGTTCTGCTTTGCTTTCATATCAACCTTTGCTGTTAGAAGCATATGACCGCAAATAGATGTCAGTGGGCAAGAGATGTACCACTAGTAAAATACCTACTCCTACTCCCTGTACAGTGTTTGAACAACTCTTAGGTTTGCAGGCATTCATAGATTTGAATCTGCTAATTACTAAATTATAATTTTACCTGATTAAATTAATAAAACAGGGTCAAAAATAACAGTCCTGTGGAACGTTAAAGACTAACACATTTCTTTAGGCATAAGATATTGTGTGCTCCAACCCACTTCATCAGATACATGAAGTGGAAACTACAGTTGAGAAGTATACATGCCAGGATGAAGGACAGTGGATTACTCACCAGTAACCGTCCTTCTTTGAGATGGGCTGTTCGGATCCATTCAGTAATAGGTGTCTCCATGCCAGAGCACTGGATTGGTTGGAAAACTTTTGTCCTAGCCTGTCAGGAGAGGGCAGGCGGCCACCGCCCCCCACGCCACCCAGTGGCTATGTATGTGGCCGCCTCCCAACCCCTCCCCAGTTCCTTGGAGTTGCCAACTCCACATGCAGGGATGGAGGGGAGGGACCTGAATGGATCTGAGCAGCCCATCTCGAAGAAGGACAATTACTGGTGAGTAACCCACCGTTCTTCTTCGAGCACTGTTTGGATGCATTCAGTAATAGGTGACTACTAGCCATGCTGACGGACGGTGGGTGGAGTTGGCTCTTCTGCCTACAGCACAGCAAATCACCCCAGAGGGAAGAAGCCCACTGAACAAGGTTCTAACAGGAGCCAAGAGGCCAACTAGGCTCTTGGCCTGGCAAAGGAGAACCATCAACTCTGGGGCCAACCCAAAGCAGGGGGTTGGTCCAATCCAGACGAGGCAAGAGTGTGTGGGCTGAACGGACTAACGTCACCTTAAAGGAAAGTTGAATCAGCGCAACATGACTAACATGGAGGAAATGCATTAATTGCTGTACCTAGGGGTATAGCATAAGGTATGAAGGACAGAGGGTAAAAAAAAAAAAAAAAAAAAACTGGCCATAGGGGACCTCCAGCACGAACTTACAAGAGAAGTGCCAGAAGCCAAGTGGTTATGGGCCTAGCCATGATGACTGCGGCCTACGCAGATAGCCATAGAAGGGATGAACGTTATCCCTTTAACTGGCCACAGACGGGGCCTTAAGGTACATGGCTGAAGGGTGTAAGAATTAAAGTACATAGCAGCACAAGGGAATAAGGACTACTGAATGTAATCAAGAAGGGTCTAGAAGAAGACACTTCATACTAGCACGATGAAGACAGAAAGCCAAAGGTGGTGCGATGAGTAGCACCTCGCATGCTGGGCCAAAGGTCCCTAGTTTAAGCGCACAAAGCGCAAACTTCCAGCTGTGTATAGTGTAAGAACCCGGAGGATTACCGCTGGAAGGGCAGTTCAGATCACTAGCACCTATAAGCCGGCATGGTGGCCTTAGGCGGTGCTTTTGGCTTGGTACCTATAAGTACCTTGGTAAGCATGAGGGCTCATGGAGAGAGCTGGCCTATTGGGCTTTACATTCTCTTCAGGATTCCAGCACCTGGAAGACTGCCCGGAGGACAAGGGCTGTGTGAAGGATGAGAGAAGGAAAGGCAGGAAACAAATGCAATGCCACTGCTTGGCCACCTAGTCGAGGTGGCCAGAGGTCTTGTGGAGTTCGAATATCAGGAATAAGATTTGCGCGCCTAGGGCACCGCCAGATATGATATTGTCTCAACTCACTGCACCTACGTGTGCACCAGAGATAGGGACACGTTAAGGCAGAACTATCCCAAAAGATATAGGTTACAGGAGGAGGAGTGGTCTCTTCCCGACCACCTGGGGAATGAAGCTACTCTCGGAGTGTTAACTGCAGGATTACCCTGGGTTTTAGAGAAACCAATCAAGGTGGATTAATGCCATCCTGGGAAATGTTCCGGGTGGCATTCCCCATGGAGGATACAGGCCTCTGAATTTCCGAGCCCATCGGAAAATGGGTTTTCTCTTACACCTCTTCCTTCTCTCTCTCTCTTTTTTTTTTTTTGATCCCTCAAGAGAGTGAAAGAAGGAAAACAGCCTTGGTAATTGCCATGTCAAGCATCATATGGAGATAACCCAACAGTTTTGGGCCTCAGGTCCCCAAACAAGGTGTAGCGAATTGCCAGACACCCAGGGAGCAGTGCCCCAGGCCAAAGTATGAACGATTGATGAAGTGAGGTAGCTAGGGTGAGACGTGTATGAATACCCTGGTAGGGGAGCCTCCATGCGTGGAATGCAATATTGCACATGGGGCTTGTTAGGGGACTGATGCAGCAGTAGCTGGACGTTAGCACGGGAGGCCCAAAATGGGTTCTTCCCCACTGCTGTTGGCCTGCTTTGGGGGAGAGACATTGCCTCCTCCCCCATGAGCTCCTTGATCTGGTAGATTCCAGGTCAGATGAACTTAAATTGTTGCTTCCAGGGTGAAGGGGGGGTTTCACCACCGCTTTCTTGGTAGGGTGGGCCTAAGATAGGGATTCCCATAACAGGACATCCTGATAATAACTGAGAGTGCCCGAAGAAGGAGAGGAGGCTGTTACATATCATAAGCTTTCTTTCATTTAGGGAAAGGGATAGGGCAGCAGGAGTTGGACAGCTCTGCCTTGGCCTTCCCTGGAGCATAGGACCCCTTATGATAAAAAGCAAATCGCGTTCCCACCTGATGAGTAGGGTGGTGGAGGGTCACTTCTACTGTAGAGGTGTCTGAGAACCCAGCAAGGCTGACCTAACCAGCGTGCTGACCGGTATGTTAGAAAGGGGACCTACCCCATCCGAGAAACGAGACTGGGTCCTACCTGATGTAGGGCAGCTGGGTAGGCGGGAAGGGTTCCACATGTCCGGATAAGCACCTGTGTCTGTGCGTACCGGAGCATCTGCCGTCATGGCTGGACCTACTATAAGATGCACTTCTCGGGCTTGGCAAGGCCCGTCTTTCCACATATGAGTGCAGGAGTTGCCGGTCGAAGGGTACCTGGGGGGGGGGCTTTGTTCCCTTCTCCAATAAGAGCCCAAAAGTAGCAACTGCTAAGAGATGTCTGGGTGTTGGGCCTCAGGTGGATGTCTCGATGGCTGAGAGGGACTTGGGTTACGCGGCCCCTGTCTCCTCCGAGACCAGAGGGTAGGGCCAAGGATTGGCTCACACCTGTTCACAAATTCGAGACAGGGTTGGTCCTGATAAGTTCTCCGTTCCTCCTTCACGGAAGGGGGAAAGAGGTATCAGCTGCCCACTCCGATGGTGCACTCAAGTCATGTCGTGTCCCGGATGTTATGGGAATGGGGTGGCAGCCAATTGGGGCAGGCACCTTCCTTGCAGGTGAGAAAGGGAGAAAGAGGCTCCAAAACACCCTAGAGATGGGCTGATGGCGGTGGGGAGGGGGGAATTTAAGTTTCTGCCCCCAGGGTCATGCAAGAAAGTGGGGGAAAAGAAGGGCATCTCGTCGCCCCATAAAGTTTATGAGGGGGAAAAAGTCCCCAATGGGAGGAGGCCGAGGTATTTGACCTCTCCCCTAGGGTCCCGCGTGGTGCCCACCACAGTTAGGGTCTCAGGAAGAAACAAGATGTCCCCCCTGAAAGGCAGGTCAAGCACCGCCTGCTGCGCAGTGGGTGGCACCCTGGCTTCCCTGAGCCAGGCCACTCGGCAGATAGTCACAGCCGAGGCCATAGTGTGGGCAGCTGTATCCATCACATCTTTGGCCGAGTCGGTTCTGAGAAATTATTCTACCCTCCTCTAGGAATGCATTGTACTCCTCTTTGGCCTCTGATGGGAGCAAGCTTTGAAATTTTGCGACCAACTCCTACACGTCCAGCAAATACCTGCTGGTTAGGGCCTGATTATTCGCCACCCATAGTTGGAAGGCTGAGGAGGAGTAGACTTTACGGCCCGGGAGGTCCAGTTCCTTGGCTTCCCTAGAAGCCGGGAGGGGGTTGCTAGAAAGCTCACCTGGGCCTAGCGCCATTTGCACCACGTCCCTAGGAGGGACCAGGTGATCGGTGAGGGAAGGGTAGTCTGACTCGGGAACCCGATACTTAAAGCTCACTGTGCCTGAGACTGGAGCAGTAGAGCTTGGACTCTGCCACCATGAAGATGTTAGGTCCCAAATGCTTGGGTGGAGCGGAACTGTCAGTGGCTCTGCCGAGGCAAAGGCTGGCCTGAGCAGGGTGTCTGGAGGGGGACCGAAGGGCTGGACCACCATCCCTAAATGGGCCGTAGCACGGCACAACAAATCAAAGTGTGCCGATGCCTGTATAGGAGCCTGGTGCCAGGGACAGGGCAGTACCGGTCGTTCGTCACAGAGGAGAAGGGGTTTCCCTTGGGGACCATTCTTGGAGATGAAAGTGGAAGGGCAACAGCACTGAGGTGAGGCGCCAAGGTCACTTGGAGCCCCTCGATGGGCCTTCCTCCAGGCTTGAGGCGGGAGAAGGACTTCGTGATTCCAAGGGGGGTACCGGCAACGGCAAAGTAATATGTTGCCAGGGGGTGGTCCTATGGTACCGGGGCCCAATGGAGTGGAAGATGGGGGACTTTGTGGTGAGGGGGAGCGACAGCGCCCATGTTGGACACAGGCCTTGGAAATAAAGGCCGTCTTGCCCCTTATAGCCGGGAACGGGGAAGGTGGTGTGGGTAGCAGGAGGAGTGCCCGAGCAGCCTCGACTGTCTCCGGAGTTGTCGGCACCAGGAGCAACTCTGAGCAGGCCCAAGGTAAGTCTTTACCCAGGGAAAGGGGGCTGCCTGGCTGAGAAGATTCTTGCCCCATCGATACCGGGCTCTACCGAGCCTGCAGTGCCAAAGATGACTGTGGCCAGTGCCGGAGTGAACCCTGCACTGATGGCACCGGGCTGTGGTGGGCCTGCGGTGCTGGAGGTGAAAGTGATCGGCGCTGGGGCAAGCCTTGTACTGGCAGTACCAGACTGTGCCAGGGTTGCAGTGCCAGGCACAACCTTGAGCAATGCCAAGGCACCAGGGCGCTGGGTTGGCCCCGGGGTGCCGGGGTCAGCACCAAGGTTGTCCTGCGATGGCCACCAGTGGCATGGTGCCGTGTCGGCTCCGGTACCAAGCTAGGTCTCGGCACCGGGTGGGAACTCGAAGCCTCAGGTGGAGAGTGCCGAGCCTGTTCAGAGGCTAGGGCACGGTGCCTTTGTTCCCTCTCCTTGATTGTCTGAGGTTTGAAGGACAGACACAGGGAACAGGCTGAGAGCAATTGGTCTTTGTCTAGGCACCTGAGGCACTTCCTGTGGGGATCATCCCGAGGGAAGGCCTTGCCGCACTTGGAGCAGGGTTTGAACCCTGGCATGTTAGGCAGTGGTCTTTGATGTTCCAGCCCGACGGTGGAAGACTCCTGTGGTGGAACTACATCCATGAAAAGGTTCTCCCAGTCGGGTGAAAAGCTCATAGAAGGAGGACAGGCTGCTTGTGTTTGCAAGGAGCGGATGTTCCAGATTTGACATGCAAGGCGGAAGAAATGAAACTGGGGAGGGGTCAGGAGGCAGCCATATATATAGCCACTGGGCAGCATGGGGGGCGGTGGCTGCCTGCCCTTTCTGACAGGCTAGGACAAAAGTTTTCTGACCAATCCAGCGCTCCGGCACGGAGACACATATTACTGAATGCATCCGAGCAGTGCTTGAAGAAGAAGAAGCAATACAGTGCGGAGTGTAAGTGCTAGCAAAGTCAATTCAGTTAGGGTTGAGGAGGCCCATTCACACCAGGTGATTAGAAAGTAAGAATGTGTGAACAGGATCAATTGTTTTTTGTAAGGTGCTAACCATTCCAAGTCCTTCAGTGTGAATGGTCCTTCTCTGCCCTGACTGAATTGACTTTGCTAGCACTTGCCCTGCCCATTGTAATGCTTCTCCTTCATCCAGGCATGTGTCTATATACTCAACTGTAGTTTCCACTTCAACTCTCAACTGTCGTTTCCACTTCATGCATGTGACAAAGTGGGATGCAGCCCACAGAAGCTTATGCCCAAAGAAATTTTTTAGTCTTTAAGGTGCCACAGGACTCTTGTTGTTTTTGCTGTATACAGACTAACATGGCTCCCCTCTCCCACCCCCCAAAAAACAGGGCCAGATACTTAGCTGTGCCATGTTTGGATTCAAGGCAGCTGAGGAAAGCAGGAAGTAGGGATAGAGCTGGCTTTAAGCCACATATGTGTTCTCCATGCCTGGGCTAGCCAGGGGCTGAAGGTGCCTCAAGCTTAACTTAAAAGGCATCCCAGAGCTGCTCTAAACTACATTGCCTACAGCACTCTCACTGCTCTGACTCACACTCCTCTTTTCTCTTCCCCATGCCCAGTCCATCCCCTTTACAAAGAAAGAGTGGGACCAGATGGCATAGAGCTAGTATAAGATGCCTGTCAGGAAAGATGTTCAGCTCTGATATTAAGCCAAATGCCCTTAGTGTGAAGTGAATATCTGTTTTATGTTTTATCTATTGGGTTAGCTGGGTAAAATGCAGTTTACAGGTGTGATTTGTTAATGATTAAAAATGAGGCATCCTGTTTGCTCTGCATGGATGTGTGATTTCAGAGCAGTTTTTAAAAAGAGGTTTCACAAATACCCTTGAACAAATTTTCATTTGTGCCAATTTACTTCCTTGACTTTCATGGAACAATGTCATCTTACACCAGTGGATGTGGCCCACAGAGTTGACTATAGTGAGTGTCTGAGTGGACTAGAACAGAAAGTAGTGCTTTTGTTGCAGTCAAGTCAAATATAAACTCTCTATCTGATAAAGAGAGAGACAGAGAGATCTGTTGAAACCTAATACAACCAAGAGTTCTTTTCATACCATCTGGTGTAGAATGAAAATCATCCAAGCTCAGTTCAATGGTTTTGTTAGCAGAAATCCCTCCATGGATTAGTACGCAGAACATGCAGGTTCACTCTTCTGCCACCTGTTCTGTGATTGTGCATAGCAAATGCATATGGCTGTGGTAGGTTGCAGCTTACAGGGAAAATGAACAAGATCTTGATGTGTTTGCTGTTACTTATGAGGACTAGAGTGAGAGATACTATTTTGTTATTTTCGGGTATATGAAATAGGGCTGGGTTTGATATGCCTCCCCTACAATGAGGCACATGAAATGTGTAAAGACTCTTGGTTGCATTCTCATTCTGATATTCGATCTATTGATCAGAAGTACAAAAGAGACATTCAAAAAGCTAGTGGTGCTCTCAGCAAGCATAAAGGCAGCATTGGAGAAAATGTTATTTGGTAAGGATGTGCAACACAGAATGCATGTTAGATTAATTTTGTTTAGAAGAATATTCAATAGAATAAAAACTCATTTGTTTAGTATGTTAGAGAGACCATGTCATTTGATTGTATTTTGTGCAGACAAGCCAGTAGTTTACATCTCCACTGACAGTAAACAATTTATAAATCTGTTGAAATAGTAATGCTGAAACAGTAAGAGGGCTTCAACTGGGTTTGCTAATAATCTCTTAGGGTATGTCCACACAGGCTTCTTATTTTGAAACAGCAGAGGTTGTTTCGAAATAAGAAGCAGTATGTCCACACGACGCACCGTTATTTCGAAACAACGGGACCCGTTGTTCAAAATAACGCTGTTATTACAAAACCATTAAACCTCGCATCTAATCAAACTAGCCATTGTTTTGAAACGGTTGTTTTGAAACAACGGCGTTCCAACACGGCGTTCCAACAACTGTTTCGAAACAACATGTCCGAACAGCCTTCTTTCGAAATAACCATTTCGAAACAACGGCTATTTCGAAAGCAGGCTTTCCCTTAATTTGAATTAACAAACTGTTAATTTGAATTAACTTATTTCAAAATAAGGACTTTATTTTGAAATAACTCATTTTGAAATGGGTTATTTCAAAATAATGATGTATGTGTGGACATAGCCTTATAGAATGAAATACATTGCATAGTAGAGCAGCATCTTGGCTTATTCTTTTAAAGTTGCTTACCTATTCAATATCACTTACTGAAACATCTGGAGGCAAAGTGCTGAAAACATTTCGAGCTCAGGTTACAAAGATGGTGGCTGTTGCTTCCTGATCCCTGTTCTCTATACCCCAAACAGACAGACATGCTTTGTTTTTTCTTCTTGCTTGTTGATGTTCCCAGATCCAACAGTATCTTTTACTGCTTCACTTTTGTCTTACGTCAATGAGTCTTCCTTTAGCCTCAGAACATTTTTGGGAATGTGATATCATGATGAAATTAACTGCCCAAGTAAAAATGGACAGTTACAGAAATCAAAGGTAAAAATAGACAGGAGGTAAATGCTGTGTGGCACCTGGGTTCCCAGTGATCTCTTTAGCAGAAAAGTAAAAGGAAAGAATGCCTAGTGGTTAGGGCACTAGTTTGGGCTACAGGAAATCTGGTTCAAATCCTTGTTCTGCTACAGACTTCCTGGCTTACCTTGAGTAAGTCACTTAGGCTTAGATTCTTAAAGGTCTGTAGGCACCTACAAATGCAGATAGGCTCCTAGAGGTACTTTTCAAAAGTGCCTAGGTATCAATGTCTAAGTGCCTTTGAAAATCCCACTGGGAGCCTATCTGCATTTTTTGGAATCTTAATACTTTTAAAACTCTGGCCCTTAGTTTTTTGTGCCTTAGTTGCTACCTCTAAATAATATCTCCTTTTCGCAGAGGGGTATGGTGGGGGTAAATTCATTAAGATTGTGAGGTGGTAAGATACTATAGTAAGGGAAATTGTATAACATACCATAGACAGAATGTTCTGCAACCTTTATGTTTAGGGCTTAAGACATGTATGCAGGGTTCACAGGGCCCATTTTGATGCAGTTGACCACCTTAGCTCCCATTGTAATTGATGAATGGCCCTTTATGTGCAAGCAGTTAGCAGTATATATGCTTTTAGAAAGATATGGATTCTTTTGTTGCAGGCATACAATTGTGGTGGTTCTTGGGGCACCCAGGACTGTGAGTCACCTTGTTACCCACCTCCCGCGAATGAGAGGTGGCCTTGCCCATGGAGTCTGGGCAGTAGCTATTTAATTCCACCAGCCTCTTAGCCACTCAAGCACACTCTTTGGCTATGCTGTAGGTGACTGTGGTCTCCTGCTGGTCTGGAAGGCACCTCTTACTGGTGATACAAGTGGAGTTAGCTTCAGGTGGTGTCCCTCCAGGCAGTTGGAGTTTTGCCTTTAGCCCAGCTCCTAGGCAGGTTTAGCAAACATAGGCTGTGTTCACACAGCACTCTTATTTCAAAACAACAGAGGTTGTTTCGAAATAAGAAATACCCTGTTCACATGACGCACAGTTGTTTCGAAACAATGGCACCCGTTGTTTCAAAATAATGGCGTTGTTTCGAAAAAACTTAAACCCCATGTGGGGACGAAACAATGTTGTTTCAAAACAATTGTTTCGAAACAATGCCGTCTGAACATGTTGTTTCGAAACAACAGTGACTTGTTTCGAAATAACTGTTGCCTGAAACTGCTATTTCGCTTTGAGCTTTTTTCCTTAATTTGAATTAACAAACTATTAATTCGAATTAAGTTATTTCGAAATAAGGCATTTTTTCGATACAAGTTATTTCGACACAACTTGTATCGAAATAATGCCTGTGTGTGAACACAGCCATAAAGTCAATGGCCTCAGCCCCTAGGCAGGGCGGGCAGGCACAAAGTCAATGGTCCCAGCCCCCAGGTGGGGTGGGAAGGCACAAAGTCAATGGCCCTGGCCCTTAGGTGCGGCGAGCAAACACAAAGTCAGTGGCCCCAGCCCCTAGGTGGGGTGGGCAGACACAAAGTCAGTGAACAAACTCAGGCGTTGGGGTGATCACTCCAGGTGGTCTGGCAAGAAAAGGGGTTGAGGAGGGGGATGCAGGCCTGCCCATCTCCACTGCATCCCAGCCCAGGTACCTATCCAGTTGTAGAGTGGTCCCCCACTAGATCAGCAGGGCTCCAGCTGAAATGCACTGATGGAAGCCATTGCCTGGCACTTCGCTCTCCCTGGGCTACTTGCTCCCACCCCAGACCCAAGCACCTCGTTCCACAGAGGGTAGCAGCCCTTGGTGTCTCCCACATAGGTTGCCTGTGGGATCCCGGTGAAACCCTTTGTGCCCACAGGTAGCAGGTACAGGAACATCTCTGGTCCATTGGCAGGGGGCAACTCCTCCATGTTGCAGGGCCCATACACCACCGGCGGCTCCTCCTCAGCTGACAGGAGCTCCTCTAGGTTGCAGGGGCCATAGGTGTCTACGTCCCCCTCCTCTCCTGGTGGTGGGTCTGTCCCATCACAGGGCGGTAGGTTGGGTCCCCAACAGGCCATGAGGCATCCTCCCTAGTAGGCAGCCTTGGGGCTCCCCTTCCAATCGCTAGGTCCAGGAAGGCTGGCCAGGCTGTAGGGCCTCTCTGCGGAAGAGGACAGTGTTCGTTGCCTCGCTGGGCCCAGGCCTCCAGCTCATTGCCTCCCACCAGGCACATCCTTCCCCTTCAGCAGCTCAGCTCCTACTGAGCTGCTGGCTGGGGTTTTGTACTTCTCCCTCCCGGCTGGTCCCCCGCCCTGCTTCTAGGGCCTGAGTCCTGTAGTTCCCCAGTCTGACCAGGGCGGGCGTTCAGGCCCTTCCTCTGGCCGAGGCTCTGAGGAGGGCCACAGTTCATGGTTACGTATGCCAGCTCTAGCTTTGCCTTGCAGCTTAACAGTAGGTCCACGCCAGTCCTTGAGTCCCTTTGGCTATGTCCACACTTAAGCAGTTAAATTGATTTAAGTTAAATCGATTTAATAAAATTGATATAAAAATCCTTAAATCAATTTAGATTAAATCATTTGAGTCCCACAAGAAACTCAAATCAAACTAGCATGTCCATGGACAGGACTTGCTAGTTCAATTTAGGAGAGGGTCACCATGGGAGGTATGGCAACATGGCCCCCTAGAAGGGCCATGCACCCACCCAATATATAGAAGAAGGAAAGCACGCTGGGAAGGAGAAGGACAAAAAGTGTTAAACTGAAATAACAGTTAAATTGAAATAACACATCCACACTGTTTTATTTCAAAATAATTTCGATTTAACCATCATTTCAATATATAATACTAGGTTTTATTATGTCGAAATGACTTTCCTTATTTCAAAGTGAGGGAGCTCCTTATTTTGAAATAAGGAAATGTTGCATGGACATGCAATCTTTTAAATCAAAATAATCAGCATTATTTCGATTTAAAAAGGGAATGTGGACATACTCTTTGAGTTGTTCCTATGTGATATGCAGCCCAGACACTGGTTACTCAAAGAAATCTCAGATACTCTGCCCCAAAGGAACAGTATACCCTGTTTCATCAGTTTTATCTTAAATCACTATTTCTGAATACTATACAACTTTTTTTTGAGCATTCAACAGTAAAACAAAAGAAGGTTTATCTAAGAAAGAATGAAGATTCCAGTAGAAATAAGAGAGAAGTGTGGAAATAGAGAGAGGTCTGGAAATGAGTGACTACAGTGCAAGACAAAATAATAAAATGCAAATTAGGACCTACACTTGTAAATAGTTACCTTTCTGCTCTAATAAAGTAGGTTTTCCTGCAAAAGTTCAGTCTGTTGCAGGGCTGACTGCTTTCAAAGGAACCAGGAACCAAACTTTCATGAAAAAAACCCGCACTCCACAAAATGTTCCCTCAGTGAATGCAAACAAAATGCCTCTCCCCGCTTAGTGTTATACTGATACGTTTGTCTTTAGTTGTAGAACGGGAAATTCCCTGCCTGTTGTAATATTCCACTTTCATCTGCAAGTGGTTTTAAATACAGCTGTCTCTGATGATTTTCCATTGATATTGTTGTGATGGAAGAAAATTAAACATATGAATGGCCACACTGGGTAAAACCAGTAGTCCTGTCTTCTAGCAATGGACAATGCCAGCCACCACAAAGAAATGAATTGGACAGGGCAATTATCGACTGATCCTTCCCTGTGGTCCTGACTCAGTTTCAGGCAGTCAGAGGCCTCCCATGGCATGGTATTGTGCCCCTGACCATAATGGCTAATAACCATAGATGGTCCTATCCTCCATGAATCTCTCATTCTCTTGTGAGCCCCGTTATTCTTTTAGTCTTCACAAAGTCCCCTAGCAACAAGTTCCACAGGTTGATTGTGCACTGTGTCATGAAGTACTCTTTTTGTTTGTTTTAAACCTGCTGACTATCGATTTCATTGGGTGACCCTGGTTCTTGTGTTAGGTGAGTGGGTAAATAATACTAATATACACACTTTCTCCACACCATTCATAATTTCATATTCCCCCTTTACCTGTATCTTTTCTAAATTGAACGGTTCCTGTCTTTTTAATCTCTGATCAGATTAAAGCTGTTCCACACCCACAGTAATTTTGTTGCCATTCTCTGAACTTTTTCCATTTCGAATATATCTTTGGGGGTGGGGGTGATCAGTACTGCATGCAGTATTAACGGTGTGGGTGTACCACAGATTTGTATAGTCTTGTTGGATATCCTTGTTCGGATGGTTCCTAACATTGATAGGTTTTTTGACTGCTGTTGCACACTCAGTGGACAATTTTTAAAGAATTATCCACAGGGACTCCAACCTGTCTTTCTTGAGTGGTAACAGTTAATTTAAACTTCATTTTGTATGTATAGTTGGGATTATATCTTCCAATGTGCATTATTTTGCACTGATTAACATTGAATTTCATCTGCCATTTTGTTGCCCCATCATCCACTATTGTGGAATCCCTTTGTAACTCTTCACAGTCAGCTTAGGACTTACTTATCTTAAATAATTTTGTATGTTCTGCAAATTTTGTCATCTCACTATTTACCCCAATTTCCAGATCACTTATGATTTATGTTGAACAGCAGCAGTTGCAGCACAGATCCCTGCGGACAACACTATTTACATCATTCCATTCTGAAAATTGACCATTTATTCCCATCTTTTGGTTTCTGTCTCTTAACCAGTTACTGATCCATGAGAGGATTTCCCTCATCTCATGACTACTTGCTTTGCTTAAAAATCTCTGTTGAGGGATCTTGTCAAAGGCTTTCTGACAGTCCAAATACACTGTATTTACTGAACCACACTAATCCACACATTTAGTGACCTACTCAAAGAATTATAATAGATTGGTGAGTCTTTGTATTCCTTTATGAAAGGAATGTTCACTTTTTCCCAGCATATCATTTTCATCTACTGTATGTGTCTGATAATACAGTACTTCACTATAGTTTCAACCAATTTGCTTGGTATTGAAGGTAGGCTTACCTTCCTGTAGAAGCCAGAATTTCCTCTTGAGCCTTTTAAAAACTTGGCATCACATTAGCTATGCTCCAGTCAGTTGTACAGAAATGGTTTAGGTGATAGGTTAGATATCACTGTAAGTAGGACTGCAATTCCATATGCGAGTTCCTTCAGAACTCTTAGATGAATGCCATATGGTTCCAGTCACTTCTTACAGTTTAAATTATCTGTCTGTTCCAAAACTTTCTGTACTGGTATCTCAATCTGGAACAGTTCCTCAGATTTGTAACCTAAAAAGAATGACTCAAGTGTGGGAACCTCCCTCACATGCTCAGCAGTGAAGACCGATGCAAACTGTAACAAGTTCTTTTAACTTCTCCATAGTGGCCTTACCTTTCTTTATTGGTCTTTTATCACCTCAATTGTCCAGTGGCCTTATTGATTGTTTGGCAGTTTTGTGCTTCTAATGTACTTAAAATTTAATTTTGCTGTTAGTTTTTGTGCCTTTTGCTAGTTCTTCAAATTCTTTTTGGCCTACCTAGTTACACTTTTATTTTTGACTTGTCCGCATTAATACTCCCAGCTATTTTCTTCAGTAGGATTTGACTTAAAATTTATAAAGGATGTCTTTGTGCCTCTAGCCACTTTTTTTTTTCCTTAGCCATGGTGACCTTTTTTTTTTTTTGTCCTCTTATTGTTTTTTAAATTTGGGGTATACATTTAATATAAACCTCCTCTATGATTTTTTTAAACAGTTCCATGAACTTGGTAGGTATTTCATTCTTGTGACCAATCATTTTAATTTTCATTTAACTAGCTTAGCCATTTTTGTGTAGTTCCTCTTCTTGAAGTTAAATGCCACTGAGGTGGATTTCCTTGGTTTCCCTCCCACTCCCACACACAAAGATATTAAATTTGATACCATTATGGTTGTTATAATTGAGTGGGTCAACTATATTCACCACTTAAACCAGATCCTGTGCTCCACTTAGAACTAAATTGAGATTTGCCTATCCCCTTGTAGGTTCCAGAGCCCTGAAGATAGCTGGCAGTTTTTCAAAGAGACAGTATTAAGTGCACAAGAACCAACTATTCCAATGTACAAGAAGGATAAGAAGTATGGCAAGAGACCACCCGGCTTAACCAGGAGATTTTCAATCATCTAAAAATAAAGAACGAGCCCTACACAAAGTGGAAACTTGGACAAATCACAAAGGATGACTATAACAAATAACACAATTATGTAGGGGAGAAAAATCAGAAAAGCCCAGACAAGAAGCAAGAAGCAGTAGTCAGTGGAGCCTAGAAATTTCATCTTTGTATTTCGTCCTGAGGTGGCACGTACCCAGTCAATATAGAGAGGGTTGACATACCCCATTTTTACTCAGTTTTCTATTTTTGTAACCTACCTAATCTTCCTGAACATTTCACAATCACCAACATCATCCTGGTCAACTGATCTGTAGTATATTCTTACTGCTATACCCTTTTTGTTCAAGCATGGAATCTAGAGATGTTCCAAAGGGGATGCCGTGTTAGTCTAGTTCAATAAAACAAACAAGGAGTCCTGTGGCACTTAGGGTATGTCTACACTTAGAGCTGAACTCGAATTGATTGCCATCAATTTGAATTCTATTAAGTTTATGGACACACTGGCATTCCTCAATTCGAATTGAGGAACTCCTCAGTTCGAATTGATGAAAGCTGACTTCGAATTGGTCAAACCTCGTATGACTCTGAAGTCAGGGTCAATTCAAACTGAGTAATTCGAATTGATCCAGTGTGGCCATGTCAATTTGAATTCACTGTTAGTCTGAAATAGCCACAACTTGATTTTTCCCTATACAATAGCACCCCCTACTAAATTTGAACTAGCAAGTCCTGTTCATGGACATGCCAATTTGAATTGGATTTTCTAGTGTGGCCATGTCAATTCGAACGGACTGAATTCGAATTAATAATTATTAGTGAGAATTGACTAATTTGAATTCAGTAATTCGAACTGAAACTCTAACCGTAGACATAGCCTTAAAGACTAACAACTTCCCTGCATTTTATTTCCTCCCATTCTGTAAGTTCCCCTGTCTTTAAAGCATCTGATGAAGTGGTATTTTCTCCCATGAAAGCTCATGGAATAAATAACTTCGTTAGTCTTTAAATGCCACCGGACTGCTTGTTTGTTTTATCCATAGAGACTCTATGATGCAGCTTGATTCACTCAAGATTTTTATTATATTTGACTATTTGTTTTCCTTCACATCTACTGCTTTTCTCCAACCTGAACTACGTACTCTGTCATTCCTCTATATTTTGCAACCTGATATTACTGTCTTCCATTCATTATCATTGTTCCACCAAGGTTCTATGCCTATTAAATCAATATCCTCCTATAACACCAGGCACTCAACTTCACCCATTTTAGTATTTAGATTGCTATCATTTGTATACAAGCACTTACAAACTTTATCAATATTTTGCTGGCTACCTTCATGTGATATAATTGAATGGGACTCTTTTTCTTTTGACTGTTTATCTTCAGTTCCTGCCTGCACAGTATCAACTTCTATCCTCTCCACTTTATTAGGATATGGAGTGGTAGTTCCCAATCTGTGACCCAGTGGCCAAAACTGGCCCACAGAGGCTTTGAAAGAGGTCTGCAGTTTCCCTGCTGCTGGCTGCAGAAGTAAACCACTGCCTAAAGACACAGACAAAGTGTGTTTCCAGTGAGCTAAAAGCCCCTTGCAGGCTCCTTGCTGTAGGTAAGGGGTTAGGAGACAGAAGTCCACCCACCGCCCCAGCTATAGCAGGGAGTATGGCAAAGTGTGCCTCTTGGGTCCATAGGTGCTGGATGCCCAGCTGGAGCTAGCAGGATGGGAGATCAGTGCTCCCTTTCACTAGCTCAAGCAGAGAGTACAGCACTATGCCTGGGTCCCTAGGTGCTGGGGCCCTTTCTGGAGTCAGAGGGGAAGCAATGATCTTCCATTCATCCTGGCTGCAAATGGGAGCCACTGCCTAGGGACCCAGGTGGGGTGCAAAGGGCTACAGGATCTGGGTGATTTCCCTGCCGCAGCCAAGGAGATGGGACACTAGTGAAGACGCAGAATGTGGGAGTGGGGGCTGCTGGTGGAGACAGGTAGTGCTTCAGGGTTTCAAAATTATATCTGTGGCTCTTTGAGCCAAGAAAGTTGGGAGTCACTGATGTAGAGTATCCCTGCTAAGTGATCCTCCCCTGAGGGATGTGTTTGTCCAAATTGTGTGCTCCTCTGCATCTTTTGGCTTTCCTCCAACCCTTAGTTTAAAAACTCCTCTCTGACCTTTTTAATTGTATGGGCTGGCAGTCTGGTTCTGTTTTGCTTCAGGAGTACACTCTTTCCTATGTAGGCTCCTCCTCTCCCACAAGGTTCCCCAGTCCCTAATCAATCTAAACCCCTCTTCCCTAAACCATCATCTCATCCATGCACTGACCTCTGCAGTGCTGCCTATCTAACTGGGCTTGCACGTTGAACTAGAGGCATTTCAGAGAATGCTACCATGGAGGTCCTATACTTACTTACTCATTCCTTACTTAGCAGCCTAAATTTGGCCTCTGATACCTCTCTCCTACTTTTCTGTGTGTCAATAGTACTTACATGTATGACAGCCACTGGCTCCTCCCTAGTACTGTACATAAGTCTATCTAGATCTTTGATGGATTAATAAACCTGCACATCCAGCTGGCAATTTGTAACATGCTTTTCCCAGTCATCACAAAACCAACTATTTTTATTTCTAATTATCGAATCCCCCATTATGATTGCCTCTCTCTTCCTGGTAACTGAAGTTCCCTCCAAGAGAGTATCCTCTTTTGTGAGAGGTGATCACAACATTATCTGGCATCACTTCTGTCTGCTACAATTTGATGATGTCCTTCTCCAAAATTTTCAATCTTTTTAATAGCACAGAGGCTGTCAGACTAGCGGTGGCACCTCTCTCCTGTTTCCCAGAAAGTTTTGTCTATGCACCTCTGTCTTCCTTAGTGCCTGTAGAAAATTGAGCCTTGCTTTACATCACCATCTAACCTACCTGAATGAACCATCACCAAGCCATTGGTGACCATTTTACTCCAAGACCATAAAGGATACTTCAATATTGCTCATATATTTCTCTCAAAATTAGTATGATCCTTGATAAGTTACGAGCTTTCCGTAAATATCTTACTTGCTATCCTTTGTAGATAAATACTCTGAAAGTCATGGTTTGGTAGAGGGAGTTTGTGAGGTCTGAGACTAGAGTTGTTGGTAAAGAATTAGACACCCTTTGCCAAGGGGCCTGTGTTTTACAACAATTTGTTTTAGAGGTACCCAGGTACAAGCACTTTTTAATATATGTGTATTATTTTTGGCACCTGTGGACCCTTTTAGTTTGATTCTGTCAGCCATACTTCCCTTCTGAACAGAGGTTGCTTGCAACAATTGGATGAACAATTTTATAGAACTCTCAGGGGGGATATTTTTGAAGCTAAGTCTATATGAGATCATGTTATGAACATGGAGCTTGGCTATGTTTTTGTTCAGTAGGTGATCTCATTTATTTAAAGCACTAATCATTTTAGCAGGGAGTAACTACAGCTTTCCAAAATCACAGCAAAAACTGATCTTGTAAAGGCTCTTCTGTGACCTTTGTACAGAAAATATCCATTTTCATGATAGCTGATTGGCTACATACCTATATGTTCCTGTTTAAAAGATGAATAAAGTCAGTTTAATGCAAGCAAACAAGATTAGCCACTTCAGTCATGGCTTTACCCCATCAAGGTTTATTGTTCTCACTCATATAAGCTCTTTCTAAGCTCTTCGTAGGCTGTTAGCTCTTTGGGGAAAGGAACAAGTAAACCTCTTTATGCACAGTGCCTAGCACAGTGACAGTTCTGATTCTTGCTGGGGCCTCTGGATATTATCCTAATGTAAATATTAAGTAAAATATAACAGATAAAATTTCCTGAGACAGGTTGCCCCATGATTACCCTTAAAAATGCCTATAGAGGATTTCCTCTGGTGCTCTTCAATAATGAAAGAATATAGGGCAAAACCAATCATCTGCAAGATCAAGAAGCTGAGCAGGCTCATCGCCAAAAACGTATTTGGGTACAATCAGCAGAAAACTTTGAACCCTCTCTCAAGGCAGAAAAGTAAAATGTTTACAGCCAGAAATAACAAGGCTGGGGAGCTAAATTAGAAGCAGGAACCCAGAAAAGCTTAGCCTAGTTCTGGTTTCAATCAAAGACTGCATCAGAAGCAGGCACTGCTGCGGGTTTTATAATAATGACTTTATTTTAAACAGACAGACAGTTGTTGGCTTGGTCCAGATGCTAACAACCAGCCCCCCTCAAGCCCATGTACACAGGACCAGATCCTGAAATCCTAAAGCAGTTTTTACTCACAAATTCCCACAGCAGTCAATGCTTGAGTACACATAGTTGACTTGTGTAAGGGCCTTAGTGTTTGGCCCACGCACATTATATTATGTGTTGGACTTCTAAATTAACCACAGATAAATAAATACTAATCTTTTGGTTTCACTTTCAGGTTAAAAATCTAAAACCCATTACCAATATTGGCTGGATTCTCCAGTGCCTTGTGCATTATGTTCTTATTTAACCCTATTCACTGTGAATGTCCATCAGAATTCTCTCATGGTGGCACTTTACACCCACCTTGCCCCCCTTTTGCACAGGTTTAAGCAAATATACACATAACCCCTTTGGGGTCTTAAAGAGCATGGTTCCTTTTAAATCTTTGCCCTGTGGAGGAGAGACTGATTGGTCTGGAAACTGGGTGTGGAGCTGAGGGGGAAAGGAGGAGCAGCCAGGGAGAAGCAGCAGAGAAAGAGACCCTGCCTGAAGCCAGGAAGGACAGAGGGGCTGACCTGAGATGCCCAAGACAGTACCCACCAGAGGACACTGTGCTGGGGAGAGTCCTCCAAGGACAGAGCTGGACCCATGTGACTGGCCACCTGGAGCTGTGGGGCCATGAGTATAGGGCCTGGGGCTTGGCTTGGGACTTAGGGGGAGGCTGTAGTTAGTTAAGTGGGGAGGGTGTTGCTCTGTGGTTGCAGAGAGTGGCAAAAGAGGCATCAGAGGGTTTTTGCTGGGAAAGCTGCTGGCGCCAAAGATGACCAGGAGCTGCTGGACTGGTGTTGTGCTGGGACTCCTGAACTCAGGGTGCAGATACAGAGCTCACTGTCTGCCTTCAGCCTGCTGCACTGCCATCTCCCCTGTTGGTTTCTCCTTTGCCCCTCTGTAAATAAACCTTCCCCATTCCCCTAATCCCTGTGTGTGTGTGGTCATTCTGAGGGGTTTGGAACAGGTGCCCCTGGGGTAAAGGGGCTCTCCTTGCAGCATCCCTCTGCACACCCTTCCTTGGCCAGAGCTCCCTGCAGGGCAGACTCTGTCTTGGCCAGAAAGGATTTACATACAATATGCAAGGCTGTGTACAGTCAGGCTCTGTATCACTGACAGGCTAATTATTGTATAAGAGCTCGATCCATCAGGGTGCTGAGTAGTAACTCCTATTTTTTGACCCTTCATTCCAGGCATTGGGAACCAAGGATCTTCAGAATTTTGCAAGAGCAAGCCATATATTTTCCTTGGGTCAGAGAGTATAATTCACTGTATTATTACAGTGCCTAACACAGGGGTATAAAACTTCTGGCCCACCAAGGGCACTGATCTGGCCCACAGAGCTGCTGCCTGAGCTGTGTCTGGGAGCCCTCTGCATCAGTAGCTGCAAACAGCAAAGACAGGATGCTCTCTGCAGAGCAGAGCTAGGTTTCTGACTCACTTACATGAGCCAGAGTCACATCACAGGGGAACAAAGGAAGTGCTCCAGCCAATCCTGGCTCAGCTTTGCTGTGGTCTGCCAACCAATCAAAGTCTCAGTAACAGCAGACTGGGCTGGGCTCCCAGGGAGCCCCTGCCCCACTGGCCACCCCAACTGTTCACTGTCAGTCAGTCAGCATGCTAATTTCATTGATAGCACATTGCATGAATCACAAATAAGAGAGGAAAAAAGTAGCAGGGGCCCACATGGGAATGAGCCAATCAAAGGCCAGCAAGCTGAATGACAGACAGTGAGTGGGCTGGGAGGGGGGAGGCAGGAATCCAGCCTGCCACTGACTATGACTGTGACAGATTGATTGTCTACCACCACGTGATAGGAGAAGTGGAAAAGGAAAGGGAAGAGCAGTCTGGAAGCTGCCAAGCAGGAGAGAGTCTGGGAGCCAGTGTGGGGAAGGGGAGCCCACAAGGCAGGGAAAAAGGAAGGTGTCCAAGCCGGTAGGTTTGGGGAGGAGAAAGGGGAGCCCAGGGTGCTCTGAATGTGACAGAAGAAAGGGTTGGGGAGCCTGTGTGGACACATGGCGCAAGACAGGTGTTCTGCCCTCCATTGTAGCTCCCCCACACTGAATGAGTTTGATACCTCTGGCCTAGTACAAGGGCTCTGTGGCCTGAATGAGCCCCCTAGACAATTCCTCCCATCTATCCTCCTCCGTGTGCTATTTCCCAGTGTTTGAATCTGAACAAGTACTTTGAATTGCTGTTACAGTGTGACCTGATCCCATGATTTACACTTCCCCGCACTTATTTTCCTCTGTAAGTTCCCCCATCTTCAAAGTGTTGGACAAAGCGGGATTTTCTCCCACAAAAGTGCATGCAAGAAATAAATTTGTTAGTCTTTAAGTGCCACAGGACTCCTGGCTTACTTTGTAACTGTTAAATGTATCATTTTAAACACCAATAAAGCAAGGAAATAATTGAAAGGTAACATCTCCAAAGAATAGCAGGAACTGCCAGATCTACAGCCAGCCAAGATAAACAATGAACAAAGAATTGGTACAAATAAAGTTGCGATAGCTATTTTCATTAAGAGGAGAATGGGATGAAAGGCAAATGATGCTGGAGAACATTCATAAGACATATTGTTTTCATGAGAGTGTAAATGCTAATAAAAGAGAAGGATCATTTGAGATGAACTCCCTCTATAAAACTTGCAAATCCTAACATTTGGGGAAATTATCTTCCTCATAAAAGATTTTTTGCAGGTGATGTTTTCTCATATAAAATTTGTAAATGCCAGATGTTTGTACTGCAACTGAACTTTGCACAGAAGCTGCTCTGCTCCTGCACTGCACTCTGCTATTCTTTTTCAGCCAGAACCATGAGTCAAGTTCAGACTAAGTTGTTCTGTGGAATATACTGGTTAGTTTCAATTCCAAATCTGCAGAAATTATGTGTATTCTTTGATACATGCATCTTTACTAGGAAACATAATGATGAGAGAACCAAGTCAAAATAATTTAATTCTGTCATTGATACAGGCTGGTGTCATGGGAAGGAGTTTTTAAGTGACTCTGGCTGAGCCAAACTGTTAGTTTCCAAAGGGATAGCTGTGTTAGTCTAGTCCAGCAAAGAAAACAAGGAGTCGTGTGGCACTTAGAGACTAACAGATTTATTTTTTGCATGAGCTTTCATGGGAGAAAATCTCACTTCGTCAGATGCTTCAAAGATGGGTGAACTTACAGAACGGAATGAAAATAAAAGCAAGAGGGTATAAAACATAGGATTAGGTCATACAGTAACAGCAAATCAGAGCAGTTGTTAGGTTCAAACCCTGGGAAGCCTGAAGTCAAATTACCTTTTGTAATGGGAAAAGAACCCATAGTCTCGATTCAATCCTGCTTTCACAGAATTTAATTTGCATATTAATTCAAGTTCAGCTGTTTCTCTTTGAAGTCTTGATGTCCCAGTCAGACCTCTAATGATGATCATTAACAAATCATTTATCAAGTGATTAGAAAGATGGAACTGCTGAGCCAAACTGGGCAATGAATATTTCAGTGACCATTGTATCAGGTTTGGTGGGAAGTATCATCCTTTATGGTGACTCTTTGTATAGTATACCTATTGGAGAACAAGTGATTAGCAACAGCATAACCTACCATGGATGACATACCTCAGCAATGGCTATAATGTCTCTGCCACCACTGTTGCTAAATCAGAAGTTTAGCTTGGATAGAAAACCAAGCATTGCCAGCCAACTTCTTTGTATGGGGCTTTGAAAATTTTAAATAATATAAATCTAGTAGAAGGGGTGAAACAAGATAACTGTTTAATAGTATTCTGCCAAGACTTCTGGACAAAAAAAGAATCTTTTTTAATATTTCTAGCTATTTGCAGGAAGGCAGAATGTAAAGACTGAACGAAAGTACAGCACTAGCCTTCAAGTAATTCTTGTAATATCATTCAATGGGTTGTCTTTTAGTTTCATGAGGTTCTGTATCTCAGTGTGATAGCTCTCTTGATCAGCAATGAGGATCGTCTGAGGTTTATATGAAAAACAGAATATGCAGATCCAATTTAATCTGAAGTGATTTAATTACTGCTTCTGCTGAATTTAATTATTTAACTTAATTTAGAGAGAAATATGGACCAATCTACATGTTGTTATACACAGGTTTTTTTCCAATGAAACCTGTTTTCTGCTACAGAGGTCACCTTCAGGAACTACAACAGATTTGTCAATCTGTTGCAAGAAACATGTTTGTGTAGCCTGTTCGTAATGATTTCAGGATTTCAGTTGCTTGTCTTCAGAACCTTATCACTGGTATGTGTTGCATTTTGTAGCTACAAGTCATTGCAATTCTCTTAAGTGGATTTAGGTGGCAGAGTATAGCAGGCCTCTACTGGACTGTAGCTGAAGAAGAATGTTAATAGGAAAATACAGCCCGCATATTTGGAGCTAGTAGTAGGGACCCTTTATAGACAGAGTTGTTATTCCAGGAAGAATTCCAAATGACTTTCAAGCAAGTGTCTTTACAAAGACCTAATATTCCAAATCTGTTTATTTTGCTTTTCTCTCTTCCCTATTCAGTTTCTCACAATGAATGGGAATGTTGTAGAGCTAACCTACTAGACTGCTTTCACAGCAAACTAAAACCTTATTATTTACCCAGACTGTCCCAATTATCTAGCTTAGGTACTTATATGCCATCTATTACTGGAATACCCATACACCACACAATAGTACTGTAAGGCAGGCTTAGAAGCTGTGCTTAACAGCTTCTGAACTGAAGGGGGGGCAACTAATCTGTATGGGTCCTGTATTAGAATGGATACAAAGAGCACAATTAGCTGATTAGCATACTGGGTGCAGAACATAGTGGGTAATGGTATTTGGGGTTAGTTTGCTCACAAATCTATCAATATCTGTAATTCTACTAAGGGAAAATATGAAATACTGTCCTAGTGTAAACTGCAACTCTCTGGTTTTTTTAAATCTGCCTGGGTTAGTTAAGGGGTAAAAACTACCCTGAGTTAAAAAGACACCTGTAGGAAAGGCAACTGCATGTTTCAGCCTGGGGGGTTGTTGAAGTAATGTCTGGGGCAGTTTGCCTCCCCTCCTATTGCCCTCCTGTTCTTTCTTATGGAAGTAGCTGATTACCAGCTGTTGAAGACTAAGAGAGCTACTAATCACTGAACTCAGGGAAAAGTTCTCCCTCTCTAAGCTGAAGAGAAGCAGTGATGGAGTGACCAGCAAGTGGAGTTGGTGGATGAAAGTAGCCAGCGATGAGCTGGGTGACACAAGAGACAGGAGGGCAGTGCTGGTGGACAGTGGGCAGAGCCAGAGGATGGTGAGAGCAGCTAGTGGCAAGCTGGATGATGCAAGGGACCAGAGGGCAGCGCCAGCAGATAGTGAGAGCGGCCAGCAACAAGTTGGATGACGCGAGGGACCAGCGGGCAGCGCCATCGGAGCCAGTAGATGGTGAGAGCGGCTAGTGGTGAGCTGGGTGACATGAGGGACTGGAGGGCAGCGCTGGTGGACAGCAGACAGAGCCAGCGGCCGGTAAGAGCAGCCAGCAGCAAGCTGGGTGACATGAGGGAGCGGAGAGCAGCGCTGGTGGATAGTGGGTGGAGCCGAGTAACTCGTTCTAGAGGATGGAGTGAGTGACTGGTAGAGGGTGTCAGCCGACAGCTGGCGTGCAAGACACACCCTACATACCTCAGTGTTGTTTGGGAGCCTAGTTAGCACTGATTCTCCAGATCAGTGCCAGTTTTGCCATTAAGTTTGTATGTTCTGTTATGCGGTGTGGGTTATTGGGAACTTTGCTCTGTACTGACTAGCTAGATCAGTGCTGATTTCTGTTGTTTGGCCTTTTACACTCTGTTTTACTATTATTAAAAGTTCCATTTACTACACTCAGACTTGTGCTTGCAAGTGGGGAAGCCTTACCAGAGGCATTTCTGGCTCAGGGAGGGACCCGGGGCATGGGCCCAGGCCCCGCCCCCTGGCTGGGAACAGGGCCAGAAGCCGCCGCGCCACCGTGGGAGGCTGGGCCCCGCATCCTTGGCTGAAGACAGGTCTGGAAGTGGCCGTGGGTGGCTGGGCCCCAGATCCCAGGCTGGGGACGAGGCCGCCACTGCCGTGGGCAGCCAGGCCCTGGATTGCTGGCTGGGGACAGGGCTGCCATGGCCACCCGCGGCTGGGTCCTGGATCTCCAGCCCAATCGGGCTGGAGACCGGGGCTGCCAGATCCAGGGCACCGGCACTAGGATTCAAGGCATGTGCCCCGGGTGTCCAGTGCCAGTGATGCCTCTGAGCCTTACCCCTTTCAGGTGCCCAGGGAACAGTGCAGAATTCCTAGAAATATGGGTGGTGGCTTGAGCCATTTAGTGGTGTCATACATTGGGAAACCCCTAGATATAGAACCCAGCCCTTGTCCTGCAAGCCTGCCCTGGCAGAAGGGTTACATTTGTGGGGGCTCATCTGGGATCCTGAGTCAGTACCCCTCACAAGCACAGCTGAGTGACCCCTCAAGTGGGGCCCTATTTTATTGTGATTGGAGCTAGACAAGTCTGCATAATGGTGTCACAGCTACTAGAAAATTGGTGTAAGGAATTCAAATCAAATCATAGGGCTGGAAGGGACCTCGTGAGATCATCAAGTCCAACCCCCTGGGAATTGAACCCAGGACCTTCTGCATGTTAAGCAGAGATGTTAGCCACTACACTAACAAGTGCATATTGGTGCAAGGGATGCCCAAGGAATTTGATGAGGGTTCCGTTGAGTCCACCATAGAGAGAGACATAGCTAAATGCAAGCTGTGTGGGCGGGTACCCAGGAGGACAAGGGAACATACAAAATACTCTATGAGTTGAAACAGGATGTGGAGGCTCTGTCAGTGCCGTCAGAGTTAAAGATTGTGGGCCACTTATGGCAGATAGTGATTGTGGGAGGCAAGTCCCCAAAGACTCCAACCGCCAAGACAGAGTTCCTGAAAAAGATGACTGCTATCCAGAAGAAGGAAGGGAAGACTATGGCTGATGTGCCAGACCTGCGTCAGAAGTGTGGGAAAGTGTTCTAGAGAAGGTATTGGACAAGCAGCCCCACCACAACCCCCACTCCACTCGCAAATTAAGACTACTCTCTGGAAGTTCCACCCCAATGCCTGGGGAGGAGGGATGTGAAGCATGGTTGGAGCACACCTCAGAAATGCTGCAAGAGTGGGCCATGCCTGACATTGAGAAGTGGAGACACTTAATAGAAAGTCTGTGGGGCCCAGCACTTGATGTGGTCCACACCCTGAAGCTTGCCAACCCTGGGGTTAGCGTAAAGAACTGTCTAGAGGCCCTTACCAATACCTTTGGGAAAAATGAAAGTGCTGAGGATATTTGTTGTAAACTCCTCAGCACCAAACAGCAGGAAGGCAAGGAGGTGTCTGACTATGTTCAAAGACTGGAAGAGATATTGCAAAAAGCTGTCTTGAGTGGAGCAGTAGCTTGTGAGAAGATGGGTCAGACCAGGTTGGTGCAGGTAGCGAGAGGATTCCAATATCAGGACCTCATTCCACTTCACCTTCGGCTGAGGGAATGGCAGGAAAACCCACCAGGCTATTCCCAGCTAATCAAAGAGATCCAACATGAAGAGCAAGGACAAGCTGCATTCAATCATGGGGAGAGCCAGCCCTGTAAGTCTGCAAGGGCAGCGTCTAGCAGACAGCCACAGGTGCTGATGGTCCATGGTGAAGAGGACTTGGCCCAACAAGTGAAAGCTCTAGCAGAGCAGATGGCTGAGTAGCGAAGCTCCCATCAGTTGGCAGGGACATGTGGGCACACAGAGCCTTCAACAGCCATGGTCCAGAAAACCACACACACAGATACCAGCCCAGCGAGCCAACAACCATTTTTCTGCTACCAGTGTGGCTTACACTACCGTGAAACAGGTAATGTTTCTCTGGCTATGTCTACATCTATTTATTTAGTTCGGACTTGCATTTCTGAACTAAATAAGTCTGAGTTTAGTTTGAACTAGACTAACTGCAGCTTTTTAGTTCAAACTAGCAGTGCAGCTTAGTTCAAACTAACTGTTTAGTTCAAAATAAAAATTGTGGCTAGTTCAAACTAAAAAGTTAATTCGAACTAGAAAAAGTAGCTAGTTCGAACTAACCGCTTAGTTCAAACTATTTTTAGTTTGAGCTAGCGTGACTACATCATGCTAAAACAAAAAACTTTTTTAGTTTGAACTAGCCAAAGTCTAGTATAGACCTGGTCCAAATTAGTCTAGACTAAGCTTGCTTAGACATAGAGGGTATGTCTACACTGGCTAATTAGTCCGGACTAAGCAAGTGTATTCTGGAGTAATTTGGACCAGGTCTACACTAGCCTTTGGCTAGTTTGAACTAATTTTTTTTTTTTTTTACTTCCAGCTAGGCAAAGCTTAGTTTGACCTAGTTAGTTTGAACAGTAAGTTCAAACTAAGTGCTTAATTCAAATTTTAGTTTGAACCTGTGCAATGTAGTCATGCTAGTTGGAGCTAAAAAAGTTTGAACTAAGCGGTTAGTTCAAACTAGCCACTTTTTCTAGTTTGAACTAACTATTTAGTTTGAACTAGCTGTGCTTTTTAGTTTGAACTAAAGAGTTAGTTCAAACTCAGCCACATGGGTAGTTCGAACTAAATGGCTGTGATTAGTCTTAACTAGCCCGAAGCTAGTTCGGACTAAACTTGGACTTATTTAGTTTGGATTTGCAAGTCCGAATTAAATTAATAGATGTAGACATAGCCTATGTTCCTTAATCTGTAGATGGGGAAATGTAGGTGCAGAGAGTAAATGTGACTTTCTCAAGGTCCAGCAGGGCATGTGATTGAACCCAGGCCTCAAAAGATCCAGGTTAGCATAGTAACTGCTCGGCCATCCTTCCTTTCTTTATTCATTTACATGGGAAGTACTATAGCCATAAATCTCAAAACACACAGGAATGGAATTTGGACAATCCTGGGGTTTTCTTTAAGGCCCTGAGTCCAAGTAACACATTTTCTGTTCCTGATTTCTTGTTCTGTCATTTTGGCCTTCATGTTCTCTTCAGAAAACTGAATAGATTATGAAGAAACAATATTGATAGCTGGACAATAGGCTTATCATACTCGTGGCTTCCTATCATGCTACAATACTAGGCCAAAGGACAGTGCCATGTGCCAGCCAGCCCTGCCCCCACTGGCATACTGGTCAGGAGTGCCCTTTGGGCTCAGGGCCTCCCCCAGCAACAGGACTCCACGCTGTGGACAGGGGCGTAGGTGGGTGGGTGAGGTAATGGTGGGGCACAGCCAGGGGCCCACAATCTGGTTAATCTGGGTCTGCTCATTGCTATGGTTTTGTATAACTGTTAGAGTGAATGGTGGATGCCTGCCACAACTATGGTAGAAAGAGAATCACATTGGGTAGCCAAAGCAGATCAAGAAAGAAATGATGTCCCAACCAGTGTTAGTCTTTGTTCTGTGAATACGAACCTGATTTACTTCTATTCTGGTTGATCCTAGAGGATATTGTAGAATCTTTACCTTTCTATAGAATAAAATAAATGATAAACTACTTTACAATTGCATTTAGAATTCATCAATAAATCACATGAAAGAGGGGAGGAGTTTATCATAGGAAGGCATTGCCTTCCCCTGATTGGCTGCTCTATGTCTCCCCACTGAGGCAAGAGCAGGCCCCAGCTGGCACCCAGGGCCACTGTGGCAGTGGCACTCAGGCCTGGCTGGGGCCATCTCCTGCCTGAGTGGAGAGGCAGAATACCCACCACTGGTGGCAGTATCTGGCCACAGTGAGGGACCTGGAGTTGCTGCTGGCAGACAGAGCCAGCCCTGGCTGGGTCTTGGCCCCAGCTGGGGAACCAGAGCTGCCACCAGTGGTGGTATCTGACAACAGCTGGGGACATGGAGCCACCACCTCTGGGGAACCCAGAGCTGCTGGTTGCAGTGGTATCCAGATCTGGTCAGGGCAAAGGGTCACCAGCAGCAGTGGGATCCGGCCCCAGCTGGGGACTCAGATCTGCCAGCAGCGAGGAGATTCGGCCCCTGGCCAGGCTCAGGAGCCACTACCACTGAAAGGATCCAACTCCACTGGGGACCCAGGACAAAGGGTCTGGCCCCGGCTGGGGATCTGCTTCTGCTGGTGGTGGCAGGATCTGGTCCCAGCCCAAGCAGCAGGATCCAGATCAAGGGGAGGGCTGGACCTTTGGAGCTACCTTCCCCTTGGCAAGCTCCAAAATCCACCCATGGATGTATATCCTCCAGTAACTGTATAGTTTGGCCATATAACTCATCTGTCTGTATTTTAAAATATTACAACTTAAGAAAGAATAAGAAGTCTTCTAATAACTCAGAAAAAGTCCCAGCCTCAAACATGCTTTATCTTATAAATCAGTGTTTCTCAACCTTTTGCACGTTGTTACCTATTTTGTGGCATATAATGCATGACCCAGTCCTCCTGGGATAATCTTCTGAATGTGCCAAAATCAGGGAAAGCTGCAAAACATGGGGCCAAACCTCTAGACCACTGATGAGTGGTACTTAAACCATTCTCCCAGTCAGTAACAAAACATGCTTCTGATTCCCTACTCTAGTCATCGCCAAGCATAACAAAATAGAAACAGCCCCCTTTATTGCACATCAGCTCCTCCAGTCCCCCCACATAGCCACTGGGTCTCTTAAATAGGTTCTCCTGACCCCAAGGGGCCACCCACATCACCCAGCAAAATACAGGCTTGGATCTTACCCAAAATACCATGCTGCCAGCCAATCTTTTAGTAATTACAACTAAAGGTTTAATATAAAAAGAAAACAAAGAAAACATGAGAGATGTTGAAGGGTCAAAGTGAATCACGCACATATAAATGATTTAGAGTCCATAGGAAGCAAGTCCTTGAAGAATCTGCAGTTTGCAGTTTAGTCCAGTTTCTCTGGTATGCACCCAGCACCTGGGTGGGGCTCAGTCCTTTGTTCAGTCCCAAAAGAATAGCTCCAGAGGAGGGTGTTGGTTGCAGACAGACTGAAGAATGAAAACAAAATGGAGATGGGGCCCCTGCCTTTTATCACCTTTGGCTTTCCCCATGCTCTGAGCCCTTGCCAAATCAAAATCAAGTTGAGTCACATGGTCAGTCTGAGTGACTCAGACAGGTTTCTTCCTAGGTCCACTGTAGCTGGGAGTTCCCTTAATGGGCCAGTAAGAAGACAATGGTTTTGCAGACAGCCAGTCTGGGATTGCCTTAAAATCAAATAACTTGGAACATAAATAGAACTAACATATTCCTAATTTCTAATACAGATTTGACACCTATATGTAAACCATATAATCATTCCTAGCAGATTACAACTTTTCTATTGGTAGCAAACATGGCATATCACATATGGATTATTGCAAATATAAAATATTAATATGAAAAATAATCATAAACAGTCCCCTAGACCCAGGCAGTGTCACATCATGATCCTATAGGACAAACCAGCCCACGCCCCTCTGGCCAAATCCAGCCATCTTCCCAGCTTTCTCTAACACACTTTGTACTGTGTGGCGACGCAGTAACCCCTGGTTGAGAACCGGTGTTATAAATATAGGTCAAGACTTAAGATTGAAAGACTTATTAAAATGAATACTACAGAGAGCACGTGTCCTGTGCTGCTACCACAGTTCTGTTTGAAGGATACTACTTAGTTTCTTTATTACTGGCACTTACAAAGGGAGTGATTGCATAAAACGCCACAGAAAAGTTATGCATAATATCGGGGTGTGGACTGACTCATTACTAGCACTGTTAGCAAGGTCTCATTGTTGTCAGAGAAAATCTTATAAAACATGAACTTAGTTGTTGTTTTGTAAAAAGAGAAATCATCATACCACTAGTAGCTGATTTAATCAGCTGGCCAATGTCTAATATTATTATTTCTATACAAAGGTATATCTTGTGAGGAATTTCAGACAGAAACTGCTGAGGAGACACGAACAAAAATTCCCAAACCCCTTTGTTTTAAATGTTTATATATATATATATATATATATATATATATGAAATGAACACTATCAATATATTTTTACATAAGTTTTAATTATTATTTTAAAATTTGCACTTTCTTTTATCAGTATCTTAGAATCGTAAAACTCAAGTCAGTTTCCTTACTGATTTATTTTCTTTCATCTTGTGCCCACAAGGTCTAAATAATCTCTCACTGAAACTGATGAGAGCGTTTCCATCAGCTTAGTTATGTTACTTTGGGTCTATGATACTTTTGTTTGTTATTGTAGACTTGTTCTTGAGTGCTGGTTGCTGGCTGGTTGCTGTTTTCCTATTTTGGAAAACAAATTGGAAATAAGAAATATAATTTCACAGAGTTCACATCCAGAAAGACACTTTGAAAAGTTGGGTCACATTTAGGGACCTGAATAAAGAAAACCTAAGTGAAGAGAAAAATAGCCAAATATTTTGTGGTGACTACTGGTGCCTTGATCCCCAAACTTGCCACCCCACACCATCATTTCTAAACTCTTTTTCTTTCCTCCACTTCTTATGTACTGTAATCTAGTTTTTCTGTGCAAAAGCTGGGGAGATGGTAGCCGTCCAAACTAACAACAACCATTTGTTCCTATTTTTGTTTCATCTGTATAATGCCAAAATTAATAACATAAAATCCTGTCAAAAACCTGGACTGGAGAACATCCTTTAGTCAGTATTGTGTTCTTTCCAATAAATGTTATTAAACAGTAATGCTGTATCTCCAACAAGAAACCATTCTGCCCTCCTACATGTAAGCACAGCTAGAGAAATTAGCTAGAAAGATCCACTTGTAGCCAACGAACATTTACATGAAAGGTAGTCAGCTCTCTCTCTCCACCTTTCTCCTCTGCATTGAAATGACAGCTCAAGTGATGGTGCCATCTTTTCATTTCTGAGACATTCCAGTTCCATATGGATCACTCTCCCCTCTTTCCCAGTGGCATTTTGTCCAAGAGAGGGTGAATTGTGAAGACATGAAAATATGAGAGGAATAAAATTCCAGTCACACTAATCTCTGGACAGGAAGAGAGAAATGAAAAATTATGTCAGTATTGCACATACACAGTGTATTCACTAATCACTCATTCATGACACCAAAAAAATTCTGATTAGCTAACTGACTTGTGTCTCCTACTGGAGGAGTGAAAGAGAGATCATCTGCGTTTTAAAATACTTAGTAGTCAGCCAGATACTATGGTGAAGAGGATCATGTAATAATAGGTAGCCTGATGGACAAAACCCCTCACAAAGCTTACTTCAATTTTTTAAGCTGATCAAATGTAGTGCAAGCATCATGAAGAAACAAAGATAAATTAGATGGATGTGTTTCATTTTTTTGTTTAAAATAATGGTTTGATTTGTTTGTGTATAAGCTGTCAACAATAATTCTTTTGGCATTATATATAGCATATTGACTTTAATTTTCAGCAGTGTCTGAATGACTTGCACCCTTAAGTCCCATTTTCAAAAGTGATTTAGGCAATTAGGAACCTAAATCTCATTAAAACCAATGGGATTTAGGTTCTGCCAGATGCTTCTGAAAATTGTAACTACTTTGTACAAATATTACAAACAGGTGTTATGTTTAAGGCCTTCATTTTCACTTACTGCTTCTACTGAAATTCCCAAGTTTTACCCCCAAAAATATTTTTTGTACAGATTTTCACCCAAATTTTGGATGATTCAAGTAATGAAAATATTATGTTAAGAAAGCCCAAAACTTTACATTAGGTTAATGTATTTATGTAAATAATAAATTAATCTAAGTATAAATGTGAAACTGTCTGTTACATTCCCTTAGTTTAATGGGAGACTCATACACGCATTCATATATGTAGTGTTAATATATCAACTCCTTTTGCTTTCAGTACTCTTCTCTGTTAGTTGCTTCTGTATCTCTTATCTTCCAATATTAATCCCAATATTGACCTAGAAAACTGTGAAGTTAAGTTTTTGCGGGGTGTGTGTGTGTGTGTGTGTGTGTGTGTGTGTGTAAGAAACACTGATAAATTCCTGGGAATTTTACACAAAGTAAAAATTGAAAATAAAAGGTCTTATCCTAATGTAATCAGAGATGGCCGAAAATCAAATTTCCAGATTGGAACAGTCTCAGATTTAGGAGACTTCAGATCCTGATCTGGAATTAAACTACGCAGTTCAGGGCCATCCCTAACTATGATGTGTATATATTTAGCATCCCTAACTATGATGTGTATGTATTTAGCAAAGGCACTTTACACTGGCCTGACTCCCAATTCTCCACTGAGTTTATTTGAAAATCCAAATCCTAATTTACCATAAAATGAAAGCACTCATTGTTTCTTCCTTCAAATATTTCATGGGTTTTGACCAACTTCAGAAGCATTTCTGCAAATTCATTTTGAGAAATTGTCCCTAGAGCTTCTTAAACAGTTGGATTAATGATCACAGGCCAGTATTTTTATATGGGCATCTTCTCACACCAGGTGTGTTGGCTGCTGCTTAATTATATCAACATTTACAGACATTTTGCAGTCTGTTTGCCTTAAGTGACATTTGCATCAGGTCATCTCATTTAGTGTAAGCTTCTATAATACAGCAAGCTACACTTTGCATTTACAGTTATAGGTTTGGTATTAGCACATAACCAGCATGCTATCTTTTTTTTTTGTATTTAGCTTTTGTCCTCATCATCAGATTTTTTTTGGAATTCTCCCTGAATCTCAATCTAGTATCAGTCTTTTTAATGATTTATAGATTTATTAAGTATTGTTGTTTTGGGCCCTCTGTTTTTTATTTATTAATTCTATTGTTCTTTTCTTGAACATAATTAGCATAATTTGTGAATTGTTCACCATCTTGATTATGGATCTGATTCATCCAGGTACAAGTGATATTAATGGGTTTATAGGCCATATATGCTATAATCCAAGTGACTTTATTAAAGTTAAACTAAAATGCAAGTTGGCCCAGTACGACAGTTTTCATGCATTTGCAGTAGCACTGTTATCTCTTTAGCTAATCAATAATGAAAGTATGTGCCACACGTGCATGAATTATCTCAGAGAGGCATTTCCCTTGTTAGGCTTTACATTAAGATGCCATATCAACAATTTATTCCTCACAATGTGAGCTAGCCCATCAACCCATTTTATTCCAAAAAACTATTATATTACGAACATGCACTGAACCTTGTTTACACGTTGGATGCCTCCCCAAAATCCACAACACATTGTAATATATTATTGCATTGCCCAGTAGTAAAAGTTGATATTAGGGGAAATATACCTCTATTTCATACAAGGAGTACTCAAGTTGAATGTTTAATGTGTGATATTTTATCAGGTCAGGTAAATTGAAATATCATAGAATTAATATTTTTTAAGAGACTTGGTATACATAAGGGCACATTTTATCACTGTTAACAGGGAATCACTTTCTTGATTTTTCCCACTTTTCCTGCCTGAGGGATTAGGAGTTTATTTCAACTTACTTTTTTTTCTGTGTATATTAAATGACATCAAATACATTTGACTTTGACGCTTCTTTGTGGTCCTATTTAAATGGGAGCTAGATAACATCATATTGGTCATTGTTAATGATGCTGACTCTGATTTTTACCAAGTAGTTTGTCACATTGTATTATTTTATCTAAAATGTTTAAAGAAAAGTCAGGACAGATGATGTACATCATAACATAAGCTGTATATAATTTTGTTGTGTAATCTTTTTACCATGGTTCAATCTGGCATTATAAAACAATAGAGAGGAATTATCCCCAGAATTCCCACCAAACTATTAGTATATTTCCTGAAAATCAAGTGCTTCCTTCTTCTATCAATCCCCCTGGGATGTGGTACTTCAGAAATTTTCCACTGTCAATTTTCCATTTCCATTTATTACACCTAAGTGGAAATTCCAAAATCAGTCTCTGGTGGTCCTCTTTTCAGCAATAGAAATTTGGGTTTACTCTTTATCCCTTGAGTATGTATTACTAAATTGCATATGTGATTCATGACTGTCCTAAGGCTGTGTTATACTGATGTACGTGTAGAGTAACTAGACCAATGGTTCCCAAAATTTTCTCTGCTGTTGCATACCTTGCTACCTGTAATTAATTAATTGGCACACCACCATATAGTTTCCAAATGAACTCATGAATATTCATAGACCAATGAACCAATCCAGAGCTCTTAGTGTAATTTTTTAAAAACTTTGTGGCATACCTGCTCAGGCCTGACAACCACTGTTCCCCCTAAGCTGAACGCATGTGCGCGCGCACACAGGTCATGAAACCTGCGCACACAACAAAATAAAGTGTGCACAAAAAAATTCAATAGTGCTAATATTGGTACTCACAAAGAAATGTTTTTGCGCACACAAAGAAATTGTTTGTGCACGCAGTCTACGAGTACTTAGAGGGAACATTGCTGACAACACACCTGTGTGCCATGGCACACAGGTTAGGAAACGCTGAACTAAACTGCTGTCAGTGGCATTGTTATAGATTTACACTAGTGAAACTAAGATCAGAATTTGACTCAATATCCCATTCATGTAATCTGCTCTAAAACATAAACTATATTTGTAGCACTGAGATATCAGAGAAACCATCATGCCTGCTCTGGACATGATTTATTAGTAAACCAAGAAAAAAAAAACAGTATCACGTTGATTTGTGGGAGATTCATCTTGGGTTACCCTTTTTACTTTAGCGGATGGCTTTAGTATTACTGTGTTGGTCATACTGTGTAACTTTATAGTAAGGAACTAAGAAGAAATGGGTCACAATATAACCTATGAAATAAAAGAGAAGGTTTAATAAACAGAATTAACATTATTGCATGTTGTTAAAGTGTGAGGATTTTACATTGCATTTTGAACTTTTCTTTTGGGGGAGTTATTTTTCAGCCATAGCAATAGCATTTGGTCTGAAATCTGGCATTTTACAAGATCTGAAGTCTGGAAAAAATGTGTGCTTGAAAAGAATTAGTTAAAGATATTCTGACTCTTGTTTTTGAAACACACCAGCCATCTTCTTTTGTGCATTCAGAGCACATTATTGGGGCCAGTGACACTGGCTTTTGAGAAAGGACTTTGTGTGTCTATCTGATGCTCCATGCTTTACTTGAAAAAAGAAGAGGTGAAAGTTGTAAAATGTGAGATTAATGCTAGGGTTTCTCAAGTTACTTAGGCCTACTCTAGAGTGAGGTCATTATAACTATGTCAGTCAGCAGTGTGAAGAATAGATGCACCTGAACACTGTAGCTCTGCCGACCTGACCGCCAATATGGATGCTACTAGGTCAACACTGCTGTAAACATGTCATCACTTGGACTGACAGAAAAATCCTTTCCACTGGCGTAGGCATCTATACCGCAGAATTATGTCAGCAGAGCTACAGCAATATAGCAATTCCAATATAGTATCTGCCTGTAGACCTGAGGTTCTCGACCTTTGTCTTTCCTGCTGGTCTCTGAAGTTTTTATAGCATGTTGCGGGACCACCTATCCACTCCATGGCACCAGCCAAAGTAACACCATCCTGCACTGCCTGGCTCTGGCTTTCCAGTTCCACCCTGACCAGAGAATGGGGCCTCTTGAAGCTGGGGGAGAGATGTAGATGGAGGAGATGTAGAGCCGTCCTGGAACTGCCCTGCTCTGGGTAAGGTACTGCAGTTTGGAACACCGAGACCCCTGGTGCCCTTCCAACTTGCCCACTTCAGCTTCACCACTCCCAATTTTAGCCCCACAGGGGCACCAGAGCTTGAGGTTCCAGCTCTGCAGCTCTTGGCTTTGGTGCCACATGGGGCACTGGGCACCAGGGATTATGACTTTAGCCCTACAGCTTCTGGCTTCAGCCTCATGGAAATACGAGGGCTCAGACCCCCTCAGATCCATGGTTGAAAACCACTGGTGAGAACCTATCTTTAGACCAGATGTTGAGAGTGAAGTAAGAAGAGCTGGCTACATAAGCTAGGAAAATATGACTTAGATGGAGCTACTATAAGGTAGAGTGCACAACCAGTTGGAAAACCATTCCTAGACAATAGCTATCAGTCATTCACAGTCAGACTGGTAAATCATATGAAGTGGAGTACCACAGGGGCTGGTTCTGTCCAGTATCTTCATTAGTGATTTAGATGATGACATAAAGAGTACACGTACAAAGTTTGCAGATGATACCAAGCTGGGAGGAATTGCAAGTGCTTTGGAGCATAGTATTAAAATTCAAAATAATATGGATGATCTAGAGAAATGATCTGAACTAAATAGCATGAAATTCAATAAGGAAAAATGTATTGCCCACTTAAGAAGAAAATCTGTTGCACACATACAAAATGGGAAATGATTGCCTAGGAAAGAGTAGTGTGGAAAGAAATTTGGGGGGTCATAGTGGATTGCAAGCTAAATATAAGTCAACAGCGTAACACTTTTTATTAAAAAAAAAAAAAAGAGGCAAACATCATTCTGGAATGTATTAGCAGGGATGTTGTAAGCAAGACATAAGTAGTAATTCTTCCACTCTTCTTCATGCTGGTTAGGCCTCAGATGGAGTACTGTGTCTAGTTTTGGGCAACGCATTTCAGGAGAAATGTGAACAAATTGGAGAAAGACTAGAGAAAAGCAATAAAAATTATTAAAGGGATAGAAAAACCCCTGTGAGGAAAGATTGAAAAAATGGGTTTACTTAGTCTGCAGAAGAAAAGACTGAGCGGGGACGAAACGATTTTCAAGTACATAAAAGATTGTTGGAAGGAGGAGGGATTAAAATTTTGAGGATAGGACAAAAAGCAATGGGCTTTAATTACATCAAGGGTAGTTTAGGTTGGCCATTAAGAAGAACTTCCTAACTATCAGGATAGTTAAGCACTGGAATAAATTGCCTAAGCAGATTGTGGAATCTCCATCATTGGAAATTTTTAAAAGCAAGTTACAAACACACCTCTCAGGGATGGCCTAGATCAGGGGTCAGCAATCCAAAAGGTAAGAAGAGCCATTTTTTTAAAATTCCTTCAATAACCAAGTGTTTTGAGAGCTATAATGAATGTAACTTGCTTGTAGAGAGGTGGAGGGAATTAGGCTAGGGCACCTGCCACAGGGTCCCTTAGAGGGGGTGGGGAGAAGAAAGAAGCATGTCCCCTCCTCAGGGTCCCCCAGTGATCAGGGGGAGCCCAGACCCTGCCAGGGGCCACCTGCTAGGGCCCCCAGTAGTGAGTGGGAGGCAGAGCCAGGGAGGGGTCCCCCAGTGACAGGGGGAGGGGCCTGGAGCCCAGAGTTGCAAGGAGAGAGCCAAAGAGCACATGTGTTTTCAGATCTGCAGGCTGGAGACCCCTGGCCTAGATCAATGGTTCCCAACCTTTTCTCTGCCGTGGCACACCTTCGTGCCTTCGATTATGTTGCGGCACACCTGTATTATAAATTCATGAATAGTCAAATTAACTCATGAATAGTCATGAGCAGGGCACCCTGTTTTTTGAAATGTTGCTATTTAGGGTGGTGGGGGTAGCAGGCCAGGAGTGGCAAGAGAGGACAAGGATGGCCAGGTGTGGAGCAGGCAAAAGTGGCAAGAGAGACGAGGGGAAGGGAGGGCAGAAGTGGCTATGTGGGGTGGCAAGGGGGCACTGAGGATTGTGGGGGGGAACCTAGGCTGTGAAGTGGCATGGCAGTGGCATGAAACATAGATTAGCAATGGCATCTCACTGTGTCCCTGCCACTGCCTGTCAGGTCCCCTGCAGAGACTTGCCAGGGCCCCCCGTCCACATGGGCTAACACCAGCTCTCCACACCATGCTTGGTCTTGTTGTGCCCTCACAGCCCCCTGAAGGCCTCACCTGGGCTCCCGCTGGCCCTGTCGTGTCCCACCACTGCCTCCAGCAGCTTTGCTGGCTGCCTCCAGCAGCTTTGCTGGCATCACCGGCTTGGGCTCTGGCTCTTTGCCCCAGCAAGGGTCACATGGAGCTGCCTTGCATGGCTCCAGCTTTGGCGAACCTCCCGGTTGAGGCCGCATAGGGCTAGGGTTACCAGATACCAAGCATGGAAAGGAGGAGTATGAAAAGGAGAACATTAGAGGATATAACCATTTCTGGGCCCCCGTCACCCACCCCAGCTACCGTCCCCCCCCCCCCCCAATGCCTGCCATACCATCACACCTGGCAAGCATTTGTGAAGAAATTGATTTTTGTCCAGCTTTTTGCCAAATGCTGCAGCAGCAATCTTTAAAAAAAAAAGCACGCCCCAGAACATGTTCCGTGCCAGCTCAGGGGCTGCGGTGGGCAGGAGTGAGCTTGCCCACCATGCCCTTCCCTTCCCGGCACCTGGGAAGCTGTGCACTCATCGCAGCCCCCTAAGCCGGCAGGGAACGCCTCCCCCCAGCGCAGTGCGCAGCACGCACTTCTACTTTTAGCGTGTGCCCTGGCATCTGGCAAAAAGCTGGACAAAAACTTTTTCAATAATGCCTGCTGGATGGATGGAGGATGTAAAGCCAAAAAGGAGAACATCCTCCTTTTGCCAGACATCTGCTAACTCTACATAGGGCAGCAGCCCATGGCTCCAGCTCCGGCTCTGGGGAACCCCCCAGCCCGGGACACTGCTTGTGCCAGTGGCAGCTCCTCCAGGGAGCCCTGAGGATTCTTGTGGCACACCAGAGGAGGTGCCGTGGCACACCAGTGATCCGCGGCACACCAGTTGGGAACTGCTGGCCTAGATAGTACTTTGTCCTGCCTTGACTAAAATCCTGCTTTGACTTTAGGCCTGCAAGGGACTAAACTAGAAGATCTCTGAAGGTCCCTTCTTGTCTTATACTTCTCTGATTCCATGATTCGTTTGCAATAGTCAAGGCTGGATTGTCTTTCTATTGATAAAACCATGCATAACCTCCAAAACATTTGCCATTTTTTATCTGCCAATGAGAACTTTTTCTGGATAGAGTATTTTGAGTTTCATTATGTTTATAAATTCTGTAGCTGACCCTTTAACACAAAAAAACCTTAAAAATTAATTAATTTGCCTGAGAATTGTCTTGGGCTTGTGAAAGGAAAAAAATGGAGCTTAAAAGACTTGAGTTCCTCCCCATCCACTCAAGTCTAATGTAGAGAAGGCTTCTATAATATATGACTGTACATGGACTATTTCCTTAATCTGTTCCAAAGATAACCTTGTACGATAGCCAATTTAAAGGCTTGGCTGACATTTAGTTTTTTAGTTTAACCTGTGTTGCTGAATGACATAGCAAATACATTGGCCAACATTTTCAAACTTGGGTGCCTAACATTAGGCTCTTGAATCAACATTTAAACATCTGAATAAAAGGGAGTGACCTGATTTGCAGAAGTACACCCACGAATCCCACTGAAGTCAAAAGGAGCTGTAAGTACTCAGCATCCTTGAAAATCCAGCTACTTTTATTTAGATGCTTCCATATGAATTAAAAAAAACCTAACCTTAGGGATTCCGGTTTGAACACTTTGGCCTGAGTCTGCAAAAAGTGATCCAGTTAATTGTATGAGTATAT
This sequence comes from Podocnemis expansa, assembly GCA_007922195.1. NCBI lineage: Eukaryota > Metazoa > Chordata > Testudines > Podocnemididae > Podocnemis > Podocnemis expansa. The sequence goes on from ML682005.1 coordinate 42,957,155, forward strand.
AAAGCCAACTCTTGAGGCCTGAAGCCAGGGAAACTCCCAGTGAAGTCAATGCATTTGACCTATATGGAGAACAGATGAAATATTACTTGCAAAGTGAGAATGTCTGCTTGTCTGAGAGAGAAAAAATACAAACAGATGCTGGCTCGGCAGGAGTAAAAATACAAAAATGAGAGACTTCTTTGTAACAGTCATATATGTTATAAAGCTCTACATCTCTCCCAGTTTCTTTTAAATGTTATCTAATACTGAATTCAGCTCTCTTTTTATTTGATATTAGCTGCATGAGATTTAGATTCAGAGGGTTAACTTTGATCAGCTAACATCATCTCTTTCTCCTCTAAATTCCACTTGTACATAGGCAGTTCAGAAAACAAACCCCTTTAGTGTTGCAGGCAGGGGCCCAGGTCTCATTTGGCTCTCCAGTGAAGAAAGGAGTCGTTATTGACACATGTAAGTGATTTAAGGAGAGACTGTCTACCCTGATAGAAAAAGACTATAGTTGTCTGTTGAATCAGGAAATGTCAAACTTTCTGAAAGGTTAATGGGAGTCTTTAGAAACATGTTAAACCTAATCTTACAGTTTGAATGCTGATGACTGTATGTCAAGACTGTAGAAATGAGAAAGGGCAGGGGAGAATACTTTATGTGAAAATAAGTTTTGAGTGGCTATCCAATAGGGCATTTTGTTGCAGTATGTTGTTGAATTTCTCCTCCCCTGCAAAGCTTGAAACCTATTTGATACCATTAACAAAGAATAAGACATACCATAATACAATTTAAAGGGAAGAAAATTGGCTACACCTATTGAAGATTAATTAAATTAATGACCTGTCATGGATTTGGAAGTGAATGAAGTTCATTTATTTCAGCTTTGTGTATCTTAAATGGACTAAACAATATTGTAGTAACTGCAGAGCCCACATTAGAGTATGCAGAAGATTAGTATTAACACTAAAATAATTCTTACACTTCAGTCAGTAACCATCAGTGCCTCTTCTGGTTTACTGAAGATTTTTTAATATGGCGTTCATAAATATACACACATTATATGCACTTTTAGAAACCAACATCCATTAACAGATGCTGAGCAAAGTGCATATGGGAACAAGTGGTTGAATTTTTGTTTAGTTAGTTATTTCTTAGTTTAATAATTTACACATTTTCATGGAGTTACATTTCTATGCAATATTTTTTGATTTATATACATATTTTTGCTGATTTTAGGTCATTTTTTGTCTGTCTGTGACTTTGTTTAATTACCGTACAGCTTTCAGGATATTTGCCTTTCCTAGCTGTTGGCAATTTTTTACAGTGTGGGCACAATTTGCTAATCCCATAATAGAAACCTGCTGTGCAGAAGTTGTATTTTACTGTATGTACTGTATCTTCATAACACAGCCAGCTTCAGAATTGGATGCTGCTGCAACTATAGCCATAGACCTGAGGGGTGTGTGTGGAATTGCCACTTAATAAAATTACATCCAAGCTCCTGGGGCCCTGTCATCCCAGTGCAAGCTACAAGTAATGCCCATTACTATCAAATCAACATTTTCAGTCCTATTTTTTTCATTACCTGATCCATTGCCACTGAAGAGTAAGAGATCTAATAACTGCAAAAAATGAGTCAATGAGCAATTTGGACATAGACCTGGGGAAATCTCAAAATATTTGCTTTCCTTGAGGTAAGTATCCAAATATTTGGAAGGTTTCCCATATCTTTCTGAATGTCTTGAGGGAGATCCTTGCCTATGATCAAGCTATCCTAATGAGAAGATGGAGATGCCCTCAGCATGAAATGCACTGGATTTACCCATCCCCACTCTATAGTCCGTGGCCTATGCTGGTGGCATGGGGGAGAAGGATTTTATTGCACTTAGGAGATATCTGGTTAGTTAAAAAGGCCTTGGTGGTTATTCCAGGACATTGCAAGTACAAAAATGCCATAATTTACATCTTTTCTAGCTGTCCCATGGATTGAAAACTTGCTCAAATTTAACACTTCCTGTCTTTCATAAAATCATAGAAGATTAGAGTTGGAAGGGATCTCAAGAGATCATTTAATCTAACCCCCTCCTCAAACGGAACTCCCTCCAACATCTCCTCCTTTTATAAGGTAAGTCACAGATAAGTCTCCAGAGAAGTATTAATGAAGCTCCATGCTGGCACAGGGAACCACCACTGTAGGACCCAATTTAGGATTGATCATAGAACCTTAATTCTTCATTTTTGTGCCCCCAATCAGCTGAGGTTATTAAAAAGGTTATTGCAAAACTAATTGCCATATTTGAAGAAATCTGGCCCATACTGTGCACTCTCCTCTAGAGTTATCTGCAAATAGCCATATAGAACACAAAGCCCTTAAATAAATAAAATTTATTTTTACATTTCTATGTCATTGGCTTTGAATGCAGAAAGCAAACCAATATTGGCTGACTGACAGCAAAACAAACAAAAATGGATCGAAATCTAATAATGTTGCACTAAGGACTGTTTCTTTGTGAGAACTAATAACAATGCTTCTGCAGTACTAACATCTAATAGCAATATTTTTACAGCAGAAATTCCCATAGATGGACCATCCAGTCTAAGTACCAATGTGACTGCAACCAATATTAAGTTCTTCTTCAATCTCAGAGTGAAAGAATGAGACTGAAACATATACAAATACATCAGGTTTCCTTAGGAGTCAAAATGCAGGCTGGCATCCTGATTTCATTCCAGTCTCCCTCAATTGCTGCAATTCCCCCTCTCCCTTCTGTGCGAAATGTGCTGAGTGTAGTAGAGCATAATTATTTCAATCAGCTTGATTCATTCAGTGATAGTTTGATAATAATCAGTCATGAGAAAGCTAGCTGGACTATTGTTGTGCATGGACAATGTTAGATTTGTCACAGTCGACATTCATTTTAAAAATGCCTTCATATACTCTTTGGGACTATTTTTTTTCTGATTGAAAACTCATTGAGATGCGTTTCACTGGTTTCATATTCTGTCTGGAATTATTTGCACAGTCTTGCTTGTAGTTCCAATGTGTGTTTTTCTTTCATTACCATTTTTGTTTTTAATCAGTGTAAGCATGTGGAGGGAAGAAAAAGGGATGGAGACCGAAATGAAGGACTAAGTGCTTAGTTTTGTCTATTAGCTTTCCTTGTCCTAAGGTTATGAAACTGCCAACCTCAAAAGAACTTTTGCTTATTTAAAAGCTTTATTGCAATATCAGTGATACTTTAATGTAGGTATAAAAATGAAATTATGGGGAAAAAATCTGAAGATCATATACATATTCTTCATTGGCAACTCCATATAAATAGTGAGCTATCTTCCATATTTATTAATCAGGATATCACACTAAAAGCCTATCATCTTTGCAAACTGGCAGGCTGACTTGAAATGCTTCATTTTAGTAGAAAGCTTGGAATGATAACTGTGCAAGAAGATATCACATATTTTTAACATTGGCAATTTAAATGGTACTTGACCTTAAAATTCTCAGTTGACAATGACTACCTACAGTATATATAATTTTAAATCCCTGGGGGTTTTTTAACCTTACACCATATTATAGTGCAAGAAGACAATTTTATATCAACTTCTTATTAAAAAATGGAAGCAGTAATGTAAAAGCAGAGATTTACAATATTAAAAGTATCCCTGATATGGACAGTTCAGGTGAACCAAAGATACAGAATAGGCACAGTTTTATCACATAGTTGCTTTTAAACAAAAGGAATGTATCTCCTGAATGTCCCTGTTTACAAATGTGTGCACGCACACACACATATAAAATATAAAATTTTATACTTACTTTTTAGTTTTTGATTGATTTGTGAACATAAGAAGGGATGGCCATACTATGACCAATGGCCCATCTAGCCCAGTACCCTTCCTTCTAACACGCCAGTTCCAGGTGGCTCAGAGAGCATGAACACAGGGCTGGCCCAAGGTTTTTTGGCACTCTAGGCCAACACTGGGTGCCTCCACCCCCATGGGTCCAGCCACAGGTGAGGAACAGAGCAGGGTGGGATAGGCTTGCTGCCCCCCCCATCCCAGCCCTTGGTGCCCCTAATTGTTGGCACCCTCTGCGATTGCCTTGGTCTACTTTATGGAAGGACTGGCCCTGAATGAACAGATCAGGTCAGTTACTGAGTGATCTATCTCCTGTCATCCAGTCTCAGCTTCTGGCAATCAGAGCTTTAGGGACACCCAGAACATAAGGTTGCTCCTCTGAGCATCTTGACTAATAGCCATTGGTGAAAGTATCCTCAATGGACTTTTATAATTCTTTTTTGAACCCAGTTAAATTTTGGGCCTTCACAACGGCCCTTGGCAACAAATTCCAGAGGCTGACAGTGCATTGTATGAAAAAAATACTTCCTCATGTTTGTTTTTAAGCTACTGCTTGTTGTTTTCGTTGAGTGATCCCTGGTTCTTGTGTTAAGTGAAGGGGTAAAAAATACTTCACTGGCCTTTGGATCAGGCCCTTTGTGATTAAACACATTGGCTGTGTTCACACACAGGCATTATTTTGATACAAGTTGTGTCGAATCAACTTGTATTGAAATAATGCCTTATTTCGAAATAATTTAATTCGAATTAACAGTTTGTTAATTCGAATTAAGGAAAAAAGCTCAAAGCGAAATAGCAGTTTCAGGCAACAGTTATTTTGAAACAAGTCACTGTTGTTTCGAAACAACATGTTCGGACGGCATTGTTTCGAAACAATCATTTCGAAACAACATTGTTTTGTCCCCACATGGGGTTTAAGTTGTTTTGAAACAACGCCGTCCGAACATGTTGTGCTGTGTGAACACAGCCATTGTGTTCACATGAATTGCCTCTTTTTTCCTTGAACACTCTCCAGTATCTCCTCTTCATCAATATTCTTTGAAAGCAAATATTTAATGCCAAGTCAGCTGCCTGAAGAAGTTACTTTCACTTTTCATTGTGGGGTAGCCCGTTGAAGATGGTGGACTTGACTGTGAAGAAAGAGAAAAACAATCTGGGGACATTTGGCAAATTGCAAAAGCAAAGCCTAGCATTTTCTTCCCTGTAGGTTTTTGCTCAGAAACAGCATGCTTAATGGATGCCCATGTACTTGAAGCACTAAAGGTTCTGATGCACTCTTTCTATATATAATATAGTAGATCTCTAAGAGTGTGTCTATGCTTCAGATTATAGACAAAAATACAAGGCTCCATTCAGAATAATTTGCTTATCACTAACAAATGGATTTTATTATTTATCTAGGACAGGAGTCGGCAACCCAAAGGATAAGAAGAGTCTTTTTTTTAACAATTTTTTCAATATCCAAGTGTTCTAGGAGCTGTAATGGGTGTAGTGTTCTGGTGGGGCATGGAGGGAGCTGGGCCAGGGCACCTGTTGCAGGGTCCCCTAGTGTAGGGGGGAGAGCCCAGAACCAGGAGTGGGTCCCCCACAAGGTCCTCTGGTGGCCAGCAGAAGCCCAGAGCCTGGTGCAGGCTGCCCAAACGATTCCTTAGTGGCGGGGGCCTGGTGCTGCAAGGGAGTAGCCAAAGAGCTGTATGCGGATCTGGGGCCGCAGGTTGCAGACCCCCTGCTCTAGCACCATAGATAGATATTTTTCTTTATAGTTGTTAAACTGTGCTGAACAAATAACATGGTCTCTCCTGCCACATTGTCATGCTTTCTTCAACGTGTGGAGTCCATTTTCTTGTAACCAGATGTGTACGAAGTATGTGGAAATCCTTTCCCCATGCTCCGATATAATCTATGGAACTAACAGGTTGGCAAGAGGTCAACTAGAAAGAGACACAAAAAATAGAGCTTGCCAAAAGGGTAAAAAATTTCATTGACATTTTTCATCAACATTTTCTCTTCCAAAAAATCTCATCCACTTCTACAAACTTGTTGAAAAATGGCAGATATGTTTTGGAAAATTTTGAAATTTCTGGCTAGTTCTTGAAAAAGATAGGATTTGCCACTATGTTCAATTCTTACTTCTATGGTTGTGTTCGACCCTCAATTAAAGGCATTTATGTTCAGTAAAAAAACAACAAGGAGTTGTGTGGCACTTTAATAAATCTGTTAGTCTTAAAGTGCCATACAACTCCTTGTTGTTTTTTTACTGGACTAGACTAACACGGCTATCCCTTTCGAAATTTATGTTCAGATCTGTATCTATTAACTTTTCCCCCTCTCTTTAACCCTTCCTAAAAACCCAGATTATTTTATTATGGTAAGGAGATGCAAACCCAACAGCAGTGAACATGAGGTCAGCATCATCTCATTGTTACCTTGTGCTCCCCTGTCTCTCTGTATCTACCTGTTACGTCTCTATTTATACTTTGCTTGCTTGGAAGCTCTTTGGAGTAGGGACTGAGCCACCCTCAGTGAACTTGGGGCCAAGTTAAGTGTACATGCACATTTGGTTTGTATTTCTTTTCATGTTTGTATTAATATTGACTTTATTATAGCATGATTTTATAGTCACTCTGATTCTAGAGGACAGGTAGAATTTAGAGCTCAAGCATTACACTTGTCACACTACATGCCACATTGCACTGTACTAGTAATGGGGTATTATGCTCTGTTGTATCCCAGAACAGCAATTCTCCCCTCTCCCCCCACACACCCATATCTTCTTAATGAAATGAAGCAAGATAGTAGGTTGGCTGTCAATCAAAACATTATAATCATGATGAACTAGTTAGGTTAGCAACAGTTTGAACAAAGAATAATGGTCTAAATAGCAGATATATAGCAGCGATCCCTAAATAGCTGCACAAACCATACTTTCCATACACAGACACAGCCTTAAACAGGAACAGAATACTGAGGTCAGAGAGCAGGAACCAGAAGCAAAACAGGAATCAGAGCAGGAAGGCAACACACACACCAGTCCTCATATGGAGTCTCCAGTAGATATACAGTATGGGTTTAGGTTTAGCACAGCTGTGTGTGCTATGTCAAAATAACCTTAATATAATCATAGTAATTACAATATCACTTTTATTATCTTTACATTTTCATTTTAACATTTACATGTTTGAAGTGTGTTTTGTATTCCACTGACAAAGGTCACCCTTTGTGATCAAACATTCTTCTTTCCTGATCTTGGTCATACAAGCTACATCAGAATGTCAGATTGGGGGCGGGGGGGTTGAGGGGTTAGTGGCGAAATAGTCTCACAATATTATTTGTGTTTATACCACTTATAACTCATCCACTACTGAAATTTGAAGCAACCCAGAAAATGTTTTTTTAGCTGGGGATTTATAAAGCCATTACAAAAATACAATAAAACCTTAGCTGTACTGATTCAACAAACTATTTCTAGCCCTACTGTCAACTGTAATCTGTGCCAATTTACAAAGAATAAGCAACATTTCTTTCCCTATGTTTTCCCTGTTTCAAATGGCACAGTGATTTAGACAATAACATGCAGAGCACATGATTAATGGAGCTGTGAACTGAGAATGGGACAGCTGCTAGATCACAAAGAGCTGCTTTGTGTGCATGTTACTGCATTTTTGAGAAACTCCATAAATTGATAATTTGCTAAATTAATTTATTCTCTCTGTGTAATGTTAATGTAACCTTCAGTTGGAAAAGTTCATACAAGTGCACAGATTTTCACCAAAGCAAAACAGGCAAGGACTTGAATGCTCAAAGGGTGACTTTCCACTACATTTCAGGATTTAGTCATTTACTTTGGCATAATGTTACTCATGAATTCTTTTGTAATATAATTCACTTTAAAATTCAAGTGTTCTTTGATGTTTTAGACCTGTTGCGATTGAGAGTTATGCAGCGTACAGCACCAATAGGCATAGCGTCTCTTTTGTAGAGACTGTGAGCTATGGACTATCAGTTTAGGGATGGCCTTAACCAAAAACTCACTTCTGTGCTCTCTGGCCCCCCAGACTTAGCGAGATTGAAATCAAATCTAGCAACCCATTGCCAACACACCCACATTTGTGAAGAATTAAAATCTGGATTATAATTTTGTAGCTTTGTCCTTCTCTAAATTACAGCTAGTTTCCTCAGGAAAAGAGGCACGGTTATTAAAACTGTAGCAGAGCAGAGCAGAGGGGACAAACCCTTCTGGCACCTGTAAACTGTGGTTTAGAGGATTGGAGCAGGTGCCTGGGCTAATTAGGGCTGAGTCAGACCCTAACAAGCCAAGAGGGAGCAGCTGGGGCCTGGCCCAGCTCAGTATACAGAGGACTGGGCAGGAAAGCAGAGAAGGGTGCCATAGGCAGACTAACAAGGCAAGCAGACTGCTTGTGGTAGCTAGGGAAGGAAGACACCCCGAGCCTCTAATGGTCCTAAATGAGCCTGAGACTGGTGGGTCAGAGCTAGGCTGTTTGGGAAACTGGTGATGGTGCTTACATAAAGATCACTGGTGACTGCAGTCATGAGTTTGTGAGTCCTTTGTGGGGTCCTAGACAGCTGGGGAGTGGTACCTGCATGACCTGTTACAAAATCTCATTAACAGAAAGATTGTGATTCTGACTGATGCCAGCACTGTCCTTTTTTTGTTGCTCTGAGCACACAAAGGGAATGGAGACCGGTCCTAAGCTGGCAGATGAGAATTTTTCTAATGTAAGGAGAATGGGAAGGTGCTTTAAAGTTGACATAGATGTCTCTTTACCTCTTTTACTCACCACAAGATGCAAGGATCTTCCTGTGTAGGCCAGGGGTGAGACAGAAAGATGATGAAGGAAGCAAAGCTCTCAGAACTCCCATAACCGGAGTTACACCACTGACTCTGAAACTGCTTTGGTTTAATCCCAGAGTCAGAGGAATGAAAAAATCTGATTTATAGTAACTTTTTTTCCCTCCATTCCAGGGGTACTGGATTACAGTTCTTACCCTGTTATCATAAGTAAATGTGCAAGTTTCTTATGGATAGAAAAATTGGCATGGGGCTATGTAAAATGGCAAACTATGTTCCCATATTCTAATCTGAGGATTCAGATGTGATACTTAAGGTTCCTATTAAAAGACCAGTCTTTGAAATATACCTATCCTAGATCAAGCTGCAGTGGGTGACCTGCTCAGCTAACTCTAGGCGGGAGTCAGGAGAAATATGTTCATCCCTGGGCTCTGGCTTCTAGCTAGGTCAGGGGGAAGAGGCTTAGGGGAAGAGCAGGGTAGTGGGGCCCCAGGAGAGGAGGAGGGAGGGGGCCAGAGTTCCAGCATTTGGGTGGGGCCCCTGGGCACAGGCCCTGTTGACTTATGGGGTAATGCACCACTGTGTAGGTGTCACTAGAGCCCCTATACACATACCTACAATCAGGGGCCTTGCTGCCATAGGGCGCAGTGTACATCAGCCCCTCTGGCCTCAAGTCCAGCCCCCACTAATTTTTGCCCAGCAGACGCAGGCTTGAGTTCAGCTGCTGCCCCATCCTGGAATGTGCAGCTGAGTCACATAGGTCAGGGCAGTGACAGAGAGGGAACTTTAAATCCCTCTGAAGGCAGACACTGCCTACAAGTGAATGACTCCCCCTCTCCAGTCCTGGGCTAGCAATGGGAAAATAGTACTGTTGTACTCTCTCTGTGTGTGTGTGTGTGTGTGTGTGTGTGTGTGTTGAGGGCAGGTTGAGGAGGGGTACAGGAAGCTGCGGGGCTGAGGGGGATCATTCCCATGGGGTTGGACTGGTGGGGGTTGAGAGGGGGGAGCAAATGGGGGATCAGCCCCTCCAGGCCTCGGGTCAGGCCAGTGGGGGGCTTGGGCCAGAAGAGGGGCTGGGTGGAGGATCAGCCCCTCCTGGGGTCAGGCTGGTGAGGGACTACAGGCAGCTTCCTCCTGCAGTCCAGGCAGTGTGGCCTGGGGGGCTGTGGGAGGCTCCTCCCTAAGCTCAGGCAGCGGAGGCTGGGGGCTGTGGGTGGCTCCCCACCCAAACCCAGGCAGCATGGCCTGGGAGGCTGGATCAGGCCTGGGCTGCCTGCTGCTGGACAACAGCAGCAGAACTGGATCTGGGCTGGGCTGCCAGCAGGAGAAGGCCAGTCCAGTTCCTGGCAGTGTTCCCTCTAAGCTGTGTGCATACGTGAGCACACAGGTCATGAAGCCTGCTCACACAACAAAATAAAATGCACACAAAAAAATCAACAGTGCTTTTATTAGCTCATGCAAAGAAATTTTTTTGTGCACACAAAGAAATTTTTTGCACATACAATGTACAAAAAATTAGAGGGAACATTAGTTCCCAGACTGTGCCCTGAGGCTGGATTGGACCCTGGGTGGGGCTGCACAGCAGGAAGCACAAGCCCTGACACTCTTTTCAGGGCAGCGATGCCCTTGCCTATAATAACTGAAAATTCAGCCTGGTGATCATGTCAGCTGCTCCTTAGGGAAAGGGAAATTTGAAAACAGTCATTCTCACAGGAAATCTGGAGATCCAATGTTTTTCTTGAATGCAGACACAGAAGTAATTTTCTTAAGTTTCAGGAGCATGTGCTTTAAGACTACAGAAGAGACAGGATATCTGAAAATGTCCGAAAGGTAGAAGTTTTTCATTAGACATTAGTTTATTTCAAAATATGTAGGGAAGTTAGGACATCTTGGTTTCTATGGCATTGACTGGAGTACATTTGAGGGGAATTTCTTCAGCAGATGACAGTAAATCTGGGCATTTTGGTGTATGTCATCAGCACACTTGATTTCTTTAAAGAGTTAGATGCATAAGAATGTTAGAAGCCTTGGGGATTTAGTAAAGGGCATTTAGCTTATCGCAGCTCATCCCATTTAGTACTGCATACCTCCTGGGCCTGCAGCTAGCATGCATGACCTTGATATTTTGTTTCAATAACACTACTTGGCCAACCAAAATAAGTCCATGAGCCTATACATAGCCATACAACGCCATCAAGAAATACATCTGGTTTCCATACAAATATGGGTGCTTAATAGGTTCTTCCACTACATATTTATGTACAAACATGTGCATGAGATAATAAAACCTGGAAACTGCATAGTCAAAGTCATAAGGTAGAATTTTTATATATTGTACATTTGGAAAAAATGTACTTTGCATAATGAAAATTTATACTACAGATAAAATAATATCGAACATAATGAAATACTCATGCCTCCACCACGGGTTGATATTTTTGTATTCTGCAATCAATTGTGTATCCAACTGTGAAATGTCCTTGTCTTATAGACTAATATATATGTAATATGGAGACAAATATATGTGCAACTTAGCCAGTTTCCTGTAGTGTGTAATGAAACTGACATATCATGGAGTGGGATTCTTCACTGGTCAACTGTCATTCTAACCCTGCCTTCATACTTTGGTTTTTCTAGGTTTAGTCAGCCACGCTGATCAACAATGCTGCAGATTATTTGGCAGGGCATTTTAGAATAAAGTAGGTTTAATATATAATAGAATAATGGGGATAAAAACTATATAGTATCTCCAGCATTGTAGGCTCCCACTGCCTGGGCTCCAGACCAAGTCTAAACATCTACACAACCATTTTTCAACATCTGCACAACAATTTTTTAGGCTGGAGCCTGAGCCCCAGGGGCCAGCATCAGCTGACCCAGACCAGCTGCCTGTTTTCTATTCCCAGGTAGATGTTCCCCTAGCAGGTACGTCGCTGACTGGGGGAAGGACCCAGGGCATGGGCCCAGGCCCCGCCCCTGGCCTGCAGGCCCCACCCCTGGCTGAGGACAGGACCAGGCACTGGCCCCGCATGCTCAGCAGGGGACGGAGCCGCCGTGGGCAGCCAGGCCCCAGATTCCAGGCCGGGGATGGGGCTGCTGCAGGCAGCCAGGCCCCACATCCCCGGCTAGGGACGCAGCTGCGGGCGGCCAGGCCCCGGATCCCCGGCCGGGGATGGGGCCGCCATGGCCACCAGTGGCTGGGTCCTGGATCTCCAGCCCGATTGGGCCAGAGATCCAGGGCTCTGGCACTGGGGTTCGGGGCACGTGCCCTGGAGTGGCCAGCGCCAGTGATGCCCCTGTCCCCTAGTACTCATCATGGCTTAAGATCCTTCTTTACCAATGGAATCTGTCCAGACCCTGGACCAGAGAAATAAAAGTGGGGAGTGGGCAGATCTGGGAACCTCCTTGGTTGCTCTCTCCCCTTGTGCATATGTACAGAGCCAGCCAGAATCTGGCCCTTTATCTGACAAAACTCAGCCAAATACCCTGTTAGCGCAACAGCTGAAAAGACAAGGTAATTGAGGTAATATCTTCCACGGAACCACCTTCTGCTGGTGTGAGAGAGAGGTTTTTGAGATTCCACGGAGCTCTTCAGAAGCTGTATTAATGCTGGATCCCCTATTAATAAAAGATTTCTTTGTTATACCCAAACTCAGTGCTCGTGAGTGAGGAAGGATTGCCTCTGAGAGGTATACTGGAATTGTGTTTAGGTTTCCCAGCTTACTGGGTAGAAGTCTGAGTCAATTCTGTTTTGTATTGTTAATAACCTCTAGATACTGAATCTTACCTCGCAGCTGCTAACCCCATGTCAGAAGGAACACATCTTCCTGAAGAACAGCTATGTCTGTGTAAGCTCGACTATTTTTCTCTCACCAACAGAAGTTGTTCCAGTAAAAGGTATTACCTCACCCACCTTTTTCTTTAATGTCCTTGGTCCAACACGGCAACAACAGCATGGCTTCTAACTCACCAATTGGTCTGACCTCTATCAGCGCTCTATATTTATTCACCTGACATACTATAACTTACATTTCATGCATCTGATGAAGTGGGATTGCATCCATGAAAGCTCATGTAATAAGTAAATTTCTTAGCCTTCAAAAGTGCTACAGGACTCCTTGTTTGCTTTGCTGAACTAGAGTAACACAGCTACCCTCTCTGGCACGTGAGTGTTTTAGACTGCACTGCTGGGATGAAGTTAGAATAAGACACAGCAGCTGAGATGAGTCATCTAACTGAGCAATACAGAGCACATCAGAGAGGCATACAAAGCTCACTACATAACAAGTACACTTTCATTTGTCAAGTCCTGCAGAATACAATGTAGAGAGTTGAGTAAGAGTGTATGAATATTTCAGTGCCTATCTTCTTTTTTTATGAAAGATACATTTTCTGCATGTAAAATACATTTTTAGGTGATCTCTGAATTCTGAGTCTACAATATAAGTGTCTCAGTATTCAGTTTAAATATTTCATTATGTCATAAATATTATGCATTTCAATATAATATGGAAGACAGGTAACTAAATATTTGATTGTGTGCCAGCCACAATGACCCTTCCCATGAAGAAGTGTTTTCATGATCATGACCCAATTACAAGTGCAGTGAAATACTTGATGATAATTTCAGGAGCCAATGAACCACATGGTTACCTTAGTGCTGTAAGTTATAGTGAAGTGCTGATGGCACCACTACGCTTGATATTCTGCCATTATTTTCATGAAAATGTCTTTCCATTCCAGATCTGGATTAAGGGGCCTCACCCCTCCATGGCTTCAGAGCCCCCCGGCCTGGGCTGGTGCTCTGGTGGCCAGAAGCTGCACTCCTGCCCTGCCCCTGGGCTGACTGGACTGCCTTGTTCATTCTATTCCAGGGTTGGGGCTGGGGCCGGGGCCGGTGTCGGGGCAGGCTGATGCACAATGAGGCTGCGGTGCAGGCTTCCAGGACCCGTGGCCTTAGAGGGCCACACTAGAGGCCATACTGCATGCTAGTTGGGCCCAGCCCACACCCAGCATAGAGTAGAGTGAACAGGGCTGGCTCAGTTGCAGCACAGGAGTGTGGAGCCTGGTGTCTAACCCGGGCCCTCCCAGCATTGCCTGCCCCCAGAACTGTGGGGCAGCAAGGAAGGACCTGGATCTGGCAGGGGCTATTAGGGCTGAAGCCAGAGGCCCCCCTTCAGGCCAGAGACTGGGGCTACAGCCCCTATAGCCAAGTATTAATCAGGCCCTGTCCATTTCCATCATGAAGTGACAAATGTGTGGATTTTATATTTCAATGATGCCTGTGTGTACTGCAGTTTCCCTCTCTGCTTTCCTTTGCTGTGCATGGAATATGAAGGGTTAAAAAGTTATTCCTGAGGCAGTGCAGAAAACAGGAGGTGTTTGTGTGGCGATCTGGGGTGGTATGAATGGACTATTAAAGGATTGGCTGAAACCATTTGATACCATTAGAGGATCTGCAAAGTCAATGGAAACCCTATTGGCCGGGACATTCATACCTTATGACTAATAGCCAGGAAAAAGACTTCCCCCACCTCTCTACAGGAAGCAGAATATAGTCTGTGAGTTGAAGAACAATGAAGAAGGGTGTCAGGTGTTAAGAGGTGAGCTCACAAAGTACAAGTCACACACACCTGGAGTCAAAGGCAAAGGGGCAAAGACAGATGTCTGGTCTACATTAGAAAGCTGGGTCAGTACAACTACATCACTTGAGAAAAATTCACACCCCCTGAGCAACACAGATAAACTGACCTAAGTTCCATGTAGGCAGTCCTATTGAAGAATAGTGGTGGCTGGGAACAAACCCACCCACTTCTAAAACCCCTCCCCCAGCCTTAGGGGAGGTGGCACTGGGCTGTTTTTCAAATGATTCCTGGGGACAACAAAGGAAATAACAGGATGGGTGTGAGGGTTACAGGTTCATAATGAGGGATTCAGAAGGGGACACTGAGCAGAGAACCTCGGACAGCACCCACTGCTCCCAGAAGCTGTCGAGGGAGCCAGCGGATTCTGCCCAGAGGCGTGCATGGACAAGGGACCGGAAATAGGCCGCACAGTTGCAGGCCCCTTCCCCACCCAACCTCATCTCTCTGGTCTTATAGATGGCAGTCTTGGCGTAAGCCAGGAGGAGGTTGACGAGGAGGTCCCACGACTTTTTGGGGCCACACAGGGAGTGCATAGAGGAACAGGTATGGGAAGAAGTGCAGCCAGAACCTCAATAAGAGGTTCTGGAGGAGCTGGAAGAGGGGCTGCAACCTGGCTCACTCTACGCAGACATGTGCCAGGGTCTCCCTCATGCCACAAAAGGGGCAGGTGTCAGGACGGGGGGTGAACTGTGCCAAGTACATGCCTGTGCTCACAGCTCTGTGCAGGAGCTGCCAGCTGATATTCCATGTAGACAGTGCTGGGTTGACATGAAAATTCTCCCCTTGGCCTAGCTACCACCTCTCAGGGAAGTGAATTACCTATACCAATGGGAGAAGGTCTTAAGTTCCATCTGAGCAGGAAGCATCTTTACTGAAGCACTACAGCAGTACAGCTTCTGAGGTACTGCAGCACTTTAAGCGTAGACAGGTTTTAATTTGTAATGAAAGAGGTGCCTAGGATTGAGTAATTTTTTTTACATTCATAACTGACTGTAAGAAGGAAAGATGGCCGCCCTTATATAAGGAGGCAAGATGGCCTCCTTCATACAGGCAGCTGGGAATGCCCCAACCCTAAGGGGTGGAGCCGGGGACAGGGAGTATTAAAGGCAGGCCCTGGGGCTCAGTTAGGGCTAGGTGGCTGAAGGGGAAGGAGCTCCCTCTGTTGGCCCAGCAGGAGACCTGGGCAGCTGGGAACTTACCTGAGCCCTGGGGATCAGATGGCTGCTTGGACCTCTTGGCCATGAAAGGGCCAGGAACATTGCTTGAGGAGTCAACCCCAGGAGAATTCCTGGAGTTACCTATGTTGCTGCCACCACCCCTGGGGGGAACCTGCAGTCCTGACCTGTCCACCAGTCTCCTGTAACTTGGAGGAACTTCCCCTGGCTGGTGATGACAGCCCCAAGGAGGCTGGGTGTGACTTGGTGGAACTACACTTGGTGGAGGACTTACCAGATGTATTGGTTCTATGACACCCTGATGAGGACAATGAAGGGTTCAGGAATCTGCCCTTGACCCCATATCCAGAGGAAGCTGAGAAGGAACAGGTACCTTGTGACCCAGCAGTCTTGGGTGAGCCAGGGGCTCAGTGCCATAGAGGCTGGATCAGGGAATAAACTGGCATGTTGCGGACAGGACCCTACTGGTTCCCTCCCCAGCCTTGAGGCCCAGCATCAGGATCTGGGCTGGGACACAGTGGAGTTGGGTCAGTCTGTGACCTCCCCACTTCTTAGCATCTGTCAGAAGCTTCTCTGAGCGACCCTTAGCAACCCACTTGTTTTCCTCACCCTTTGTCTTGAACTCCTAGAGAGACAATACTAATTAACTGCCTGCCTTGCTGCCAGGCCAGAGACAGTAGTATAGTCTATAATAATCTGTCTGCCCAACTGTTGGGCCAGAGACAGTCGTACTTGGTCATCGCCCCACTCAATAGACCCAGGAGGCTCGGACGCCTGTCTTATACTGACACAACAAGCCCAGAGGTGCTGGGGCTATGAATGGTCAAGCCTGGAGTTGCCGGTGCTCAGCCCCGACAAACCCCACCACAAATTAAGCACTGACTGTAGAAAAGCCCAGGGAGACAGGGCCAAAATGGATTCTACAGCAGCTTGTCTGGATAGAGCCCTGACTTTGGTGAGACTGAACTCTTTGTTTAACCTTTGCTTGTCTAGGCTAATCTAAGGCCTGCCAGGTGACTAATAAATTGTAACTTGATCTGAAAAGTCTGCCAGATGTGACTGTAAATACTTACTGGGAGTATTGAACCCTGAAGAAGTAAAGTCCAAGTCTCCCCTAAGAGTCTGGTTTTTTCTGAATTTGCTACAGGGACCCATAGAGGGAAACAAGAGTCACTGATGCTGATGGAGCAGTTCAAGAGTCTTGAAGGTGAGGAGGGCCTGTTACCATGGAACTATGTGGATTCTTGGGGTGCAGCACACTGGGAGGTGACTCCCAAACAGCTGGTTGCAGGCTGGGGCATGGACCAAAAACCTGTGGTTCCATGTTCTGTGACATTACAATTGTCTTAGAATCTTTCAGGCTACAACTTGGTTAGTGCATCGATAGTCTATTTTGCAAAACTTCCTTCACCCTGAAATTATTTAAATTGATTAATCTAGTCAGTAACAGATATCAGCTCGAGGCTGAATTCATTTCCTCTTTTTAACTGGAAGGTGGCCTTGCACTGTAGGCCTTGAAATGAGTTGCATAACAAAACAGTCACTAAATCTATTAAAGTCCCTGGTCTGTTGCTTTCATTGGCAAATTCTTGTTCAGCTCACATAGCAGACCTGGCTATGTATAATGATCATCTCATAGCAGTTGCTGTCTTTATAATTAGAGATAGGTTTGAGCTACAAAGTTTGTATTGCAATCGAAGCTTTCCTAAAAGTTTTGTAGGTTTTAATGTTCGAATCCTTACCACTGCCATTATGGAAATAAAAGCAACTATTCAGAACTGGTTCGTTCTATTTATCTAATCTGCCCATAGTCTCCAATTTTTGACATCAGGCTTATCAGCATAGTATTATTTGAACTCATTTCCTTTATACTTCATTTACAATGAAAAGTTTTGGTAGTAAAACTATTCTACACATAGTCTGTGGAATGCTAAATATTCTTCTACAACAAGGCTGCTGCAAAGTACCATTGTGAGGGTAAAAAATAATTCTATCTAAGCCTATGGAGATCTGCTAATGATGCTCTTATGATGTGAAAAATTAATGCTAGAAACACTTTGTGACACATCTGTGGAGATCACTTTGCAAGGGACAGACAGAACAACATAAACGAAAATTACAGTAGCATTAAAATAGAAGAAAATCAAATATTAAAAATGTAATTGTTTTAAAAAACAAACCTGTCCTGGTGCTGGTTCTTTGCTGGAGCATGACATATTAAGGTAGAGCTGATGACAAAAAAAACATTTTTTTTTTTTTGAGGATTTTCAGTGGAGAGGCAATGGTGCATATTATGCTACTCCTATGGTCTTAAACCCTACTGCACAACCCAATCATTACAACATATGCTGTCCACTTCCCAATTTCTTTTGGTCTCTCTTGAGTTCCCTCTGTCCTCCCTTTCTTTTTCCTCTCATTCCTTTTCCCACACCTTAACTACCCATTTGATTGAAATACATCTTTCTTCTCATCTTTAGCTGCTTCTGTGGTCACTGTTTCTGTAAGATGCAGTCCTACATCCCTGATTTAACAAACTACTTGAGGACATGCCCAGTTTTCATCAAATGAGTGATCCTCTTGAGTTCAATTTGACTCCTCATGTGCTTTGTTAAACAGGTGAGTCAGACCTAAATCATGGGAAAGTTCCATATTGGTCAGGAATTATCTGTAACAATTACAAACTAGACCAAAATGCAGGCACAGGAATGACCCCCACTCTTGGCCATTTTTAAGGCAAGGTGGGTTTGGGCAAATCCAGGGAGTACTGAGGCAACTGAGTTGGGGAAAGACTGTTGTGTGTCTGTTCTTCCTTTTCTATAGAAAAGAGTAGTGGCACAATGGCAATTCTAAAAACAGAGGAGTCCATTTTAAATGGATGTTTAGAAGGACTGCTATGGGAAGCGGTATCAAAGCCCTGGGAAGAAGCTGGAGAATGATGTTAGTATTTTGTTAGATTGTACTGAAAGATGGAAAATGTCTGAAAGAAATTGGAGAACTTTGTCTTTAGGCTGGGTAGGGAGCGCCCTGTGGATTCTCCTCAGAAAACATTTGGAAAATCAGTGTGAACTGGAAGTGTAATAATGGTAAAGGGTTAAATCATGGAAGTGAGGCATAGCAGAGAGCAAAGAATGATGGGACACATCAATAGTAGGCAATCTGCTTCCAAAACTTTCCTCCATGCTAGTGCAGAGGGAGCCATCATGGAACTGGTTTTCATTGTCTCAGAAGGAACATAAGCCTGCTACAAGGCTCACAAACTGAACTTTATTAATTGCCTTGTTGGCAGGACACTCTGTGAATGATATTGGAGAACTTGCACCTGTACTAAAGTTTTCTCATCTATCTGGTCATGATTCAGGAAAGTGTTTAGTGATACTTATCTTTAAGGATAAGTGGCCTTCTGATGTAGAGATGCTTTTTGGATTGGATACTTTTCTAAAAGATATGTTCTAGGGGTTTATTGGTTGGTTGGTGGTTTTTTCTTTTTTTTGGAGGAGGGGTGAGGTTGAAAATGCTATGGTCTCAGTTATTCAGGAGGGCAGACCAGGTGATCACTGTGGTGCCTTCTGGAAAACATGAATCAGGAATTACATAAAGATAGTTTTATTTGTATATACGAGCATTATGAAATTGATTGGTTAATGTTTAGAGTGCATTTAAGTCCCCAAAAGATGTTGTTGCTGTATCAATGCAGTCTTATTTACATGTATTTTTATACTCCTTAAAATCTGATGCTTTCTCGGACAAATTGTCTAGTAACTTCAATAGTTTTGTCTGAATAAAAAATCCAGAATAAGACTGTTTCCTTTTTAAAATTTACCATGCAGCTTTATGCTCTGATTTTTTTTAAGCACTTAAACATGTGTAACTTTACTCATGTGAGTAGCCTCATTCAACATGAAAAGGCTTTTCATGTGAGTAAAGTTAGACATGGGCATCAATGCTGAGGGGGTCCACATGTAATTTTGTGTAGCTCCTTTAATTAGTTATCTTCTGCAGTACTGCAGAGTTGAAGAAAAAAATTAGACCATCGATAGAGTATGCTTTAATAGACAGAAAACAATAGTGGAAAGAAATTGTATAATGCATAATTAGTGCATTTATTGAGAAGAGGGGAAAAAAGCAGAGGTTGGTAGTGAAAACTTAGGCAACAATTCTTCTGTGAACATTAAGGAAAAAGGAGTAGGGCTCGAAATAAAGCTGTAGTAAAATAAAACTTTAAATTAAATCTCCTCATGTAAAGGGGGGATTTAAAGGATTCTGTGCCACTTGAAAACTGGGAAGGCAATAACTTAATATCAGCAGAACACTCTTCCTGAGTTAAGTGCTGCATTTTAGTTATGCCTGCTGTTATTTTAGTTGTTTCATTATCTCTTATATATCCTGATTGGAAAGCTTGCTCCATCTACATGCTGTACATTCTTATTTACACAGTTAAAATCTTAAGTAGAAATTGCTTTTCTGGATATGTAACTTGGCTGCTGAAAAACTTGAAGACATCTGCCCCCGAATGAATTAAACCTTTCTGCATGATGGCATATTATTATGGCATCAAAGGCCCCCATCATTTCTAAACTCAGAGACAGCCTTTGACTCTGGCTTGAATAGCTTCAGTTAAGATTGCTGAAGGTAGAAGCTTAAAGTTAGCCTCTTAACTCCATATTTAGGCACTTCATTGTATACCCTAAGCGAAAGGTCTGGTCTATACTGCCACACGATTTTGGCAGCAATCCAAGGGCTATACACAAAGTACTTAAAATACCTTGCGCATCTCCCTCCAGTTGCCTACCTTCTACTTACTGCACTGTCTTCAGTAGCATGAGTTGGAGGGAAACACCTTCCCTCCAACTCAGTGCTACTCCTTCTGCAGGGTTGGTCTTTCAGTGTCGGCTTTCTGATCAGCTGAGCAGGTCTTCAGACTCAATCAGTCCATCAGTGTGATAGATCTAGTGACAAATTCACTGCCATCACTGAAGACAAGCCCTAAGCATACCCTCCAGTAGCAGATGTGATTGCGACTTATGCTTGGTCCACACTGCTGGCAAAATTCTGCAGCAGTCGACAGGAGATGTGCAATCTACGTAGGTATCTTGTGTATCTCCCATCGACTTCCTAACTTCTGCCTACTGTGGCAACCTCACTACATTGCACAGATGGAAAATACCCTTGGATCGACAAGCATTACTCTTTTTTTGTGGGGTGGATTAGCAGTGTTGACTTCTGAATCAATTGATTTTGGTCTCCACTGCTGCTGAATCAATCCAGTAGCAACGAGATTGCTGCTGTCAGTGTAGACATACCCTCAGGTAGGTATGTGCTAGCTAAAATTACCCACACAAGCATGGCTTAAAAATAGTAGTGTGGACTTGGTAGCATAGGCTTCAGTGGTATAAATGCAAATCCACGGTCCCAGGCAGGCTTGTATGACTGACTCATGCTGTAGCTGCATCACTGCATCTACATAGGTTTTCTTGCATGGATAACAAACACTAGTGTGGGTTTGCCTCCACCTCTTGCAATCCCATCTTGGACTGAAGTGGGACATACTTTTACTTCCAGAAATGATAACTCACCTTAAGATCAGATTAAAGAAAACTGGGAGGTACTGGCTGGTTTGGATTTCTGAAAAAAAATTAAGCTGCTTGAGCATCTAAATATAGGCCTGTGAGGCTAAAATTAGGCTCCTGTTTTTGAAAATGTCCTTTAGTCTTTTACACAACTTTAATCAATGCAATCCAATATCTATTCCCTGCTCTCTTCTACACAGATGGTAATACCATTTTCCAGCTTTAATGTTTTCCAGGTGGACCATCTCCAACCCATAAAACTGAATTTCTTACAATCTATGAATAGAATTAAAAACAGAACTTTAAATGAGTTGGAATGTATTGTCAGAAAATTCCACTGGGGTGACTATTTGGGAAGGCAAACCAGAAATAAAGTTTCTTGTTTGTTTATTATTTTTTATTGTTATTCAAAAGGCTTATAAAAACCTGAAGAATCAGTGATTTCATATGTTCAGCAAAATGTAGACAGGCAAATGTGGCCCAAAGAGAAGATTACAGCTCCAAAGATTCAGCTACCTTTCTGTATTTTTATGTTTAAATCATATTTCAAGCAAACTTGCATTAGCCTCACCCCATAGTTGTTTCTCTATACTATGGACACCTGCAGAGCCACCAGAAGATTATGCCTAATGCAAATAATCCATTTTGTGGCATGAAGTACATAACAGAGATTTAGTTACCACAGTCATTGGAGAAACCAGGGAGCTGTGGCCAGAAATATCACACAGATGGGCCTGCTTGAAAATCTGCTGCATCCTGAGCTTTCAAACCTTAGAAACAGATGAAGTGATTCCAACGTGACCCCTGCTGTGATATAATGGATCTGTCTGTGTGTGCGATGCTGGCCATGATTTACCTCCCGCAATTCATGGTTTGTATAATAGATGACGGTTCTGAAATGGATTACTATTGATTAGACATCCTGCAGTATTGAATTCTGGAAAATGTTATGAATTTATTTATTTGAATAAAAGCTTTCAATGACCTCACTAACTTAAATGGCTCTAACAAAACAGTAACTTCTGGTATAAGGATGCCTTACACTTAACGGGCCCTATTTAAACCAATTAACTGCTGTCATCACCTTTAAATGTTAATAGTTATCAGTTTAAAATTAAAAATGGATTTCAGGAACAGTGGGAGAAGTACATACTAGAGGCACTCTCCAGGGGAAAGGTCTACTTTTAAACATAGGGGGAGCTCTGATCTTGTTCTGTATATAAAGCCAAAGCATTAGATCAAATGAGAAAGGCAGGTGAATGTTTTCCTAGACTCATTCATCTTCTTCTAAAGATATACAGAGGCAGTCTTACTTGTGTTGATTTCACTGGAAACAGTCACATATTAAGATACTGCTCAGCCTGAGGAAAAGTGGCAGAATCTGGGCCAAACTCCTTTAATTGTATCTCAGCATTTAGGACTGAAAATAATAATGTGCTGACAAGGGAAAGAATTAGTTTTTGTTAAATTAAACAGTGGAACTACTAACTATGAAAGCTATTTCAGGCCTAAATGGAATTTTTAAGGGTTTAGACAACCAGCATCTTAAAGTGTAAGCCATGCAGTAGTCCCCTAAATAACTTTTCCTTCCGTATACGGAGATATGTATGTAGCAGTAATTTAGGGTCTAATCATACCCCTCATGTAGTCACTGGCAAAATAATCATTTCAGTCAATAGGTAAAGATCAGTCCTTCAGAGAGAAACCTTGCAGAGCTTTACTGATTTTCAAATTCAAGTATACAGTTAGGCATTTTTATTTAGCAATATGATAAACAGGAATACATTCCAAATGAAAATTGAAGCCCATTGTGAGAAGAAATTGATTAAGCAGCTTTTTTTTTTTGTTGGGTTCCATCTGAAATGAAGGTCTATCATGGCTTTTAATATCACAGTTTTATTTGTCTGAAACAAAAATAGGCTTAAGAGCTGTAGAATCCTCAAAGGCACCTTTATAGAACATTTACAAGGCCTGGAAATAGATTGTAGACAGTACATCCGCTTTTCCTTCAGCCAAATAGAATTCGCTGATGCTGCATAAAGGACAAAGAGGTGCAACGGTGAGTTGCTTCCTGTGATTATTTCAAACTCTACCAGGGTTGCAATTATGTAGGGAGGCATCGGTTTTATAAACAGACTTAATTATCCTAGCAGCAGAGCAGGAATGACTGTTGAGATCAAGTGAGACTGTTCTACTCCAAGCTGAAAAATACAATCCTGAAAGAGAGCTTGGGGCTGATTTGGGCTTTTTGTTAAACAAGAGAAGAAAGTTCTGCAGCCTTCTGTAATGACACATAGCAATAAAATGGGCTTTTTATGGAGATGAGGCACTATAGTTTTAATTGAGATCTTTCAGAAATGTATATCTAAGTGGATTGGTTCAGCTGTAACTTTAGCGCTTCTTCTGTAAAGATCATAAAAACAAGGTAAAACTGAATGTGGGTTCTAACATTCTAGGAGACCATAGGTATGTTTTTGTTTTTGTGTTTGTTTTTGTTTTTTTTTCCAATTTACATATTAGAAAAGAGTTACCCTAAAGGCAAACCATTTCAGGCAGATGGTGTAGATTTGAGGTTAGGGATGGTTTTGAGGGCAGTCTCCTATACTGTCTCCTTCAGTCCCTGAGAGAGCATAAACAAAGTTAGTGGGAGAACAGCTGTGGTTACAATATTTTAACAAGTTGTTTTTCTCCATGAGAGATGGTGCATGCCACCCTTGTGAGGTGAGTCATCTGCCCCCAGCCATCAAACTCTGCATTCAAATCAAACATTTTCTTTGAAGTTATAAAATAACATGGAAACTTGATAACTATTTCCCCCCCGGTGCTTTAGCACTGATGAATTGCTGATCATGAAAAGGGAATTACTTTTTTCTTTCTTTTTACATAGAGGCACTAAAAGTCAAGGTTCCACATTGCAAATATGTGCAAATTCATCCACTGGCTCTCTGTGTGCTACAGTAAATCCTATGGAGATAAGAAGCTAAAGCAGCAGGGGGTGGCAACCTAAGCTCCAAAGCTAGATACGCAATTTAATAGGCAACAAACTTAACAGACCAGGAGATATTTAATGGGAGATAGTGTATTCCAAGCATTTGGCAAAGGGCATGTGCCACAATGGGTATCAAATCGCAGCTCAATATAGAATGCATTCTTATCAATAAATAAAGAAGTTTGCTGAAAAATTAATTAAAACAGTAATTAATTTTTGAAGCAGTTGATTCTATGCTTAGAAATGATGGTGGATGTTGTTTTAATTAGAATTCAAGAAATGAATCTTGGGTTTTTTTTTATAATTGGTTCTGAATACTTAATCAAGGTGTTCATCATGAATGATGGTGTTTTACCATAAGCAAATTAGATCATGTCAATTTTTAGTATGCAATTGAAGCAGCAGAACTGGTGGTGGTCTATCCTTCACGTATAGGACCTGATTCAGCTCTCATTTACGCCAGTTTTATGCAGGCATAACTCTGATTTCAGCAGAGTTTGTTCTGATTCATACCAGTGCATGTGAAATCAGTGTCAGGTCCATAGTACAGGACATCTTAGTGTTTACAAATAAACGTTTGGGGAGAAAAGTGGTTTGTTTGTTTTCTTTTACCACTCTATATTAAAGTAACAGTTCAGTAGAGGACTGATTCTGTTATGATCTTTAGTATTTACTGATGAAAAAGCTGGAAAATATTAGGCCTGTCAAATGCTTGCAGTGATAGCAATTGATTGCCTCCCCCCCGCCCCGATGACCCAGACCTTTAACTATCTGTATTAATAGATAGCACCTAATCTGAAGACTGGCCTTTTCCTTTGCATTTCTGCTGGCCACTTGGACCCTATTTAGTTGCATCAGGCTTCATGGCATTTAATGTGAAATTCATTCTACTGGATCAGATACCAGCTTTCAGGAGAAGTGTTTTATTTCAAGGGATGGGGTGAGAGCAATAAGGAGAAGTGGAGCTATTCCTACAGAATTGCCAATTTCCAATTAAATAGGACCTTTCAGGACACTTCTGGTTAGACTTCAGTTTTTAAAAAAATGTTATAATAAAGGGAGGAACATGAAAAAGAAAGTCTTTGTTTTAGATTGCTAAAGAAGCAGTAAAGATTTTGTCATAAAGTTCAACTTCCCGAAGTGTCTCTCAAGCGTCAGTACACTTCTAATGTGCCCATCACCGTAGAATCCACATGTGCTGTTTCATATTTCCAGCATAGGACCCACTCTGTTCCAGAATAAGTCAATGGCAAAACTACCTTTGACTACAATGGGCTAGGGACACAGCCCTCCATCAACCTGTCATATCTCACAAGCCAGTATCAAGCCAAGACTACATTGACAGTTGTAAATTTGCCATGTCAGTTCGATCTTTTCAGATTGATTAAGTCAGGGAAGACCTATTCAATTGATTGGGAGGTCAACATGGTTAAGTCTACATACACCCTGAAAAAGGGTAGTGCTGATTTGAAAGGAGAGCATTTCCCTTTGAGTGAGTGAACCGGAACTTCCATGGTAAGTAGGCGTTAGGCAGTCAAAGGGAGAGATGCAAGCTGCTTAAAATAACTTGCATATCTCCTTCGACTGCTGCCAAAAACTAGTAAGTGTAGACCAGGCCTCATCCTGTAAACCTAGCTGGAGAGAAAACAGCAGAAAAAATATTTGACTGGATTTTTTGAGGGTTCTTTGTTTGTTTGTTTGTTTTTAATTAAAAAGCATGTGTTTTGTAGTGCTTCTTTGTGAAATCATGTAAGAGAAACACTATAAGTACTGCATAAGACTGCTGTAGATTTTGTCTTAAAGGTAAAGAATCCCTGATCAGATTTGTCTCTGGAAAATGTATTTGTATAGCAGTTCCTTAACTTGTAAGGAGAAAAATGGTACTTTCACAGATTTTCAATTCATTGCAGTCTGAGAGTGAATGGGTCAGTATCCTATGAGTTAGCAGCAAGGTAGGACTGGGTTAATTAGCTTTTTCCAGCTTGTCCATAAATATAGCAAACGTTGGTTCCTCTTTAAAAGAAAAAAGTAAGAAAAAGCCTGAATTCAGTTTTGTCTGTCAATGGCTCAGAATTGTGTCCATTTTAAACACTAATTTGAATGCAGGATCAACAAAGGTGCATTTAGGTAAAAGGCTAAGGAAGGGGAAAAGGTAACCCTGATTAAAGCATGAGCTAATAATTTTATTTGCAAATGAATAAAGGGGATGAAAAATGAGCCAAATCATTGTTTCAAAATGTCCCCAGCTATACTGACAATTTTGTCATATGTTTTTAGAAGTGAGGAGCAAAGGTCTTGTGATTAAGATGACAGAGACAGGAGACTTTTGATCTGAACCAGCTAAACTGGACTGCTGCAAATTACTTGTTACCTTGTGCCACTCATTTAATATAAAAAGGCGACAATACCTTCTTCATCTGTCTTGTCTATTTACTCTGCAAGTTGCTTGGGGGTAATGAAACTCTGTTCTTGTATGGTTCCTGAAAATACTACCATAGAATAAATAATAGTTTAGAAGACAGAAATGTCTAATGTCCAGAAAACTTACAGGTGAACTGCAAACTTTTTTGAGAGCCAAGTATTCTGAATCCCATTGATATAGTGTTTTAATAAGGGATGATGGCAACACAAATAATGGGGTTTAACATAGTTCAGAACCGAAAGACAACAGGCATGTATCAAAGGGAACATGTTGTATAAAAAGCCTACTAAAGAGGGTGGAGTGTTTATATCCTATTTGACAGCATCATCTACAATCTGTCTTTTGTAGATATTGGTGGTTAACTTCCATAATTAAAGTGTTGATGATCATAAATGGCTAAACAGGGAGAAGTGTCAAGTCACTACTTAACACAATCTTAATTTACAGTGTTTACTGCATGTCATGTTATCGACACAACATAGGGAATGTCAGAGTTAGTGAGATTCAAGTCTGCAGAACCTGGATCGCTACTCATTGATGACTCTAGCTATAGAATTTCTGGACCCAGGCTCCAACATGGATGCTCCAGTATGCATACTAAGCCAAAACACCATATCTCAAGCTTCCCAGCACCCACCTAAGTTGCCTCTATGCCATCCTGGCAACCAGCACCAACAACAGAGAGGGGTTGGCCATGTGAAGAGCCTCTTTTTCTTCGACTTTCACCCCTATTTCAGGAAATAGGCAAAGTATCCATGTGGTGCTGATGGACGTTATGGCAGTCTTTTCTGACCTGCCAAAGTCATCTGTCAGAGCAGGAGAATACAAACACAGAAGACTCAGACTGTGTGGTGAGGCTCACAATTTTTGCAGCTTCTGGACCCTATGTAGTTCAGTGCCCCTGGAGCAGGGCCTTAAGCACAGATTTGTGAGATCACATTATTATGCCAACAAGGGGTGACCAGCAGTGGGTCCAAAATTTTCACATGAAGAAAGCTACATTTCTGAATCTGTGTGAGCAGCTTGCCCCAACTTTTCAGTTTGAGGATCTACACAAGGCCCATATAGATTCAAAAGTGGGTTTTTATAACTATCAGGAAGCTGACTACCCATACTGCTATAGGTCCTTTGCTAACCAGTTTTTGGCATTGGAAAGTCAATGGATGTGGTGGTGCTGGAGATTCTGGAGGCAATCTAGTGTGTGTCTTACCCAGAGCTGGTGGGTATGAACAATATTACTGAAGCTGGTTTTGAGAGAATGAGGTTTCCAAACTGCTGGACAGGATTTGTATCCACAGACTGCCATCCCCAAGGAGCATGAGTACATAGACCAGAAAGAGCACTACTGCATTGTAATATAGGTTCTTGTGGACCACAAAAGACAATTTTTGTACGCCATTGTTCAGGGACATTGCTACTGCTGGGCCTGTGGTGCTGCAGTCCCATTCTCCATGTGCCCTGGCAGGGGCCAGATCAGGCCCAGGTCACATGCTGCTGGCCAGCAGCAGTAGAGGCTGGAGCCATCTGCTGCTAGCCAGCAGTGGCTGGGTCCAGATCTGGTCTAGGGCTGCCTGCTGTGCTGCCACTGGGTGGTGGTGGCTGTATCCAGGCTGGGCTGCCAGCAGCAGGAGCCCAATCCAGCACCTGGATCAGGCCTGGGGCCTAGATCAGGTGTTAGTGGCAGGGCCCTAACCTTGACCCTTTTTTCAGGGCAGCGATGGCCCTGCCATTGTGTGTTGCATTGGAGAAGTTTCTGATGTCAGGGGTTTTCCACCAATTTGGAGTCTGCATTCATGATCATACTTACATTGTCATAAATGATGTTACTGTTCCTGCTGTTATTCTGAGGAATCCAAATAGTCCTTCTGCTTTGGCTTTAAAAACTGTACTCTGATCTCAGTGAATCCGCCAAAAGAGGTTTAGTAACATTCTCAGCAGGTGCAGCATGGTACTTGAATGCATGCTTGGCAGAATGAAATTCTGCTGGAACTGTCTATAGACCCATTTCTATTCTAAGTATTGTCAATGCTGTCGATATTATTGTGTCTTGTTGTGCTCTTCACAATTTTTGTGAAGCCAAAGGTGAGCCATTTGCCCCAAATGGACCTATAACAGTGACCAATTGCTAAACAGATTATATTCAACCAGACAGTGCACTGCTCACAGCTAAGGCAGGACTAAGGCAGTGCATGTCAAAGAAATAATCCATGTGTCTACATTAATGACTTCCCTGGGCCAATGCGAGAAGGACAGTACATTTATTAATGTGTTCCTTCAGTACAGTACTGTCACATCACACAGTCAAGTGGGAAGGAAGGAGGCATTGATTGCCCTGCATTGTGCTTACAGATGACATGACTGCTTATGAAATGGAGAAGGGGGAGTGTGGCAAGAACTGTGGATTGACAGTGTGGATCAATTGTAGATAAATGAGTTAAGAAATTGTATTTGGATACAACTTTACAGCAGTCCCTTATGCATTTATCTGTATTATTTGAAATAGTCTATGATGTGATAGAATAAACATTCTTAATCAAATAAAAGTCTGTGTTTGTGAACATGGAAGTGTTACTGACAAACAAAATTAAACCATTGCCAACCAGGCTAGCTACTCTTAGCACACCAAAACACTAGTAATAAGCCAACACCCAAGCCGTTAATAAAACAGTGGGCATAAACCACACATTGAATGATGCCAACAAATAATCCCGCACCCCTGTTCTCCTTTCACTATTAGCACACACTTGACACTGCTGCATGGAGGTAGAGAACTGCATGAAGCAGTTTTTGTCCCATCCAGCTGCTAAGTCCTGGTTGCATTGGCTACTGATATGGAATTGTCCTGTGTTCCTGATCGGTATGGTATAGTATCATGGAGGGGACTGAAGTCATGGTGAAGGTGTAACATGAGCCTCTACTTTTGCAACCATAACCATAAGCAACCACTAAGCAGATCTGTCTGCTGCATTCCATCTTCCTCTCTCAGCTGATGTTGCTGCTCCAGAAAAGGCACTGAAAGCCTCTCCTCACTGTAATGTACACAGTACAATCCAGACCAATGAGTAGCCATGTCACCCTTGTCCTGTCGCCTAGGGTGTCCTTTATAAAGCCTTGCTGCTCACTCACACAGATCTGCTAGCATGTAAGTCATTCCCCGCTATGTCTATATGTGTACTGCACCCAGCCAGCCATGCTTTGTCTGTTACCTGCCTCAGAGTTTACAAGTGACTCCCAACATACTCGCACTGTCAGATTTTTCCCTAGCATCTGTTGTCCTGTACTGCCTGGACCTCTCCTAGACAGTGAAAATATACCAAATCTGTTATTCCTTTAATGGAATAATATGCAGACAACTTGTTACTCTAAGTGGAGTTACCTGGATGCTTCAGCTAAAACACAGTGGAATAGGTAAAACAAGTCTATTAGCTCCAGAGAGAGAGAGACTTTAAATGAGCATAAGTAATGAGGCATAAAAGTAAAATGGTTACAAGAAAAACAAAGCTATAATGCTTACTGGTATCTATGTAAAAAACTATAGTAGTTGCAAAGCAAACTTGCTCACCAAATGCTCTGGAAGATTATTGACCAAACTCTCAGATCAGGATCCCTCCTCCAGCGTTCAGCCACTGTTTCCTTTCCTTCAGGTGCAGTGCAGGCAATGGGCAGCGAGAGTGAGGTGTTTTAGGGTATGTCTCCCTCCTTATAGATTCACTCCCCCTCTTAAAAAAAAAATTTCCAGCTAAAACAATGAAAGTTCTATGACACCTTAAAGACTAACAAATTTCTTCAGGCATAAGTGTGCATGTACTGCAACTCACTTCATCAGATGAAAGAAGTGGAAACTACAGTTAGGAGATATATACACTTGCAAGGTTGAGAAACCTAACAATGGGGAGGCAAGTATGAACAAAAATCATTTCAGTTCAGGAAGGTGAAGCCCGTTCACAACAGTTGATTAAAAGGCGAGAATATGTGAACAGGGACAATTTTTGTAATGAGAGAATCAGTCCAAGTCCCTATTCAGACCCAGTCTCATTGTGTCAAGTTTGCATATGATTTCCAAATGTATAATTTCAAGCTGAAGTCTGTTTCTGAAGTTCCTTTGGTTGAAGTATGGTGACTTCCAAGTTTGCTACAGTGTGTCCAGGGAGATTGAAATGCTCTTGTGCTGGTTTATGGATGTTACCATTTTGATGTCTGATTTTTATCCCTTTATTCTTTTGCATAAGGGCAGTCCAGTTTGGCCAACGTATATAGCAGAGGGGCATTGCTTGCACATGATGGCATATATCACATTACTAGATGTGCAGGTGAATGAGCTCCTGATGGTGTGGCTGATGTGGTTAGAACCAGTGATGGTGTCAGTGGAGTTGATGTGTGAGCAGAGCTGGCAATGGGGTTTGCTGCAGGTATAGTTTCCTGAGTTAGTGTTCTTGCTGTATGGTGTACAGTTGCTAGTGAGTATTTGCTTCAAGTTGGGGGGCTTTCTGTAAGCAAGGCTTCAGAGAGACTTGCAGTTCATCTTCTAGGATAGTTTGTAGATCCTTAATGATGCGTTGGAGAGATTTTAGCTGGGGGCTATGGGTGATGGCCAGTGATGTTCTATTGATATTTTTTTGGTTGATTGGTTGGTTCTGTCCTGAAGTAGGTGACTTCTGGGCACCCATCTGGCTCTGTCAATCTGTTTGTTCACTTCCCTAGGTGGATAGTGTAGTTTTAAGAACATTTCATAGAGGTCCTGTAGGTGTTTGTCTCTGCCTGCAGTATTGGAGCAAATGAGCTTGTATCTTAGGGCTTGGACTGAAGATGATGGATTGTGCAATGTGTCCAGGATGGATGCTGGAGGCATGAAGATATGTTTTGTGGTCAGCTGGGTTTCTGTATAGGGTTGTGTTAATGTGATCAACCCTTCTTTTATTGTAATGTCCAGGAAATGAATTTCTTGTGTGGACTGATCCAGGCTGAGGTTGATGGTGGGTGGAAATTGTTGAAATCCTGGGGGAATTCTTCAAGGGGCTCTTGCCTGTGGGTCCAGACGATGAAAATGTCATCAGTGTAGTAGGGTAAAGGAAAGAAACTTGGAGATGATATTTGAGGAAGCAATGTTCCAGGTCAGTCATAAGTATTGGCATACTGTGGGGCCATGTGGACACCCATAGCCATGCCACTGACTTGAAGGCATAGGTCATCTTCAAATCTGAAGTAGTTGTGGGTCACGACAAAGTCACAACATTCGGCTACCAGGTGTGCTATGCTATTATCATGGAAACTGTCCCTCATGGCTTGTAGTCTATCTTTGTGTGGAATGTTGGTGTAGAGGACTTCTGCATCCATAGTGGCTAGGATGGTGTTTTCTGGGAGATCACCAATGGATTGTATTTTCTCTGGAAGTCAGTGGTATTGTGAAGACAGCAAGGACCCCTGGTAGCATAGGGCCTGTGGAGAAAGTCCACATAGCCTGACAGTCCTGCTGTGAGTGTGCCAATGCCCAAAATGATGGGGTGTCCAGGATTCCCAGTTTTGTGGATCTTGAATAGCACATAGAATACCCCTGGTTGAGACTGTTGGGGTATGTCCATGTGGATATGTTTCTATGCTTCTTCAGGGAGCTTTTTAAGCAGCTCTTGTAGTTTCTTTTGGTATTCCTCAGTAGGACAGAAGGTAGTGGCTCATAGAATGTGGTGTTGCAGTGTTGTCTGGCAGCCTCCTGTTTGTAATCTGACCTATTCAAGAAAGGCAAGTAGAAGCCTGAAAGTGCAGTGTATGACTCCAGAAAAAGTGAGGGGATGGGCTTTTGGGTCTTTTAACTAAAGAGGTTTGGGACTGTAAGCTAAAAATCTGCTTTTCTTGTTCTTATTTCCTCCTCTGTTCAGAGAAGCAAGAGTTTGTATATTCCTTGTAAATAAACAGGATTGTGTCAAAGATAATACCTGAATCCATCAGTCTCTATTTCCAGCTGGATCATTTTAGCTTCCTAAACTTTGACTAGATGCTCTGGTTGAAAAGAAGAAACCAAAGTTTAGGAAAATCTAGGCCTTTTTTTTAAGGTAATTCAGTCAGTCCTGACAATCATGTGTCTTTGGGTATTGTAATAGGTTAAGAGCAGAAGGTTAAAGGAGAGTATGGGAAAATACATACAGCAGCCCCAGACTTATTAAGTCCTTATTCCCAGGGTACTAAGGAAGACTGCTAGACTCAGCAGTTGGGGTGGTTTGTAGCACTTTAGCCAGGCAGAGCAGAGAAGCCTAATTGCAACACCTGGACATATTAGGGTGCCCAACAAGACCTTATGAAAAGGGGCCTGGAAACAGCTGTGAGTGCATGCATTTGGGGAATGATGGGAGCACAGAGAGGCAAGCAGCAGAGCAGGACAGAGGCTGGAGAAGTTGGCTCTGACAGAGTCTCTCAAGAACCCAGGAGGGCCCAACGCCCTGGGAGGGGATTGCACTACACAGAGAGGTCAGAAGAAGGGAAGGGGTGCATTGGGTGACCTGCCAACTCCAAAAGTGTACACCCCCATGGGAAGACCCCAGACTGTGCCCATCACAGTATTAAGAAATTTAGCTAATGATGTCACTGTATAATTTAAAAAGTCATTGGCAGTTGGAGGAGGTAGCTGAAGCATTCAGGGGGAAAAACCAAATGCAACACTGATTTTTCCCAGAAGGAAAGAAGAGGGATCCTAGCTATTTGCATTCCATTAACTTAATTTCTGTGCCAAATAAAATGAGATAACATTATGTAAATATATTTACATGAATAAAAGCAAAGCATCTAGAATGCAGAACTGTAAACAGCATAGGTTTATAAAGAGTAAGACATGCCAGGCAACTGCACAGCTGCTTTATTTTGGTAGACTACAGTGGATGGCACATAGCTTGTTGGATGTTAGTAATGCATTTTATCTTGTGTTTCTTAATCTTTTTTTGCAAATGTACATGGTTTCAGATAGGAAAAATGTAATGTTGATGGAAAAGTGTCTAAAAGACAGACAAAAAGTAAGGATGAATATTAAGGTTTTGGTTTGTCAGGAGGTGTCTAGTGGTATGTGACAGGAAACAGTGTTATGTCCTATTTTGTGATATGGAAAATTAGGGAGTTATGTTAATGAAATTTGCAGAGGATCCTAAATAAAGATGTACTACTAACATTGATAAGGACAGATAAATAGTACAAATGAACCTAGAGATTTTGGAAAATCAGGTAGTAGGTAACAAAATAAGACTGAATTTTGAAAAACACATGGTGAGAACATCCATGGAAAAGTAATCTCAAACAATTACCAAGTGAAAGGAAGAAACAGAGAATCTGCTTTAATAAGACTTGCAGTTCAGAGCAGGTAGCAAATTAGAAATGAGATTCAAGTTCGGTATGGCAACAAACCAAAAAAGCCCATGCAGTGGAAACATGATTTCATGTAGCAGAGACAAAACAGTAGCTACCTAAATGCCCTAGTTCAATCTCGCCTGGCATATTGCATCTATTTCGGGATGCTACTATAGCAGGTATCTTATCAAGAGGGTGGGAATTCAAAGAAAATCAACAAAAGTCTTCAGGAGGCTGAACTAAAAACAAACTACAAAAAAAAAACTATCACTTGGCTAAGCAAAGAGAGAACAGGATGAAAACCCACAAATATTTAAAGGATAGAGAAGATTTTTTTTAAAACAGTATAACTGATAAATGTAATTTAGTGTAGCATACTGAATGTAACTCAGTAAATGGAATGAAATTGAGGGAAATTTAAGATGAATTTCGAGAAACACTTCTTGACAGTGAAAAACATTAGTTTGTGGGAAAAGCTTCTCCAGGGAAATAATGAAAGCCCCATCACCTAGGACTTTGGACATGACCCTGGAAAAAACAATAGAAAATGTAATGGATTCTCATGGGCTCCTCTCTCTCTGCCTTGATCTGTCCTTTTTTGAGCAATGACTAGAGAGAGCCAAAAAGCAAATGCAGATAACAGCTATCCTATGGGAATGGCAGTGGAGAAAATGCTGATGTAAGTGGCCATTGCTATAGCGTCATTCCGCCGGACCCATCCTGGAGAGCCAGGTCCTGAAATCTGTCTCAACGGCTGCAACAGAGAAGCTTCACAGGTGCCTGGGATGGGAGCATGATGCCTTGAAGGTAGTACTCCCCTCTTCATTGCCCCACCCTGGATTTACCAGGTTTTCTTCCCCATTACCTACAGAGCTAGATCTGTCTCTTTGATGCTACGGGCAGATTAATGCATGGGCCTGCAGGACCTATGTCTAGGGGCCCACACAATGTAGGGGGACCTTCACCATGCACTGCTGGAGGGGCAGTGGAGCCACCCTGGGCTAGAGGCCAGGCTGTGCAATTTCATTAAGAGTCCTGCCCTGCCTCCAGGGGCTGGCCAGTCCACCCTGGGGGGTGCGGCAGGCCAGACCAGAGGACAGGCTCTGCTCTCCTGTCATGCCCCTGGGCCGGCCAGCTGGTCTGCCTCTGGGGGTGAGGCGGGGCTGGCTGCTGTGCCATATAGTATGGCCTCTGCACAGCAGAAGCTGCCCCGTGTCTGCCAGTCAGCCTTGCTGCCCTTCGGGGGCCAGGGCTGGCCTCTGGCCCCAGTTCCCCACCCAGTGCCAGCCCTCCCACCAGGAGCAGGGCCCTAGACTGAGGGCATGCTGTGGCCCCAGGTGAGGTCAGGTGGGGCCCACCAGTGGAGGAAGCCCAGGAGCCCTTAATCTGCCACTGGCTGTGAAGCACAGTGTGCAATCAATACTCACAATTTTACACATGCCAAAGCTTAGATGGAGAAAATTGCATGTACAAAAGTGAAGCTATTGAAAGTGGCATCCACAATTTTTGATGTTCATTTGAAAATTTGGCCAGAAAGTTGGAAGTGCTTTCACTGTTTTACTTGCTCAGTTTAGAGTTTCTTGACATATATTGCTTGCCTTAGACATCTGCTAATACAAAGATGGCTGCGTGATGGTCAGATTTACTCTCTGGATAAAATCCTATTTGAGAGCAAAGAAACAAGCAACATTGTAGATTGATACTTTTGTATTTTGATCTGACGCTACAGAGATCTGGTCTGCACTACAGGATTTGTTGATGCAAGGAAGCTTATATTGACTTAACTCTGAAAGGGTCTACACTTGAATTTTGCTTCCACCAACATACCTGTCCTGGTACTCTGACTTAATAATTCCACCTCCATGAGTGGCATAGAGGCCAAGTCAAGTTAGGTTAGGTTAGTGTAGACACTGCATTGCTTCTGTCAACTCCTTCTGGCTTTCTGGAGCTGTTCCATAAACCTCATGCTCATAGTATAATCAATAAAAGCAGGAAAGTGTAGGCACACACATACACTGTGAGTACTGCAGTGACTGTGTGCCAGCTAAGTTAGGTCGACTTAATTTTGTAGTTTTGACGTGGCCTATATAAATAACTTTTACTAGTTGTATGCATGGACAGAAAGACATATTCTTGAACAAAGAGTCAAACAACAAAAGACTAACCTAATGAGGTAATGCCCAGTCATTAAAATAATGGTTCAGGAGGAAGGAATACAAAAAAGAAAAGACAACATGGTTCATATGCACAAAGAATTAGGAGGAAAATGTCACTACCCTGTAGGTTTGCAGGGAAGGTGCTGCTCTACCCAAATGTTAGTTTGAGACTGGGTATTTTAAGAAAGCCAATAAGAAAGAAAGAAAGATCATGCAATACAGGTAATTAATGAGAAAGTTTGAAAAAGAAAAGAGGTTGTTATGAGTCTAATTTTAAAGAGAGGCCAAAAAAAGCAGAATGCCAGAAGGACAATCAGGGGCATGACTGAATCCAGTACATACACCCTTTGGTAACTTTTTGTCCCCAGCACAAACAACTCTTTTTTTGTTTCATCAGTTCCATCAGTGGGACTTTCTCCCATGAAAGCTTATGCAATAAATAAATTTGTTAGTCTTTAAAAGTGCCACAGGACGCCTTGCTTGTTTTGTTTCATCAGTGAGGTTGGACATAACCTTAGTTTCTGCTTATGAGGCTTTGCGGTGTAGTTTTATTTTCATTGAATTTCTGCTTTTCTTTACTGAATAAGTTTAGCTTTAGGCAAGCTGGAGCAGAATTATTGATTTGCATTGCCTTATAGATGAGAGCCATTCAAGGATGCCAGAAATGCTCTTTCAGACTCTAAGGAGAAGCTGAAGGAGAGGCTTTGGACCTAAGCCCAGCTTTTCTGGGGACGTCAAATGTCACAGACCCATAGAGCGTTGTTTTCTGTCTGACTGCAAAAGACCACCAATGAGAAATGAGTTTTGTT
This sequence comes from Podocnemis expansa, assembly GCA_007922195.1. Classification (NCBI taxonomy): domain Eukaryota; kingdom Metazoa; phylum Chordata; order Testudines; family Podocnemididae; genus Podocnemis; species Podocnemis expansa. Next base: position 42,993,900 of record ML682005.1, read on the forward strand.
GATCAGGAAAAATGGCTTTTAAGGTTTGCAGTTACCTAATTAGTAACAGCATCTGGCATGTACATAATCGTCTATTCTTATTACTGTGATTTCACCCCTGAATTCTCAGAGAATCTCAGAGGTGACATCATGTAGCAAAAGATTCTGTGAGCCAGTTGCCAGGAATCTCAAATTTTAAAGACAGATATTCCCATAACTCTGCAGGTAGCCTGGCTTGTAGCATTTCTCCATTTGGCAACATCCAAAACAAACATATCAAGTTACACCCTCTCCATTCCGCCCTGGAGATAGGAGAATGAAGGGGAGGATTACCCTGATCTCTTGCATTTGTGGCCTGCAGAGCTCATGAGTACACATGACTGGGCAACAGCACATTAAAGTGACCACGATTCTCAGTTCCAAAGGTGCACCCATGTTAGTCTAGTTCAGCAAAAGAAGAAAGGAGTCCTCTGGCACTTAAAGACTAACAGATTTATTTATTGCATGAGCTTTCATGGGAGAAAATCCCACTACATCAGACGCTTTGAAGATGAGTGAACTTACAGAATGAGATGAAAATAAACACTCCCTTGTATTTATTTTCATCCCATTCTGTAAGTTCCTCCATCTTCAAAGCATCTGACAAAGTGGGATTTTCTCCCACGAAAGCTCATGCAATAACTAAGTCTGTTAGTCTTTAAGTGCCACAGGACTCCATGATTCTCAGGTTGTCATCTCTTGGATTCAGTCTATATGACTGGAAGTTCTTTCTCTCTTTCTAAGATCATAGAGTCATTCTTTTTGTACTGTTTGAGCATCCAGCAAAAGATCAGTCTAGCATTTCAAATTAGACTAGAATCATAGGGTTGGAAGGGACCTCATGAGATCATCTAGTCCTACCCCCTGGAGTCTGAACCCAGGGCCTTCTACATATAAAGCAGATGTGCTAGCCACTACACTATTGGGGCTGTTTTTTGCACTCTATTTTCTCAGCAACAACAGAGAAGAAAAGAAAAAGAGGAAAAAATAGAAACAAAGTTGTTACACAGTCAAATAACTTTTAACTGTGAAAAGCTCTAGGCAATACGAAACCAGCTTGAACTAACAAAGCCTCAGGTTCTCAGTATAGTAGGGACTCTTTATTAGAGGCAGTGAGAATTTCTTACTTAGAATGATTTTCTGACCAAAAAAATGCCCTTTTTGCAAAACCAAAATTAACTTTATGCACATTAATAATAATTAATAATAATTAATAACTCTACGAAACACTTTTTTCATCCATAAATCTCAAAACACTTCCTAAAGGAGGTAAATATTACTCCCATTACACAAATGGGGAAAGTTAGGCACACAGAGTGATGTGATTTACCCAATATTACTCAGCAGGCTGGTGGCAAAACTGGGAATAGAAACCAGATCGCTTGAGGCCATGCTCCTGTGCTTATAGTTGAGCATGAGCTTAAAGGCTTTGTTAAGTCTGAGCCCAGATCTCCCTCTCTCTTGCTTTCTAGCTAGCATGAGACTGCTCCTATGTGCATGCTTTTCAAAACTATTTAAAAAAACATGTTAATTGAATGAATAAGCAGCTGAAGGATGCTGTTGAGTATTATCAGAGCTGGTCTTTGTGGGGCTGCAGAGCTTGTGACAATGAGTCTCACTCTTTTTGGGAGAACGCAGAAGTGTAAAAGACGGTCTAATCTCAGTTTTCGTATTTTAGAAAGTGTGGATACAGTCCTTCTTGAACATAGAGCCTTGAAAATGGAAGGTTATGCAAATGGATCATTAATGTTCAAAAGCTCACCATTAAAAATCCAATTTATTCACAGTCTCCTGACAGTGGGCCTTTGGTTCTAAAAAAAGCAGACCCTATTTTAGGGAAAACACAACATCATTTTTTAGGGAGTGCTGCCACCAAAGCTATCCACGTTACACTAAGGCCAATGCAAACTACCTACTAGCTGACCTTGGACTGAACCAATCTTGCTTAGCAAGAATTGTGATCTCTGACCAGAGACAATGCTGTATAGAGGCTCTGTATACAGTGAATATCCACCAATCATCTTTGTCCTTTTTCCTTTCTCTGCAGGGCCAGCTCTTCTGGTAAGACAGTATGGCACCAGTTTGGGGCTCTGCAGCTTGGGGCAGTGGCCCAGAAGCCAGGCCCTTTGTGCCTGAGCCAACCACTCCACTGCTGGGGGCAGAGCAGGCCAGCCCATGGACACTGCTCTCTCACCCTGCGTCTGGGATGCCTTGCCCCATCCCTTGGGTGGAACAACCAGGGCAGGAGAGTGGATCCTGGCCTCTGGGCTATTGTTCCCTGCTCTGGGGCTGGGGTGAGGCAGCCAATAGTGGAGGGTGGGTTCTGCCCCCCCAGGACACAAAAGCAAGGCCAGCTTGGGGTGCCACAACCAGCCCTGTGTCTCTGTCTCATTCTTGCCTCTTTGGTCTCTCCCAGACTAAATTTAGTCTTCTGACATAGTTAATCCTCTTGTCCATCATAGCTCATAGAGTCTGCTGTTTCAGAAGCAGGGTTTCTCCCTGAAAACTGATAGAAGATGCTGTGTCAGGAGTACTTTATTCACTGTGATACAGGATATGACAGGCATCTTTGTAGCAGTGCAGGTAATAGCAGCAATCAAATCTTTAATAAACTTTCAGAACCAGAATGCAAGCCACATCTCCTACAGCCCAATTCTCTGTGGGATGAATTTCAAGCTGGAGAAGCCTGCATGTTTTTAAATTGCCAGCAAAGTTAATATCACCCAAAGCAGCAATATCTAGACTTTCTAGAGAGAGGGAGAGGTGGAATAAAACCTGAATGGAAATGAGCCTTGGACCCATTTTCCCTGCTCACTGCCTCTCAATTACCCATGGGGCAGGAAAGGACAGGGTAAAACAAGGAGGAAGGGAGCCAGACCAAGAAGAAATGCCAAATGAAGCTCATAAACAAACATCTATTTTGTCATGTTTAAACAGAGCAAGGTTTAATATAATTTGCAAAACCAGGCTGTTCGACATGTATTTTTAAACCTCTGGCATTTAAGACGCACCAGGTCTGATTAAAGTTATTGTGCATTGAAAGTTTTATGGAGACTTAAACCTAAAGAAAATATTTTTAGCAGTTGAGGTTTTCCATTCATTCCACAATCAGGGTGAAAAGGTTGGTTTCTCTTTATATTGTTTCCAAATATGTATTTGACAGATGTAACAGGACTCACTGTGTGTTGTTAATGAGGAGCTATTGATTTTAGGGACATATTTCCTGAGGTTTTAAACAAATTTTCTGATAATTCTCATCCAGCAACAGACAATAAGCATTGGCGTATTATAAAAAATATTTTAATTTCCAAATGAGGAAATTCCACACTAGGTTTCTGGGTACAAGCTACATGAGTTTTGTTTGCATGCTGCTTTCATGGTTTATGTTTCCAGCAAAATCCCATGATGGAGTTATGGCTTGTGTTAAATGGCTGCTCATCTATTATTTTTATTACAGAGTTTAAAAGGGCACTGTCAGTTTAAAATTCATACATTTAAAAATCAAATTTCTTGACAGGCTTCATATTTTTTTTAAAAAAGTGTCTTGTACTTAGAAAGATTTACTGCCTTGAGAAAGATTGCACTTTAATTTATTTTAAAAATTATTTTATTTTATTACACTAGTATCTAGATAATCCTGATGTTATGGCAGCTCCAATTGTACTGCCATTGTCTATGTCTGTGCTGACAAAATTAATTCAAAATAGTTATTCTGAAATAACTATTTCAATTTTAATTCAAAATAACTATTTCAAATTAGCACTATTTTGAATTTATTATTTCAGATTAGCAGTCCAGCGAAGACTCTCTAATTCGAAATAAGGTAGGAGTTACTATTTTGAAATAGAGAGTCTTCACTAGATTCTCTATTTTGAAACAGGGAAAGGAGGCAAAACAATAGGGCCATTATTTCAAAATAAGCCTATTCTGCAACTTAGAATGGCTTATTTTGAAAAAAGAGCTATTTCAAAATAAAAGCAGGTTTTATCTTTTTCAAAATAGTGCTTCGTTATTTTGAAATAAGAAAATGCTTATTTCAAAATAACAAAATGCCTACATGGACAGGAAAAAAGTTATTTTGAACTAAGTCTCCTTATTTCAAGACATCTTCTCAGTACAGACATACCCATTGCGTTTGTAGCCCTATATTTTCAGTTTTTATTGTTTTTTTTTTTAACTGAAAAATTCCTGGGTTTTACAAAAGTTAGTATTTGGCATTTACCAATTTATGCCCAGAATTGGATCACTCAAGTCCATGAAAATATTCATTATGTTAAGGGAATCCAAGACCAGTGGTTCCCAACCCTTTTTCTGCCGTGGCACACCTTGATACCGTCAAATTTTTTGAGGCACACCACCCTTTAAAAATGTATGAATATTCAGATTAACTTAAATTACCTATGAATATTCATGAACCATGGCACAGTGTTTCAGAAATGCTCCTATGTGGGGTAGTAGGGGTAGCAGAGCAGAGGTGACAAAACATGGGAGGTCGGGAGTCATGTAGTGGCAGGAGTGAGTGTGGGGAGCACAGCAGGACAAGGGTGGCAAAAGAGGACAAGGGGGGTCATGTGGGGAACAGCACAAGGGTGGCAAGAAAGGAGAAAGGACGGGAGAACAAGAGTGGCTTGGGGGGGCAGGGGGGAACTTGAGTGGGAAGGTTGGGCATGGGAGCATGGTGCAACACCCACTTCCCCCTTCTCCACAGTGGCTCCCTGTTGCTCCCTCCCACCCCATTCTCCCCACCCCCAACCCCCTGTTGCCTGTGATGGACCCTCCCCTCACTGCAGGGGCCAGAACTAGGCCTCCAGCCCCCAGCTACCCCCCCCAATCAAACAGGCACCCAACAACCCCAGCTACACACCCTCTGCTACACATCCACTCCCACCCACCTCTGCTACACACACACCTGCCACATACAACCCCCAGCAGCCCTCCCCCCCAAAGCCTTTACCTGGGCTGTTTGCAGGCTGGTTGACACAAGCTGCTCTACCCTGCAGGGGAAGATTTACACACTCCCAGCCTTCTGCCCCTCTCTGCTGGCTAGGCTGAAGGTGGAGCCACCGGAACGCTGCGTTCCGGCTGCTCCTGCTATTTTTAGGGGGACCCCTGGAACTCCGTGTTCCAGTGCCTTTCTCTATTTAGGGGGAGGGCAGAAGGCTGCCTGCGTAAAAATAGGGGGCCCCAGAACTGTGTTCCAGTGCCTTCTCCCTTACTTTAACTTCTGCCTTTTCCCACGTGGCTGGGCTGAGCAGGGAGGGAACTTTAACTCCATCTCTTGAGGATGCTTGCAGCACACTTTGGGTGTTGCCACGGCACACAGTTTGGGAACCACTGCACTAGAGAGATGTGTTTATGTTATTAATAAATTAGTCTAAGTATAAAAGCAGGGCTTTCTCTTAAAATAAGCAATGTAACAAGAGGCAAACACACATATATGCATGCACTTGCACATTTGTACGAACCGTTGATGTACAATCCCTGAAATGAAGCAGCACGTTAAATTGCTTTTACATTCAAGATTTGTATTTTTCTCTATCTGTTGCTATTCTTCTGTCCTCCCATTCCCCAGTATTAACCCTGATATTATCTCACTTTTCAATTATTTTTAAAAAAATGTAGTAAACACAGATAAATTCCAAGGAAATTTTTAAAAACTAAAAATGAAGAGTTGAGCTTGAACTATAGTAAAAGACAGTTCCTGCCACAAATAACTTACACCGAGTATCAAATTCAAATCACCACGAGGGCCACATGAGGGTTAGTAAGTTAGCCTGAGGGCCGCACCACTGAAACCTTTTCATACAACAATATTGCAAATATTGGTAACAATCGTGTTGTTGCAGGCCACAGCAAGTAGCTTTAAGTGCTGCATGTGGCCCACGGGCAGCATGTTAGAGACCCCTGGCTTACACTCTACTGACAAGATAGATAAGAGGTGGAAGAAGGGAGACAGAGGAACAGATGGGCAGGACTGGATCAAGACTCAAGGGTCCTGGGGCTGCCTACCCTTGTGGGTCCTCTCATTGCCCCTAAGGTCACAGGTTCTGGGGTCCTGGCTGGTGCTATGGAGAGGGTTGGGTGTGTGTGCGGACAGTGGTGCTGTGGGCTGGTGTTGCTGTGGGGAGGTGGGGAGCAACCAGAGACTGCATTGCTGCTGGGTGGCCATGGAAGGGGCGGGGAGGTGGGGGTATGGGCCATGCTGCTGTGGGGAAAGAGTGTAGGCTGACACAAGCTGGAGCTGCTGCGGAGGGGCAGACCATTGTTTCGAAATAACATGTCCCAATGGGTTTATTTTGAAATGACCGTTTCGAAATAACCACCGTTTCAGAAAGAAAGTGGTTTAAGCTGTTTCGAAAGGACGTTTCTTATTTTGAAATGACGGACCCCATCATTTCAAAATAAGAAAACATTGTGTGAACCAAATCTTTTTTAGTTCGAAATAACCTGAGTTATTTCAAAATGAAAAAGATGTATGGATGCAGCCCGAGAGAGTAGTTACCAATGTTTCACAATCAAGCTGGAAGAACATAATGGGTGGGGTACTGCAGTGATCAGTTCTGGGTCCAGTTCTATTGAATATTTTCATCAATGATTAGATGATGGCATAGAAAGTACACCTATAAAGTTTGCAGATGATAACAAACTGGGAGGAGTTGCAAGTGCTTTGGAGAATAGGATCACAATTCAAAATGATTTTGAGAAACTGGTGAAATGATCTGAGGTAAACAGAATGAAATTCAGTAAGGGTAAGTTGCCCTGCAAATAGTGTAGTGGTTAGCACTGCTGCTTAATATGTAGAAGGTCCTGGATGCAATTCCCAGGGGGTTGGACTCGATGATCTCATGAGGTCCCTTCCAACCCTATGATTCTGTTCTACTAAGTGTAAAATATTCTACTTGGGAAAGAACAATCTGTTGCACATATACAAAAATGTCAATGACTGCCTAGGAAGAAGTACTGTGGAAAGGGATTTGGGTGTCATAGTGGACCACTACATAAATCTGAGTCAACAGTCTAACACTGTTGCACAAAAAGCAACCACCATTCTGTATTGGGAGTGTTGTAAGTAAGACACGAGAAGTAATTCTTCCAGTCTACTCGGCCTTGGTTAGGCCCAGTGTTCCCTCTAAGCTGCGCTGGCGCGCTGCAGCGCAGCCCGCCGCAGCCGCCAACGCAGGGAAGGCTGCTGGCAGCGCACTGCCGGCAGCCAGAGACCCTCCATAGAGCTCCTCTGGGGCTGGGAGTTTTGAAAACTCCCGCCCAGAGAAGCTCTAACGGAGCATGCCCAGAAAATCTGGGCATGCTCCATAGAGCTTCTCTGGCCCCAGGAGCTGTGGCTGGGCCTTGCGGCTCCAGCCACAAGGTAAGTTTGTGGGGGTGGAGAGGCTGCTGGGGAGCCGGGAGTGGGCTGGGGGGGCGGCCGGGAGCAGGCCCGCGGGGGTGGGGGGGTGGCCGGGGGCGGGGGGGGGGGTGGGGCAGCGGGGGGTGGGCCAGCGGGAGTGGGGGGGGCGGGAGCGGGCCCACGGGGGTAGTGCACCACGCGCGGGGGGGGGCAGCACAGCGAGCAACATGAGTTGCTCAGCTGCCACCATCTCTTAGAGGGCACATTGGCCTCAACTGAACTATTGTGTCCAGTTCTGGGTGCCTCATTTCAGGAAGGATGTGGACACACAGGAGGAAGTCCAGAGAAGAGCATCAAGAATAATCAGAGGTCTGGAACACTTGCCTTATGAGCGAAGATTGAAGAAGATGAGTTTGTTTAGTCTGGAAAAGAAAAGACTGAGAGGGGACATGATGGCTACGTCTACATTGCAAAGCATTTTGGAAAAAAAAACTTATTTAAAAAAATTATTTTGAAATACATTCAGAATAATTATCGAAAAATAACTTTTTTGCAAAAATGCTATTTTGAGAGAACAGTCCAGGGACCGACTCCTTGTCCCAACATACTGCAGCTTTTTTTTTTTTTCTCAGAAGTGAAAGTCCACACCAGACTTCCTTCTTCAAAAAAAAAAAAAGAAAGGCAATGGAAGAGATAGGCAGGCTTTTTCAGGAAAAAGCCTTTGCTGTGTCCGGCAATGGCTTTTTTTGAAAAAGCTATCTTGAAAAAGGCTTTTTTTCAAAACTAAACCAGGTTTAGCATTTGCGAAAAAGTGCTTCGGTATTTCAAGATACCAGCATGCTTTTTCAAGAAGCTACACCAAACATTTATTTTGAAATAAAAAGCCTTTTTCAAGAGAGCTTTTTTCAAAAAAAGCCATCACTGGATGCGACAAAGGCCTTTTTCTAAAAAGCCTGCCTCTCTCTTCCATTGCCTTTCTTTTTTTTTTTTTTTTTTGAAAAAGAAAATCCAGTGTAGACATTCACTTTCGGGGAAAAAAAGCCATGGTATTTTGGGAGAGGGAACTGGTCCCTGGACTGGTCTCCCAAAATAGCATTCTGAATATATTTCAAATTTTTTTTGAAATAAGGTTGTTCAAAAATGCTCTGCAATGTAGACATAGCCAATAAGCGTTTTCAAGTACCTAAAAGGTTGTAACAAGGAGGAAGGAGAAAAATTGTTCTCCTTAACTGCCAATGTTAGTAGGATAAGAAGCAATGGGCTTAAATTACAGAAAGGGAGATTTATGTTGGATATTAGAAAAAAATTCCTAACTGTCAGGGTGATTAACCCTTGGAATAAGTTGGCCTAGACAGGTTGTGCAATCTCCATCATTGGAAGCTTTTAAGAGAAGGTTAGACAAGCACCTGTCATGAATGGTTTAAGAGGGTACTTGGTCCTTCCATGAGTGCTGTGGACTGGATTTGATGACCTTGCATGGTCCCTTCCAATCTTTCCCCTGAGACAAGTTTCAGTCTCTAATAAATAGTCATTTTACACTACAGATCACATAATATTCTAGATTCTCCCAGTCCTAAATGGCCAGTCACTTACTTCAGGTCGCTTTGTCCCTCAGATCTCACACCAAAGATAACACTTGTAGACACTCCTATAACAAACTGACTAACAGTTTATTAAATAGGGAGAAGAAGTAAAAGTTATTTACAAGGTTAAAACAGATATTCATACATCCATGAATAAGTTGCAGTCTTAGAAATATGTCAGCTCTGTATCTCCATTAGGGCTAACCTCTGATCATCCTGGGGATCTCTTGCCTCTGTTTAAGAATCTTTTCCACTTAGAATCCAAACAGCAACAAAAGACCCCAATTCCTTCCAACTAGTGATTTTTATCCCCCATGGTCACCGTACTTTAAGAACTAACGAGACAATTGCTTCTGCACCTAACCTCTTCATGGGTAGGTGGGGAAGCAGTCAACAAAGTCTTTGCTCTCTAATGGTCTCTGGATTAAGTAGTCCTTCCTGATGGGCAGGGGATAACACCTTCTGGAAGAATCCAGGATTTTGCATTAGCTAAAGGGGTTTTTTACATATTTGGTGAATTGCAGAGTCTCAGAACAAATCTTTTACAGCTATAGAGCAAATATGGAAGCGTTATCTTATAACACAGGACACAGATATTATGAATAGCATTGACATGTTCAGCATCCTACAAGCATTTCATAAAGATTAAGCACATTCTTATATCACTAATATCTGTTTTAGCTGTACCAAATCACAAGTGAGTCAGACTGGTCTCCAGCAATGTATTTGTCAATATCCAGAGAGGCCCTGGGCTTTGGCATATACTGCACCTGGTCTGCCAGCATCACAGGTTGCTCAGAGGGTAAACCTGGGCTGAGCAATGAAGGCTGTGCAGAAGCCTCGTCATGGTGTAAGGCTGCAGTATGCTGTAAGAATTTGTCAACAAAGAATACGTGTGTGCTGAAAGGGTAACAACCCAGCATTTGTGATTGTGAGGCCACACATTCGCCAGGCAGTGCTGTGCCCTGGGTATCAGCTGAGGCACTCTGTGACATAGTTTCTGAGTCATTCTGCAATATGATATGAGGGTTGCTTATTGCTCTTCATAGTGTGATTATGAGAGTCATTTCCCAGCTATAGACTGCAGGACAAATGCTGCTAATAATGGCAGGACCCAGACATTCTTGGATGTGATAGGTCACTGATTTCTTGACCAAATAGTCACTGCACCAATAAGATGTGATGACATTTTAGATTTAGTATTGGTGAGTACTGAGGATCTTCTAGTCAAAGTGTTTGTAGAGGACAACCTTGTTTCAAGTGATCATAAATTAATTCAGCTTAAATTAAATGAATGGATAAACAAAAATAGATCAGCAACTAAGGTCTTTGATTTCAAAATGGCAAACCATAAAAAAAATTAAGGGAACTAGTTAGCAAAGTTCATTGGACTGATGAACTCAAAAATCTGGATGTGGAGGTGACTTGGAATTCAAGTCAAAGCTGAAGTAACTATCTGAAACCTGCATTCCAAGCAAGGGAACAAATTCACAGGGAAGAGTTACAGGTCAAAGTGGATGAGCAAGTATCTCAAACAGGTTATTAGGAGAAAGCAGAAAACCTACAAAAATAGAAGAAGGGTTGGATCAGCAAGGGGAGTGGCCTGTTGCAAGTCAGAAAGTGTAACAAAAAAGCAAGAACTGCCAGAAGACAAGCAGCATTGGATCTTGCAAAGGAAATTAAAAACAATAGTAAAAAGTTATTTACCCATATCAGTAAAAAGAAAGTGGGACTGCTAAAATTGATTATAGGATGTAGTTTACGGGTAATCTAGTCATGGTGCGATACCTAAACAAATATTTTGCCTCAGTTCTTAATAAGAGTAATAAAGAATTTGGTGGCTGTAGCGCGTAGCTAATGGAAATGAGGAGAAGCAAGCAGAAAAGACCACTGAGATGAAAGTCAAACTCAAACAGCAAATCAAGGGGCCTGGATAATCACTCCCTGGGAATTAAATTAAATTGCAAACCTAATAACAAGGATTTTTTAAATGAATTTGTAAACTTAAGGATCATACCCTATGACTGTGGATTGCAAATATTGTACCTGCATTTCAGAATGTGAAAAGGTGATTCCAGAAACTATAGGCCTGTTAATTTGACCTCAGTTGTATGCAAGGTCTTAGAACAAATTTTGAAAGAGAAAAGGACCTAGGAAAGGAAATGCACCGTGTTTAATGTACCTGGATTTCAGTAAAGCGCTATACAATTTCACAGAAATTATTAGTGAAATTGGAGAATATGGGGATTAATATGAGACTCAAAAAGGGGTAAAGAACTGAGTGAAGGGGTGACTCCAGTGTGCCATAATGAAAAGTGAACTGTCAGGCTCAGGGGAGGTTACTAATGGAATACCTCAAAGATCACTCTTGCAACGAATCTTATTTAACATTTTCTTTAATGATATTGGCACAAAAAGTGGCAGTGTGCTTATAAAATCTGAGGATGAGACAAAGTTGGGCGGTATTGCGAATACTGGGAAAGACCAGAATATCATACTAGAAGACTTGGATGATGTTGAGAACTGGAGTAACTGAAATGGGATGAAATTTAATAATGCAAAGTACGAGATCATGCATTCAGGAACTAAAAGCAAGAATTTTCATATCAGCTGGGGACAGGTCAATTTGATATAACAGAAGAGGAGAAAGACTTTGGTGTAGAGCAGTGGTTCCCAACCGGTGTGCCACGGAACATTGGTGTGCCGCGACAATCCTCAGGGCTCCCTGGAGCGGCTGCCACTGCCATGAGCAGCGGCCCCAGCCGGGGGGCGTTCCCTGGAGCCAGAGCCATGGGAAACTGCCATATGTAGGGTTACCAGATATCCAGCAAAAGGAGGACATGTCCTCCTTTTTGCCTTTACGTCCTCCATCCAGCAGGCATTATTGAAAAAGTTGATTTTTGTCCAGCTTTTTGCCAGATGCCAGGGCCGCATTTTAAAAGTAGAAGCGCATGCTGCGCACTGCACTGGGGGGAGACATTCCCTGTCGTCTTAGGGGTCTGCACTGAATGCGCACCCTCAACAGGTGCCAGGAAGGGAAGGGAATGGTGGCCAGGCTTGCTCCCTTCCACCACAGCCCCCTGAGCTGGCAGGGAACGTGTTCCAGGGGCGGCCTGCTCCAACGTGCTTTTATTTATTTTTTTTAAGATTGTCACTGCAGCATTCAGCAAAAAGCCAGACAAAAATCAATTTTTTCACAAATGCCTGCCAGGTGCGATGGTGTGGCAGGCATTTGGGGGTGACAGTAGCTGGGGTGGGTGAAGGCGGCCCAGACATGTATATATCCTCCAATGTCCTCCTTTTCATATTTCCCTGTCCTCTTTTCAATGCTTGGTATCTGGTAACCCTAGCCCTATGCAGCCTCGACCGGGAGGTTCGCCAAAGCTGGAGCCATGCGAGGCAGCCCCATGCGACGCTTGCTGGGGCAGGGAGCCTGAGCCCAAGCCGGTGATGCCAGCAAAGCTGCTGGAGGCAGTGGCAGGACCCAACAGGGCCAGCAGGATCCCAGGTGAGGCCTGCAGGAGGCTGTGAAGGCACAAAAAGACCAAGCAGGGTGTGGAGGGCTGGTGCTAGCCCGTGTGGATGGCGGACCCTGGCAAGTCCCTGCAGGGGACCTGGCAGGCAGTGGCAGGGGCGCAGTGAGGTGCCATTGCTATTCTATGCTTCGTGCCACTGCCATGACCCTTCACACCCCAGGCTTCCCCTCCTACCCTCCAGTCTCCAGGGTCCCCCTTGCCACCCCACGTAGCCACTCCTGCCCTCCTTTCCCCTCTTCTCTCTTGCCACCTCTGCCTGCTCCACACCTGACCATCCTTGCCCTCTCTTGCCTCTCCTGCCCTGCTACCCCCTACCACCCTAAGTAGCAGCATTTCAAAAAAACAGGGTGCCCTGTTAATGAATATCCATGAGTTAATTTGAATATTCATGAATTTATAATGCAGGGGTGCCACAACATAATCAAAGGCATCAAGATGTGCCACGGCAGGAAATAGGTTGGGAACCACGGGTATAAAAGGTCATTCACAGGAAGACTTTAAGTTGACAATGTGAACCAGCCATGAAAAATGCTAATGTAATCCTAGAATGCATCAGGCAAGGTATTTCCATTAGAGACAGGGAAAAGTAATAATGATTACTTAAGGGACTGGTGAGATTTCATCTGGAATACTGTGTGCAGTTCTGGTTTTCCATGTTCAAGAAAGATTAATTTAAACTGGAGCAGTTGCAGAGAAGGGCTATTAGGATGATCAGAGGAATGGAAAATCTACCTTACAAAAGGAGACTCAAGTAATTTGGCTTGTTTATCCTAACAAAATGAAGGCTCAGAGGATATATTATTGCTCTCTGTAAATAATAAGCAGGCTAAGCACTGGACAGAGAGAGGAGTTATTTAAGTTAAGGACTAATATTGCTACAAAAACATATGGGTAGGAACCAGTCAGGGGTTAAAGTATAATTTGGTGGGCCCCAGAACCTTCCTAAATTGGCAGGCCCCCCTCATGCTGGTGTGGGCCCCCCTCACACTGGTGTGGGCCCCCTTTCTGAACCCCAGCTACTGCCCCCCACATGCCTGTCCCCTCCACCTACTGCTGCCCACTCACCTACCTCCACCCCAACTACTGCCCCCACACACCTACCCCTAGCCCAGCTCCTGCCCCCCCCCACCCTACCTACTGCTTCTGGCCCCTGTCTAGCCGTTGATGTCCCCCAACCCTTCCCCAACCCCATGCCATGCCACACCACTTTCCCCCGCTGCCCCAGGCCAACCCCCTCCCCCATGCCCTTTGCCTGCTGGGCCAGCTCACCTGCCCCAAATTCCACCCCCCCCCAGGGCCCTCTTACTTCGCCGCAATGCTGAGTGGCCCTGGTCCCAACCCCGACCCAGGCGGAGGCTCTGGCCCTGGGCCAGTTCTAACTGAGCAGGCTCAGAGGTTCTGAGCCTGCTCAGTGAGAACCAGCACAGGGTGAGAGATTTAAAATCTCCCAGCTGGAGCAGCTCCCCTGCCCTCCTGGAATGCGCCAGAATGGCATTCTGGGGTCTGCTATTTTTAGGGCCCCATGTTCAGGGGAGATCATAGAAATAGAAAATTGAACTGCAATGCTGCATTCTGGATCCCACCTTTTTTTAAACAGTGGGCCCCAGAATGCAGCGTTCTGGCTCCATTTTCTATTTTTAGGGGCCACAGAATGCTGAGCACCTAAAAATAGTGGGCCCCAGTACACCATTCTGGTGTGTTCCAGTTTAGTTTAACCCCTGGCTGTGACCAGAATGATCAGCCAACTATATGAACATAGTATGTTGGTGAAGCATCAACAAGGCTTTGTAAAGAGAAATCATGCCTCACCAATCTATTTTAATTCTTTGAGGGTATAAAAAGCATGTAGACAAGAGAGATCTGGGTGTAGTGCACTTGGACTTATAAAAAGCCTTTGACCAGCTCCCTCACCAAAGCTTCTAAACACATTAGCCATCTTGGGATAAGAGGGAAGGCCCTCACTTTGGATTTATTAAAAGTCAGGAAACAAAGATAAGGAAAAAGTGGTCATTTTTCACAGTGGAAAAAAGTAAGCAGCTGGATTTCCCTATACTGGGACCAGTGCTGTTCAGTGCTGTTCATTCATTAATGATCTGGAAACTTTGGCAAAATCTGCAGATCTTATAAAATTACTCAGAATAGTTATGAAGTTCCAAAGGGGCAGCCTTGTCAGTTTAGTTCAGTAAAACAAACAAGGAGTCATGTGGCACTTAAAGACTTTAAAGGTACCTTTAGAGATTTTAGAGTTTTTAAGTGCCACAGGACTCCTTGTTCAAAATAGCTAATTAGCTTTCATCTGAGGAGAGATTTAAAAGACCAGGACTGTTCATTTTAGAAAAGAGGAGACCAAGGAGGTATATGATAGAGATCTACAAAACCATGTGTGGAGAAAGTGAACAAGGAAGTATTATTTCTCCCATCACATAACATAAGAACTTGAGTCACCCAATGAAATTAATGGTCAGAACATTTAAAACAAAAATGAGGTGGTAAATCTTCACACAATGCACTCATGTGGAACTCATTGTTAGAGGATGATGTGAGACCAAAAGTAGAACTGGGTTCAAAAAAAATTATGTAAGTTCATGTAGGATAGATCCATCAATGGCTATTAGCCAAGATGGTCAGAGATGCAACCCTCTGCATGTTCTTAAGTCTTTGACTGTCAGAAGCCAAGATGGGATGACAGGGGATGATGGCTCTATTGATAAGTGCCTGGTCCGTACATTCCTTCGCAAGCACCTGGGCACGGCCACTGTCAAAAGACAGGATACTTGGCTAGATATATTACTGGTCTGACCCAGTATGGCCATTCTTATGTTGAGTGATATGAATAAACCCTTTCCATTTCAATTAATAAGTCTGTCTCTTTTCTTATATTATCAACACTGTTTTATATAACAGGTATTTGTAACAATTTATGAACTTCACTCACATCTTACAGCTTGCAGTTAGGGAGAATTTGTAGGCCCAATTGTGACAGCAAGATTCAGATCTTCATAGGAAAATAAAGGAGGAAATGGTTTTCTTTTTTTAAAGATGCATTTAATTGTAATCTTAACAGCATATGCATTTGATTAATTTCAGTAGCTAACTGGCTAATTATTTGAGTTTGAACTATGTAGCTTGATATAATAATATTCTGAAAATCTAAATGTCATGTTACAACACAATCTCTTTCCTGGTAAGAATAAAGGTCAAGAGTAGGTTCTTCCTGTTCCTTTTGATGTCATAAACAGTCTAATGGATAGTTATTTTAAGCAATGCTGACATCTTTTGTATTTTTAATGAGATCCCAGATCATTAGAACCTTCTCTGTATAAAACAGGAGTGGCCAAACTTATGGAACTCAAGAGCCACAGAAGTTGATTAAGTCTTCGAGAGCCGCAGTGAACCATATAGCCATATACTTTTACATACTAAATTGATTTGCTGACATTCTTCCGTGAGGTGCACCTTTTCATTCAGGAGCCACATGTGGCAGGTGGCTCCCAAGCTGCAGTTTGGCCACGCCTGGTATAAAACAAAGCACCATTGCAATAGCCTACATTCTAAAGACCATATATGTGTTAATTCAGTTCAGCAAAGCTACAACTACAACAGTCAGTACAGAATTGGGATTTCACTCACAAAAGCTCTTGTGATAAATAAATTTGTTAGTCTTTAAAACTGTTACAGCCTGGTCTCCTTGTTTGTAGTTCAGACAAGTTTCTGCGCCTTATCACAGAAGTGTCAAACTCATTCAGTGGGGGGGGGGGCACATCTGAGGGGAGGACACCTATCACAGTCCATGTGTCTGCACAAGTTCCCCAAGACTTTCCCCGGCTATGTTCAGAGCAGCATGGGCTCCCCCTCCCCCTCCCCAAGCCTGTGGGTTCTTCCACATCTTCCCTTTTCCTGCCCCATGGACTCCCCTTCATCACACTTGCTCCCTCACCCCTCTTCTCCTACAGTGCAGATTCCAGACACCCCTTCTCCTGCTTGGCTGCTCCCAGAACCCCTCTCCCAACTGGGCAGTTCCCAGACCCCTCTTTTCCTTCCCTTTTCATTTCTCCTACCGCAGGGGTCTCAAACACACGGCCTGCATGTGGCCCCTAAAGCTATTTCCTGTGGCCTGCAACAACACTGTTGTCACTGATATTTGCAATATCATTGTATGGAAAGGTTTCAGGAGTGCAGCCCTTGAGCTAACATGCTAGTCCTCATGCAGCCCTCATGGTGATTTGAGTTTGAGACCCCTGCCCTACTGCATGGTGGCAGGCAATCAATCTCAGTAACAGACACAGGCAGGCTGGGCTCTCCTACCACCCCACTCACTGTCAGTCATTCACCATGGTGGCCTTTGGTTGGCTGAGTCCTGGCTGCCCTTTCATTGGCTTGTTCCCACCTGGGTCCCCGCCATGTTTTCCTTTTTTATTTGTGATTTGTGCAAAGTGCAGTCAATCAGATTAGCATGCCAACTGCCTGTGAACAGTTGGGAATGGGGGGGATGCAGTGTGGTGGCTCTCTGGGAGCCAAACCAGCCTGCTGTGACTGAGACCGATTGCTTGGCAGACAACAGCAGAGCTGAGCTGGGATTTGCTGGAGTGCTTCTTTTGTTTTCCTGTGCTCTGATTCACTCAAATAATCTGAGTCACAAGTACACTTAACCCTGCTCGCCAGGTGTGTCTTTCTTGTTCTCTGCTACTGCAGAGAGCCTTTTGGGCATGCTATAAGCAGCAGCTTTGTGGGCTGGATCCCTCTCCTAACAGACTAGTGTTGGGCCAGGGGCTGTAAGTTTGAGCCCCCTGCTTTATCAAATTTTTCTTTTAATTTTTCCCCTATTTATTTATTAGTTTACATTTAGTATAATACTCTACTGTATTTATTTTCTTGCTTGGGGGTGGGGGGGGGCTCTCTGCTACTATCTGATTGCATACTTCCAGTTCTAAATGAGGCATGTGATTGACTGGTCAGATTGTGACACTGGCATTCATAACTCTGAGATTCTGCTATAGTTGGCTTACGAAATCAAAAGTAGGTGCTTTTAGTATTACAACAAAAATCACTGGAAAATTAGTACTGTGGCTTCTGTGTATGAAATTTTAACAAAAGAAAAAGAATTATTTTCTGTTTAGCTTTCCATAGCAAACATACCTCCAGGTAAAGAGAAGATATATGGAGGAGAGAAGATAAGTTTGAAAATGGACTTAATTTAAAATAATTTGCTTAATTTCTGATTCTTCCTATGACTACACCTTAGAACAGTGGTACCAAGAGTATACTGCCTTTTCATGGCACATATGAACCTTATTAGCAGTGTGATACAGTGAAAGAGTTCATTTCAAGACACTGCCACAGTAAACAGAGGCTCCATTTTCCTCAGGGGTTAGGCTGCATGTGACTTTATGATAAATTGAACTGGAACTTCGCCGCATCTAGAAGTTTCTATATTCCATGGTCCAATGTTTCACTTTTCCATAAATATCTTAATTGAAATGTACATAGTGTTGTTTTTTTAGCGTCCTGCATTCTACAAGGAAGTCATTTTAATTGACAGAGAAGAAATAAATCAGTACCTTAAATCATCATTTCTGCAATGGAAATGACATCCCTTCAAACTAGGTTCCATGTTATTTCCTTGAGAACATTTCTTATGTTCACAAAAAGTTTTTAGCTTTGTTTCATCTCATTTATTTTGAAAAGAGAGAAAAAAAGCACTCTAAATCCATGCTTTCCCTTTGCACATATCTTTGTAACACCTCTAGTAATGAGGAATATAGGTATATGGAACAATTAATAGAAATGTTGCTGAATTGATAGAACAGGGAGCATTTGTCAGGAAAATGCTAATGATCTTCTCTATTTTCCCTTTCCTACATAAATTCTCAACACAGGATTGGGCCAAAGCAATAAAGGCAAATTAAACATATATATAGATGAATAGAGAGAAACTGCTGAATTATTACACACACACAATTTCTCTAACTGCACTCTTCTTCCATACTCTCTGTGCGTAGTGCAAATGTGGGTATGCACATTATGAGCCCCACTTCACAAATAGGGGAACTGGAGCTTGCAAACAGAGGACTACAAACAGGGGAGTTTGAGAGGGAAGGAGTTAGTACCAGGTACGTCCAAGGTAAGTGATTGCTTGTGTCTTTTTCCCTACAGGTGATTTGCTGACTGTGTGTTTGTGTCTTTTTCCCTACAGGTGATTTGCTTGTGTCTTTCTCCCTACAGGTAATTGCTGTTAGTTGTGGGACTGTGCTTGTGTGATTGAGCGGGGGCTGTTTGCACCATTGTTCCCTGATCACCTTTAATCACCAGCTTCTAGCAGCTTCTAGCAGCCTTGCGATTGGCCTGCCCCTGTGTGACTAACAAGGGCAAGGGCTGACCTAGGCAGAGAAGGCCTTTAAAAGCCACTGCTTGAGCGACCAGAGGACTGCAAACGGGGGTTTGGGGAGGCCAAGATGGTGAAGAGGAGCTGTACTACTGGAGCCAGCACCCTTCCTGTTTCCTTTGCCTTTGTTTGTAGCCAGACAGACTGTCTGCCCATGGATATCTCCACCCAGACCCTGGTGTGGAATTGCAGGGAGTGTAGCCTTAATTTTCCTGCCACTGATGATCAGGCTAGGGAGATGAGCCTATGTGATAGGTGCCTTCTGGTGGCATCTCTTTGGAAACAGGTAGGAGAGTTACAGGAGGAGGTGTCATGACTCAGAGGTATCTATGCCCTGGAAAAGTTCCTTGACAGTGTCCACAATGAGACCTGCAAGGAAGAGGTCCCTATCCCAGTGCCAAGGGCTACTGCCACAGCTCTGGAAACAGACGGGATGCCTATGGCAGAGGCAGGACACTGGCAGCTGGTCACCTCTGGTAGTAGACAGTGCTCCACGCCTGCTCACATCCCACCATCCATTGTGGTGAGGAACCATTTTACGGTGCTGGACAGAGGAGGAGATGCCATCCACCCCAAAGGCTGGGCAGGTCACAGCCACCTCACCTAAGAGGAAACCTAGGGTTGTGGTAATTCGGGACTCACTCCTGAGAGGAACGGAGGCACCCATCTGTCGTCCTGGCAAGGCCTCTAGAGAGGTATGCTGCCTGCCAGGTGCCCATATCCGAGATGTAACGGAGGGATTGTCTAAAATCATCCGTCCCTCAGACTACTACCCCATGCTTCTTATCCATGTGGGTACCAATGGTACTGCGAGAGGTGATCCTCAGCAGATCAAAGGTGACTTCAGGGCTCTGGGAGCAAGGGTGAAGGAGTTTGGAGCACAGGTGGTGTTCTCCTCAACCCTTCCAGTCAAGGCTAGAGGCCTGAGGAGAGACAGATGCATCCCAGAGGTGAATGCCTGGCTGCGAAGATGGTGTGGTCAGGAGGGATTTGGCTTCCTTGACCATGGAGTCCTGTTTCAGGACAGAGGATTGATAGGCAGAGATGGTCTTCACCTGTCCAGGAAGGGGAAGAGTGTGTTTGGGCACAGACTGGCTGACCTAGTGAGGAGGGCTTTAAACTAGGTTCAACGGGGGAAGGAGACCAAAGCCCACAGGTAAGTAACAATGTGGGTGATCTGGGGGAAGGGATGGAACTGGGGGGGGGCTGGGACTGTATCAAAAGCAATAAAAGAGAAGGTAGTTAGAACATGGGGGGGGGAATCAACTAAATGTCTTAAGTGCTCTGCTGAAGCCCCATTACGTGAGGAGAGTGGGGGAGGAGAACTCCAAGAAAAAATGCAAGGAGGTTTATGTAATAGAATTGGAAATCAACATGACAAAGTAGGGCAATCGGCCGAGTATCTTAGGCGCCTATACACTAATGCAAGGAGCCTGGGAAATAAGCAAGAAGAATTGGTAATACTAGCGCAGACAAGGAACTATGATATTATAGGAATAACGGAGATGTGGTGGGATAGTCTGCATGACTGGAGCTCTGCCATGGATGGTTATAAACTGTTCAGGAAGGACAGGCAGGGAAGAAGAGGGGGAGGAGTAGCACTATATATAAAAGAGCTCTATGACTGCTCAGAGCTCCATTATGGAAGTGGAAGCGTGCCAGTAGAAAGTCTGTGGGTTACATTGAGAGGGGAATGCAACAAGGGGGATGTTGTGGTGGGGGTCTGCTATAGACCACCAGACCAGAAGCAGGAGGTGGATGAGTTGTTCTACGGACAACTAGCCGAAGCTTCTAGATCACAGGCCCTGGTGCTGATGGGGGACTTCAATTACCCTGACATCTGCTGGGAGGCCAATATAGCAGTGCATGGGCAATTCAGGAAATTTTTAGAGAGTGTTGGGGACAACTTTCTAGTACAAATGCTAGAGGAACCAACTAGGGACCTTGTACCGCTCGACCTGCTGCTCACAAACAGGGAAGAATTGTTCAGGGAGGTAGAGGTAAATGGCAAGCTAGGCAGTAGTGACCATGACATGGTTGAGTTCAGGATCGTGATTAAAGGGAGGAAGGAAAGAAGCAAAACAAAAATCCTGCACTTCAAAAGAGCAGATTTTGGGTCCCTCAGGGAACTGATGGGCAGGATCCCTTGGGAAGCTAATCTGAAGGGGAAAGGAGGCCAAGAGAGTTGGTTATAATTTAAAGAAACCCTGCTAAGGGCACAGGAAGTTGCCATTCCAATTAGGAGAAAGAACAAACATGTGAGGCAGCCAGAATGGCTTAGCAGGGAACTCTGCTCTGAGCTTAAACATAAAAAAGGAAGCTTACAGGAAGTGGAAGCTTGGTCAGATGACCAAGGAGTCATATAAAGATATTGCTAGGGACTGCAGGGATAAAATCAAAAAGGCCAAAGGACAAATGGAGTTGCGGCTAGCGAGGGATGTAAAGGATAACAAGAAGGGGTTCTGCAACTATGTTAATAACAAGAAGAGGATCAGGAATGGTGTAGGCCTCTTGCTGAATAGGGCAGGCATTCTTGTGACAGAGGATGAAGAAAAAGCTGAAGTGCTCAATGTATTTTTTCTTCAGTTTTCACAGGCAGGGTCAGCTCTCAGCCCACTACCATGGGTGTGGCAGATGGGAGAGAAGAAGAGAGGCCATTGGTGACGGAAGGTCAAGTTAGGGACTGCTTAAAGAAGCTGGATGTGCACAAGTCCATGGGGCCGGACGAACTGCATACAACAGTGCTAAGGGAATTGGCCAATGAGATAGCAGCACTGCTGGCCGTTATCTTTCAAAACTCATGGAGAACGGGGGAGGTGCCAGAGGATTGGAAAAAAGCAAATGTAGTACCTATTTTCAAGAAGGGAAAAAGGAGGATCCGAGGAATTATAGACCAGTCAGCCTCACCTCAATCCCTGGAAAAATTATGGAGCAGATTCTCAAAGACTCCATCCTCAAACACTTAGTGGAAAATAAAGTGATCAGGAACAGTCAGCATGGATTTACCAAGGGTAAATCATGCCTGACCAATCTCATCTCCTTCTATGATCAGATGACTGGCTTTCTGGATGCAGGAAGAACCGCTGATGTGATATACCTTGATTTTTAGCAAGGCTTTTGATACAGTTTCTCACAGCACTCTCATTGGCAAGTTAAGGAAGTATGGGTTGGATAGGTGGACTATAAGATGGATAGAAAACTGGCTAGATCAACAGTTTCGGCGTGTAGGAATCAATGGTTCCATGTCTAGCTGGCAGCCAGTCATGAGTGGTGTGCCTGAGGGGTCGGTCCTGGGGCCGGCTCTGTTCAACATTTTCATCAATGATCTGGATGATGGAATAGACTGCATTCTCAGTAAGTCTGCGGATGACACCAAGCTGGGGGGACCAGTAGACACATTGGAGGGCAAGGACAGGATTCAGGGAGATCTAGACAAATTGGAACAGTGGGCCAATAGAAATCTTATGAGGTTCAATAAGGATAAGTGTAAAATCCTGCATGTGGGACGAAAAAACCCCATGCACTGCTACAGGCTGGGAAACATTCAGCTAAGTAGCAGCAGTGTAGAAAAGGATCTGGGGGTCCTGGTGGATGGGAAGCTAGTTATGAGTCAGCAGTGTGCTCTTGCTGCCAAAAAGGCCAATGGCATACTGGGCTGCATCAAAAGAAGTATTACCAGCAGATCAAGGGATGTGATCATTCCCCTCTATTCTGCACTGGTGAGGCCACATCTAGAATACTGTGTCCAGTTTTGGGCTCCCCACTACAAAAAGGACAGGGACATGCTAGAGAGAGTCCAGCGGAGGGCAACCAAAATGATTAAAGGACTGGAGCACAAGCCCTATGAGGAAAGACTGAAAGTATTAGGCTTATTTAGTCTGCAGAAGAGAAGATTGAGGGGGGATTTGATAGCAACCTTCAACTACTTGAAGGGAGGCTCTAAGGAAGATGGAGCTCAACTGTTCTTGGTAATAACAGAGGACAGAATGAGGAGCAATGGTCTCAAGTTGCGGTTAGGGAGGTCGAGGCTGGATATTAGAAAAAACTTTTTTTACTAGGAGAGTGGTGAAGCCTTGGAATGAGCTGCCAAGGGAGGTGGTGAAATCTCCATCTCTGGAGGTGTTTAAGGCCCGGCTGGACAAAACCATGACTGGAATGGTTTAGTGGGAGTGGTCCTGCCTCTGGCAGGGGTTGGACTAGATGACCTGTGAGGTCCCTTCCAACCCTATCCTTCTATGAATTACAGAGAGGCTTAATGACTTGCCCAGGATCATACAACAAATCAAGGACAGAACCAGAATCGACAACAGGTCTGAGCTGCAGTTTGGTTCAGTCAACCCCATTTCTTCCTTTTATGCCACATCTTGTTTTGAAAGGTGATATCAAACTTCCACAAGGAGTCCTGTGGCACTTAAAGACTAACAGAATTATTTTTTCACATGAGCTTTCATGGGAGAAAATCCCACTTTGTCAGATGGTTTAAAGATGAGGGAACTTACAGAATGGAAAAAATAAATGCAAGGGAGTTTAAAACATGCAATCAGTTCATACAGTAACGGCAAATCAGAGCAGTTGTTAAGGTTCAAACCTTGGGAAGGGTGAAGTCAAATCACCTGTTGTAATAGGAAAAGAAGCCATAGTCTGAATTTAGTCTTGCTTTCACACAGTCTAATTTGCATATTAATTCCCCTTCAGCTGTTTCTCTTTGAAGTCTTGATGTCCCACTGACGTCCCTGAGTACGGTCATTAACAAATCATTTATAGGGTATGTCCACACACAGTCCTTATTTCGAAACAACAGAGGTTGTTTCGAAATAAGGAATGGCATGGCCACACGACGCA
>ML682005.1:43018005-43063721 GCA_007922195.1 Podocnemis expansa
GTGGCCACCTCCCCCGGGGCTGCAGGACCCCCGAGCTGGTGGCGGGTGAGCCGCGGGGCTCGCAACCACTGCCCCCGCTGAGCCCGGGGCCGGAGGGGCTGGCGGGACCCAGCTCCCCGTGGCTGCAGCCGCGCGCCGGAGCCGCTCCGCCAGCTTGGGGGGCAGCAGGGGCGTTAAAGCCCCTGGGGCGCAGTGCCCCGCTGCCTGCTCCTGGCGGGTGCCTGCAGGGGGCTGCGGGCACCCGCCAGGTGAGGCGCGGTGCCTGCAGCCCTTTGCAGGCACCCACGGGGTGCAGTGCGCCTCTGCACTGCACCCTGTGGGTGCCTGCAGCCCCCAGAGGAAGCGAAATAGCAGGTCCACACTGTGGACCTGCTATTTCGCTCCCTTATTTCGAGGACACAGTTTTGTTATTTCGAAACAAGTTATTTCGAAATAACAGGTTTTTCGAAATAAGTTATTTCGAAATAGCTTCTTTCGAAATAACAAAACTGTGTGTAGACATAGCCATAGAGTGATTAGAAAGATGGAAGTGTTCAGCAACTGTTTTTCTGTTTTGTGCTTTCTGATTTCAGTTTTGTGTTCATTTATTCTTTTGCACAGGGATCATCCTGTTTGTCCAATGTATAACATGTCAGGGCATTTCTTGCACATGATGGCATGGATCATATTAGTAGATGAGCAATTGAATAAGCCTTTGATGGGGTGGCTGGCTTGATTAGGACCTATGATGGTATCTTTTGTGCAGATATGTGGGCAAAGTTGGCAATGTGGTTTGTTGCATGGGTGTGTACATGCTTTAATGTTTCTGTTAGGTCTTTAGTTGCTAGTGACTATCTGTTTAAGGTTGGGCGGCTGTCTGTAGGCGAGGAGAGGTCTGTCTTCCAAGGCTTGAGAGAGTGAGGGATCATCTTTTAGGATAGGCTGTAGGTCCTTAATATGCAAATTAGATTGTGAGAAAGTGTGACTAAATCAAGACTATGGCTTCTTTTCCCATTACAGCAGGTAATTTGACTTCACCCTTCCCAGGGTTTGAACCTTAACAACTGCCCTGATTTGCTGTTATGGTATGACCTGATCCCATGTTTTACACTCCCTTGCTTTTTATTTTCTTTCCATTCTGTAAGTTCTCTCATCTTCAAAGCAGCTGACGAAGTGGGATTTTCTCCCACGAAAGCTCATGATAAAAAAAATAAATCTGTTAGTCTTTAAGTGCCACAGGATTCCTTTTGGTTTTTTTTGGTTTTTTTTTTGCTGAACTAGACTAATATGGCTGCCCCTTTGAATCAAACTTACACATGATTTCACATCAAAAATTTGACAAACCAACTTTTAGTCTTTTTTGAAAAAGCCACTTTTCCATTTTTAGGAACTTTTAGACTTTGTTGCACTTTTCTGAGGTGGCCAATATTTTAGTTTGAGAGCCCATTATCAAAAATGGGAGGTCTGTTCTGGTTATGACATGACGAGGGGCAGAACATAATTTGTCTCAGACTGTAGAGCACAGAAGGATCTCCTCCAGATGTATTTCAGCAACGCAAATATCAAGATTTAGGTGAGTCCATCTAGAACATGGCAGCAGTGTGGCACTGACTGATATCGACAGCAAATTTATTTTTGGAGAGCAGCTTACAGCTATTATGATTGGCTTTCTGACAGACACCATGCATCTCTATTTCAATAGACAATGTAAACTATAAAAATCAAGTAGCCTGAGGGATTTGGAACCGTACTTAAATTTTTAATAAGTAGTCTAAAGAACACTTTACAGTATTCATTTACAACTGGACTGAGCAAGCTCGCCGTCACTTAATATGCTTGCCCACTGCTCTGCCAAAAAAGGCCTTTAATGCAGACATCATCTGTGAAAAGAATGGTTTATACTTTGTTTCCTCGTTTCCCATGCTGACTGGATAGGCATTTCTAAATTGTCAGTTCTGACTGTCATATGGACCTGGTGCATTTGCTTTCAGTGCACTGTTATATTCAGTTTATTCATATGTCAGTCAAAAGGTACCTTAAATATATACAGTCCAAAGTTTTCTCCCTCCTGCCTTTCTTCATTTATATTTATTATTCCTGCACCCCAAGTGGCATTTTCTTTGAATAATACAATGAAGGCTTATAGTCCTTTCTTTGTGCTATGCCTCCAGTTGGTGCCCCCTTTGGAAAGCAGAGAACAAGGGTAGCCAATGTGTCAAACATGGCAAAAGCTTTCTATTAAGCAGTCTCACCCCCAAACAAATTTCAGTTCAAAGCTGGGACTGATGGCAATTACAGGTTCTACATGCAGTGTTCCACTGGATGTTAGATGTTGCAGGATGTGTGACAAGCATCCTTCCATTAAAAGGAAAATTAACTTCAACATGCCTT
The DNA here is from genome assembly GCA_007922195.1 of Podocnemis expansa. Lineage (NCBI taxonomy): Eukaryota > Metazoa > Chordata > Testudines > Podocnemididae > Podocnemis > Podocnemis expansa. Next base: position 43,020,376 of record ML682005.1, read on the forward strand.
GTTATAAGACATTTCTATATCTGTATATAAGTGCCTAGTTAGGTAACAGAAACGGTGCCAGTAAGGCAGGACTCAAGAATGTATTGACATTACTGCTTTGTTTTGTAGGTCTAAAGTTTGTTGTTGTTGTACACCATTGCTCCTGTACAGCTCTTTCAATCATCTCTTAAAATAACTCATTTGATTCAAATTAAGTGTGGTCCTTAAAGGTTTTGGAAGCTACCCCTACAGGTCTCTGTTAGGTAATTTTTGGCTCCCTTGGGACAGATTAATCTTGCTTTCCCACCCCTTTGTCCCGTGGGTTAAACAGTGAATTTTTATGAAAATAACACACTATTCTGTTGTCTATTTATAGAATGCAGATGAGAGGGGAGAAAAGAGCCAGCAACAGCTGAAGAAATAAGAGGTTACAATAATGTACTACATTTCCATAAAAATGTTTATGGGAGTGAGCCATTTTCCAACACATACTAAAGTGGGCCTTGTAAAAAGTGTGGGGTAGGGGAGAGGGAAGGAAGAGGAGCTGGGTAACCAATTGCTTTAACAATAGTGTTGTATCTATGGTGAGAAGAGTAAAGATTATGGATAGCCATGGAATTTCTGACATTTCACCTTGGGAAATGTCATTGCCACAAGCATTTCTCTTTCCTGCCTCACTCTTCTGCACAAGATACAAAATCAGAAGAATTGTTATGATTTTAATGGCGTATTGTTAAAACTTGCTACACAAACAATAAAAAACCTCCTTAAGGAATAATAGGCACTTGAGAAGAAGGTACTGAAAACTACATTCAAATACCAATGCTTCTAGCTGCTGTGTAAACAAACACGTCTCACCAACATGACATACCTGCCAAAAATTGACGTTTTCCAAAAAATTAGGCTGGTTTCAAGAAATGAGATTGCAGAACTGACTAGTCAATGTTTCCTGTTCTGTATTCTTAGCCCAGGAATTACACTTTCCAAATTAGCACTCAAATGACACCAAAATATCACAGCACTTCTGACATAGCTAAGAAGTGGAATAGGAAGCAAAATACTACCTGCTGTCCACACTTTTTCCAGTTATGAAAGGCATTCTAGTACCTTCATCCAAACAAACAAGGAATCTTGTGGCACTTAAAGACTAACAAATATATTTATTGCATGAGCTTTCATGGGAGAAAATCCCACTTTGTCAAAGTGTCTGACAAAGCAGGATTTTCTCCCACAAAAACTCATGCAATATATATATTTGTTAGTCTTTAAGTGCCACAAGAGTCCTTGTTTGTTTGTTTGTTTTTTACTGAACTAGACTTGCACGGCTGCCCCTTTGGAGCCTAATACCTTAAAACTCTTTCATCTCATCTCTGATCTGTGCATGTGAATGGTAGATTATTATATGCTTTGTTGATAATTCCCATTCTCCAGGATAGTATAGAATACTGAAAGTTATAAGAAAGTATCACTATGAAATAATAAAGTCTATAATGAATAAATTAAAGAGCATATTATGCACTTTTATTATTACTTTATCTATATAGTTTGGATTGTGGATACAAATGGCAACATTTCAAATGGAATCATTCTAAGCCATTATTATTAACCCTTCCTGTGTCTAGAATAGCATCATGTGATTTTTTGTCATCTGCTTACTTGAGCACTTTTCAATGTCTCTGTGTGCCTTCACTGAATTACCACGTAAAATGTCGAAGTTCATTTTTGGTAACATAGAGAGTATTTACACTTCTGTCTCTCACCAAGACAAGTTGATCTAATAAAAAATATTACTTCACTCTCCTTGCTTACAATTTATGTCACCAGTCAATCCTATATATAAAAAAAATTCCCCTCTCATCCCTATGGGTGGTATGTGTCATCCTCAACCTCAGGTCCTCTACCAGAGGCCTGGGAGTTTGAGGGTTCTGCGCAGTATCTTAGCTGTTCCTAGCACTGCACTCTTCTGGACAGAGAGCTCTGATGTCGTTCCTGGGATCTGTTGGAGCCACTCTCCCAGCTTAGGAGTCACAGCCCAGAGTGCTCCTACCACCACTGGGACCACTTTGGCCTTCACTTTCCACATCCGCTCAAGTTCCTCTTTCAGGCCCTGGTACTTCTCCAGCTTCTCATACTCCTTCTTCCTGATGTTGCTGTCACTTGACACTGCTACATCTATCACCACTGCTGCCTTCTGGTCCTATATATAAAAAATTTAAAATATATATTAAAAGGAACAATACAGGGCTGATGTAGTTAATCAACTAAGCAAGCTGTACAAATGCTCAGTACAGGTTAGGTGCAATGAAGAGGATGAGGCAGCTGGCTTCACAGGCAATTTAGCTACAAACTTAGGCCTATATTGCACATATCAGCAAATATTCATTTTTGTTCTTTCTTATATTTAATCTCCAATGTATGAAGTGTATGTGTTTAACTGCTAATTATAAAATCACTTATAGAAGGAGAGTCTTTGTCTTGTGCATGCAAGTATTTATAAGGTATACCTCAAGTAGGTAGCATGTTATGATATGGTAGTATTTGCAAAATAATGTGACTGAATAAACACTGAATTTTACATGCAGTTGTAGCTGTCAGTCCTAGGATACTAGAGAGAAAAGGGGAGTGATTGGCCCAACTCCTATTAGTAAAAGAGACCAGCTTTCAAGTTCCATTCTCTTACCAATAGAATATGGTCCAATAAAAGATATTATCTCACACAGGGTAGTCTCCTCTAAAAGTGAATTGTAATGCAACATATATGCAAAGAGACAGAGTTAAGGCTGTACATGCAACTGTAACTTTGGGATTGTCTATCTGACTTCCAATTGCTTCATTATGGTGGTATTTTTATATGGTTTATGAAATAAAAATTTAAAAAAATTAAATTCCATAATTTAGAGCTATTTGACTAGACAGCTCAGAAATACCATATTAAATTCCAAAATTTAGAGCTATTTGACTAGACAACTCAGAAATGCCATGTCCCATGCAATGGACTGTATGCAGGAGTAACTCCTTCTCCAGTGCACCCTGAGAAGTCCACAGGAAGGATCCCATCTCCTTCAAATGTTAGAAGTTCTGCATATTTTACTTTACGGATTGCCCAAAGGATCAAGGTCCCCTCTTGGCTCATCCATTGGACATTATCTTTCTCCTTTTACACGTACAGTAGTTATGCATGCACAGTATCATTCCAGTGTTGTTCATATGTCAAGATTGGTGATGTTATTACCAAACAATTATTATGCATTGAGTGCAAATTTCAATACACTCTCCATACACCGTAAGCAAAACCAACTTTCCAGCAGGATACTCAAAGGTACTTTTCTTCCACATGGACAATTTCCATGGCAGATTTATGCTTTTATGGATGATGCTAAAGTTTTTTTTAATAATATGCAAAATATATTTTTTTACACATAGTAAGAAATGTATGAAAGTTTTGGTACAAATTAGAAAGAAAGAAGTCACCTTCAGGCAGAGACCAAGGCTGGAAAATTTCATTCTAAAAATGTAAGACTGTCAGAAAATTAAGAGCTAGGGAGGGAAAAGGTTACAATAGGAACAGTTGTTCTATGTACCAGTCGGGAGTCACTATAGCTTCCACTGGAATGAGGAAGGAAAATTTGTGGCTAAAATTTCAGCTTTCCTGGGATTTTTTGTCACCAATTTCCTTGATGGAATAGAATGCAGTTTTTGTTACTTATTTAAAGAACTTGTTTTTCTCTTTATATTTTGGCAGGAGTGTTTCTAAACATCAAGAACAGCAGCACAAGCCTGAGGAGGTTCAAAAACTGTGAGAGCATTTGCTAATAGTTGTGCCTGATGACTCCTAAATGTTCTTTGATGCACTGAACTAGCTTGAATAGTTTGAGGTCATCTCTACAGCCCCGGACAAAACTAGGGGAGAGTAAGAGGAAAAGGAAAAGGTGGGATAGTGAATGTTATCCCAATGCACTAATCACTGAGAGTTAAACATCCTGTTTTTATCATCTCTGGCTGTGAAACAGTGAGACCAAAGCCACTGCAGAAAATTGGTACCCATTCTTTTCAAATTTCAAATGACGTATTAAAATTTTTCAGACAAGCAATCAGATTGGGAATCCCACCTCATAGCTATGAACCCAGAGATGTGTTAAAGGGGACTTCTAAGGGCCTCTTAGTAGTAGTCTTTCACCAAATTGAAGTGCAGATTTGCAGAGAATTCCCTGCCTGGGATGTGCATCATCCCCTCTCTCAATAAACTAAAATCATCCCTGCCAGAGATGGTTTATCTCTGGAGCTCATAAAATAATTTGAAGAACATTTATTTATTTATTGCTTTTTGACTGACCAGCTTTCAACAAATGTCAGGAAATCCCAGTGCACACTCCCCTGGAAGGGCTTCATTTTCCTTACCATACCAGATCCTCCCCACACTCTCTCTCCCACCACTGAAGCTGTACAGTGCATATCAGTGTATTTGGTATGCTGCTTTCTCCCAATGCACTTCAAAAAGCCAAATTAGCATTAAGAATGTGAAGAAAATGCACTCTACAGTAAGTGCCCTAACCACATGCCATTCACCAACTGCAGAATGCAGGAAACAAACAGTGCACAGTGGCAAGGGGGGGAAGCAATCAGTTACAATTTCCATTATAAGGCAGGGAGTCTTGTGCTGAATAAATGATGAAGTTATCTAGTCACCCATGATAATGGCCGGACATTGGTTACATTTGAGAGGCAAGTCAAGGCCATCCCATATTGGAGAATAATGGCACGGCAGGTCAAAGGAATCACAGTCTACAGAGCAGTGGTGCTAGAAGGGGAGGTAAAGAACAGAGTGAGACTGGCTCTCTGATGCTGCTTAAATTAAGGCCTTTTCTACATTACAGAGTTTTGTGGGTACACATTACACTGGTGTACAGCCACTGTGGTCATTAAATTATTGTTGCATGTCTTCACTATGCTCTTTGTGTCAGTGAAGGGCCTTTACTCTGCTATCCCACTGTGCAACTGCACTCAGGGTACTTTAGGAAGGGTTTGCAATGCCTCATGGGGCAGGCAAAGTCACAGGATGAAGGTTTCTGAATCCCATTGTTCAATGAGCAGTCTATTAAATTGAGCAAAAAAAAAAAAAAAAAAAAACCAAGGAGTCATGTGGCACTTAAAGACTAACAGATTTATTTCTTGCATGAGCTTTCGTGGGAGAAAATCCCACTTCGTCTGATGCTTCAAAGATGGGGGAACTTACAGAATGGAATGAAAATAAATGAATTTTCATTATTATTTTCATTCCATTCTGTACATTCCCCCCTCTTCAAAGCATCTGACAAAGTGGGATTTTCTCCCATGAAAGCTCATGCAAGAAATAAATCTGTTAGCCTTTAAGGCTGTATTCACACACAGGCATTATTTCAATACAAGTTGTGTCAAAACAACTTGTATCGAAATAATGCCTTATTTTGAAATAACTTAATTCGAATTAACAGTTTGTTAATTAGAATTAAGGAAAAAAGCTCAAAGCGAAATAGCAGTTTCAGGCAACAGTTATTTCGAAACAAGTCACTGTTGTTTCGAAACAACATGTTCGGACAGCATTGTTTTGAAACAATCATTTCGAAACAACGTTGTTTCATCCCCATATGAGGTTTAAGTTGTTTCGAAACAATGGGTTCCGGCGTTTTGAAACAACCGTGCGGCGTGTGAACTGGGTATTTCTTATTTCGAAACAACCTCTGTTCTTTTGAAATAAGAGTGCTGTGTGAACACAGCCTAAGTGCCACACGACTCCTTGATTTATTTGCTGGATTAGACTAACACAGCTGCCCCTTTGGAAATTATTAAATTGAGAGCTGCTTTTCAACTGCCCTCTCATGCAAACTGCCATTGTTGAACACTGTCACAAGAAGCACACATCAGTATGTGCATGGGCAGAATGTGTGTGTTTGAGAGCGAGAGAGAGAGAATGTGTGTTAGGGGACAGTGACTGTGTCTGCACACTGTCTCTTCTGGACAGCAATCAGCAGCAACCACTCTTAAGGCAGAAGCTAGTGCACACAAAACTGGTGTCCCCTAGCTCTTCCCATCCCAGCTCAGTGGAAACCTGTGTCCTGGTAGGGGGCATTCCAGCATCAGCCCCCCACCTCCATCCCTGGCTCTGCACAGCACATCAGACGTCCCTCTCCGAGCAGCATTCCACGCTACCCCATGCCTGCTGTAGGAGAGCAGGATTGATTCCCAACCCCTCAAAAGTTCTTCCACAGCCTTGACTCTCCACAAACCAAGGAGAATGATCCACTTCCTCCCCTATAGTCCAGTCTGGAGTATCTTTCCTATCAGGAGTCAGCACATTCAGCCGGGCAGTAACTGGGTGAGCTTTCCACATTGAGCAAGTTCAGATCATCCTGGGGCTTTGAAAGAGGAAGAGATGGATCTTGCCTGTGTAGCTGGAATGCAGGGCAATGCAGCGAAGTTCAAAACAGTGAGCAGAGCACTCAGAATGGCATTGTGGGGTAGTGTCTAGAGCCCAGTTGTAGCACACAGTATCTACATGGATGCTTTGTCACTCTAACTTTGCCACAAAAAGCTCTATGTCTCTTCTCAAGATGGTTTTATTTTGTCACCAAAGTGGGGAATTTTTGTTGGTGGGGTTGTATTGTGTATTGTAATGTATACGTCACACTAGCTGACTTTTATTGACAAGTCTGTAGTGTGTACCAGCCCTAATGCAGCCTATGCTAGTTGATACAGAAGAATGCTTGGACACCCGTGCTTATTGTTCAAAAAAGATCAGATTGGTACCATTGCCTTTAAACGATACTCCCGTTTGATTTATTTTCCATCATGAGTCATGCCAGCAGAGATTTACAACTATACAAATGAAAGGCCTACCTGTGGCTTACATGGCCATTATTACATCTTTCATCTAGAGCAATGTATATGGTGCAGTGGTCATGGGGTAAAGCCATCCTATACTCATTGGCCCAGGCTCCCAGCCAGTGTAAATCAACTGAGATCCTGGTGCAGCACACTTTATATGCATATATCAACTAGAGAAATATATGTATTAAAATATTAGGTTAGTGCCTCCCTTTACAGAATCCCTGACCATTTTTCCAGAGATTCCCACAGGATATACATACAGCCTTTTATCACAATCCTTGATGGATGCAAGAGAGTTCTGTTAAGTTACTCACATTAGCTCCATCAAGGGCATGATGGTGAACCCCCCCCCCACCCTCAGAGAAGAATAAATCAGCCTTCCAATTGATCCCTTCCACTCCACCAAATGGATTGGCTTATTGATTGGGAAATATATTTTTTTTTGAGTCACTGCATTGTGCTACATCCATTTTGCTGCTTCCAATTGTTTTTCCCTGCATGACATCAGGAGTCAATGTGATACAATATGCACTTGACCCAAATATTAATCAATGGGCCAATGTAACAGACATGTAAAGAATCATTGATCATGCCCAACAAAGTGTTTACATTTTAGAGTGAAGTGAGCACTTTGAATTACTCATGGCCTACACCAAGGAATGAGTCAATATCTGCAGCCTTAATTAGGAGTAATGCCTTCATAGCTAAGTAAGAAATACGACCGCAATTTCCTGTGTAAGTGGCTTGGGACTAACACACATTATATGGGCAACTTTACTGAACTAGAGTGCTCAACATTGTGTGGTCCTTTTTACCAAATACATAAACTCTTGTCTTATATCATATTCATTCCAGATAATCATGGATGAAAGAAAAGGGCAGCAAATACCTCCTGCTGGACATATAATTTTGTTGCATGGATGGATGCTTTCTTTATTCCTGAACATTTTTATTTTTGCATCTCTCTGTGAATTCAGTGATCCTGAAAGTGAAAGGCTACCAAAAGCACTGACTATGGTATGAGGCAGGCAAGTACCATACATGCTGTCCACAGGCACAGGAACGTTACCTAAGCATTTCAGTCCAGACTTATAACGTCCACCTTCTCGTTCAGCACTAGAATTTATGCGAGTTGAAACTGATTTTTGTGAATGTTTATATCCACTAAGAGGAACTCATTATTATACACTTTTTATACTGGAGGAGCATCTAAGGTCCTAGTGACTCTGACCCTGTGGTACTAGTAGGGGCTGTAAAATGCATGCCCTGAAGCAAATAGCTTATGGTCTAGAGCAGCAGTTCTCAACCACTATGTTGGGACACATTACTGTGCTGCCACACAGCGGTAAGTGTGTTGTGGAGAACTGGTGAGGGGGCTGGATTCAGCCTGGGGAAGGTGGGATGGTGTGTCCTGTAGAGTTGTACTCACTGCCAAGCATTTCTCGACGCGCAAAAGATTGAGAGCCAGTGGTCTAGGTTACAATAGAAAATAAGAGGTATACAAAGCCAAGTAAGTGAAGGGTAGGATTGGCTTCAGAGATTTCCCAAATGCTGATGCACAACTTCTCTGATTTTTTTTTGTTTCCTCCTTTCTTCAGTCAGCTTCTTCAGTCATCCTTCAATTTTCCATAGCTTTATCACTGCCTGCCATACCTTCCCTCCAAGCCACAGCTCAAAGTTGGGAAAAAAAGGGGTGAGGGGGGCTTTCAATTTTTCATAATGGCTTCAGTACGAGAGCTTAGGAATGAGTCCAGGTCTATACCATGGCATGATTTTGGTGGCAATTGAAGGGTGATACACAAAGTACTTAAAATACCTTGTGTATCTTCTTCCAGTTGCCTCCTGCCTACTTACCGTGGTATTTTGAGTAGCCTGAGTCAGAGAGAAACCTTTTCCCTCTGACTCAGTGCAACTCTTTCTACAGGGGTGATTTTCATAGAATCATAGAATCATAGGGTTGGAAGGGACCCCACGAGGTCATCTAGTCCAACCCCCTGCCAAAAAAAGCAGGACCACTCCCATTAGATCATCCCAGTCAGGGTTTTGTCCAGCTGGGCCTTGAACACCTCCAGAGATGGAGATTCCACCACCTCCCTAGGCAGCTTATTCCAATGCTTCACCACTTGCCTAGTAAGGAAGTTTCTCCTAATATCCAGCCTGGACTGCCCCAGCTGTAACTTGAAACCATTGCTTCTCGTTCTGCCCTCTGTTATTACCAAGAACAGTCGAGCTCCATCCTCCTTGGAGCAACCTTTCAAGTAGTTGAAGGTTGCTATCAAATCTCCCCTCAATCTTCTCTTCTGCAGGCTAAATAAGCCTAGTTCCTTCAGTCTTTCTTCATAGGGCTTGTGCTCCAGCCCTTTGATCATTTTGGTTGCCCTCCTCTGGACTCTCTCTAATTTGTCCATGTCCTTTTTGTAGTGGGGAGCCCAAAACTGGACACAGTATTCCAGATGTGGCCTCACTAGTGCAGAATAGAGGGGAATGATCACATCCCTCGATCTGCTGGCAACACTTCTTCTGATGCAGCCCAGTATGCCATTGGCCTTTCTGGCAGCAAGCGCACACTGCTGACTCATATCCAGCTTCCCATCCACCATGACTCCCAGGTCCTTCTCTCCAGTGCTGCTATTTAGCTGATCACTCCCCAGCCTGTAGCAGTACATGGGGTTTTTTTGTCCCAAGTGTAGGATTTTACACTTGTCCTTGTTAAACCTCATGAGATTCCTCTTGGCCTACTGCTCCAATTTGTCTAGGTCTCCCTGAAGCCTGTCCCTGCCCTCCAGGGTGTCTACCGTTCCCCCCAGTTTGGTATCATCTGCAAACTTACTAAGTGTGCAATCTATCCCATCATCCAGATCATTAATGATAACATTGAACAGAACTGGCCCCAGGACCGAGCCCTGGGGCACACCAATTTTAGTGGATTGGCTTCCTGGTGGCTGAGCGGGTCTTCGCAGAACTACTCAGTTGATCAGGGAGATTGATCTGATGTCACCAAATTTGCTACCATCAGTAAGGACAAGCAGTGAGTCTGTCAGATATCTGAATTAACTGTTCTTTGGGGCTTTTTGCCCCTTCAGCATTTCATTCCATTGTATAAGTTTGGAAAAATCACATTTATTTAAGCACAAGCAATAGCAAGAATACATTTATGGTATATATAATTTTTCGTCAATGAAAAGAGTGTTGCTGGGGAAAAGATGCAAGAACTCAGTTTCTCTCTACTTTTGCTCTTGTTACACTCTGCTTCAACACTCAGCAATACTTACTGTTCTAACCTCAATGCACCAGTTGACACCCTTGTGCTTAACTCCTTCTCATTCACACTTTCCAAGCTGAAGACTTTTTTTGATATTGTAAACGAGAGGCGCCATCTAATTTCCAGTATTCTAGAGACATCAGTTGGTCAGCTAGTCTATATAAACTCTGCAAAATCCAGGCATTTCCTAAATCATAACTGTCCCTGGGAGCATTGTGCCCCTTCCTTTCACGTGAGGCCCTAGAACTTGTGAGACTGTTAGGCCATGTCTGCTCTAGGAAAAGTTAGTTTGAATTTGTTAATTTGAACTAATAAGTTTGAGGTTAGTTTGAAGTAAACTCAAACTTATTAGTTTGAATTAACAACATGAACTAATTTGAACTAACGTTAGTTCAAATTAGTCCACTTTGTTAATTAGAATAAACTGGCCTTAGTTTGAGTTTATTAAATTCAAACTTAGGGTTAATCCTTGTCTACATTATCCTTAGTTAGAACTAACGATTGAACTAAGGGCTTACGTTGAACTAACCGGCAGGTCTTACTAGTTCAAACTAAGCTTTCAGTAGTTCAAATTAAGGAATTCCTTAGTTCAAGCTAATCAAAGCATAATATAGACAGGTACTAAGTTAGTTTGAATTAAGCCTCCTTAATTCGAACTAACTTGCAAATGTAAACATACCCTTAAAGCCACAGAGTTGAGAACTATCTGATTTCCAAAGATGCTGAGTGGGATTTCAGCAAAGAGCTCTCGTGGGGAATCAGTGAGAGATAGACCTGGGTAGCACTGATATTTTGATAGAGAATTAGATCTGATGGTATAATGACTGTACGCTGCTCTTTAATTTTATTTTTTGTTCTCTTAATTTATGCTAGGGGTCCCTCACGCCTTAAATTCTCCCCTACTTTATGCTTTCATACATCCAGAGAAATAAAATTCAACCTTCTCCAAATTGTTTCTAACTTAAATCATCATGTGGATTTGACTGGGATCAAGACTTGAACTGGCTTAGATATTTAACATCTGGTTTATTTAACAAATGAAGAAAGCTCCCGCTCCCTCTCCTTCTCCCAGTCCCTTCTGTTCTCTTCTTTCACTCATTCTCCTTAATAACAGAATTGTTTTCTAAGTAGATTTGATAGGCTGCCAGGATCCTTAGATTTTCTTGTTTCTCATTTTCACCACTCGGGAAAAATTCTTGTAATGAACTGCCCTGAGGCATCTACCATTATTTGGAACCCAGTCATCTCTTGCATTTTCTCAATAAATCAAATCTCTCTTCTCAGTCTTTATCCACATCTAAATTAAGTGATTCAGGTCTTTATAGAAAAAAGAATGTCATAAATTCTGAGGACCCAGATTTTAAGCACCTAAATTAAGGTGTCCTGTCTCACATTGCTAAATATCCATATGATAGGTAGGCTTGGTACTACTTGTTTCACTAATTTTATCATTGAAAGGCTCTAAATTTGAAAATTGTGCTTGTAATTTTCCAGACTTGTCTTTTTATATGAAGTCAATAGGTGTGTGTTCCTCTACTGGCTTAAGTGCAGTTGCTCAAACATTAATGGCCGACATAGACTGATTCTTGGAATCATGCATTAAAAGGGGCAACAAGGTTTTTCTTTGTTAGGCGTTAGACAGAGATACACAGATGTGAAACTACACAGGAGCAGTGTCAAGAAAACCATTTTACCCATCTGGCAGCTGAACACACCAAAAGGCTTTTTTTAAACAATTGAAAGCCAATTTTAAACAAGCCTGAGGATCACTGGTTAACACACGAGGCAGGTGTAGATCTGAACATTCTCCAGACAAGCTAATTGATTAAGAAAAGTCATTATTCAAATCCCTTGAGTTTATGCCTTGGAGACCTGAGGAGTTTAAAAGCATATCAGGTTTCTAAGAGCTTGATTCTGGCCTGTATTTCAAAGTACATCAAATGCTGCTGTACCTCAACTGGGTATATGATACATACAGCCAACAGGCAGGTCTGGATTAAGGCAGTCAGGGGCTGTATGCACACCCCCCATAGGCAATCCAACTTTGCCCTTCAACAGAGTTGGGATGGACATGTCAGTGGACCCGTACAGGAGCCATCTCTGCTGGGGGCCCATTGTCATTCCTCCCACACCCGGGACTCCATCTTAAGTCTGCTGACACTCACCCCAGATGAAGGCAACCTCATCCTCTACCTGTCTGCAGGGCTGGATCAAGGCCCAGGGGGCCTGGGGCTGTCCACCCTTTTGGGCCCTCTGTTGCCTCCCTGCATGCTCCCTGGCCGGTGCTGCAGAAAGGATAGGATGGGGGTGTCCTGCAGCCAACATTGCTGCATGAGGGGATTGCACTGCTGTAGGGTTGGGCATGGGGTGTGCTGCTGTGGGGGCACAGGCCTGCACAAGCCAGTGCTGATCTGAGGGTAGGGAGGGATGGGTCAGAGGCTGCAGTACTCCTGCCCTACTCTCAGGCTGGCTGGTGAGCAGAGCAGCAAGCAAAGGGGCTAGGGAGGCAGGCTGAAGGCAAGCGGCAGCTCACCAATCAGGCTAGCGAGGCCAGATTTTGGGGGGGGGGCATAGGGTCTGCCTTCAGGTCAGGATCAGGGGCTGCAGCCCCTAAAGCCCCTGCCTTACTCTGGCCCTACCTTCCTGGCTAGAAAACCCATCCTAGCAGAGCATGGGGTGGTCTTCCCACGATAAAGCTCACAGGTAAACTGGTGTTGACGGAACTTCAGAACTGTGGCGACTGGTGTTAAAACTGGACTTGGACAAAAAGAGTTCACAAATGTATGGATGGATACAATCTTGCACTGCCCACTTGGGAAATGGATACAATGACCTAACAGGTTTTTTTCTATCTCTAATCTTTATTATGCCCATCAACACTGGCTAAGGGCAAAACTGGATGTTTTAGCTGAAATGACAAATGCAGTTTTGCTCTCTTGCCAAGGAGTTACTGCTTCTGGCTCTCTACAGCTGTTGTAACCAAATACTGCCTCAATTCTGATTCAAAAGGTTATCTTTGCTATCATACCATCTAAAATCTCAGATTCTGAAAAATGAAAGCTTAAATTTTGCAGGAACTAATGAAAACATGAAAGATGCTTAACTGTTGTTTGGCCTGATAGAACCCTGGCTTACTTCATGCCCTGATTGACGTTTAAATGTCTGTTTTGCATACATGAGTATATCATTTGTAGAGATTTTATAGAGGTACTGTGTTTTCAATTGCTGTGTGACAAGTGCAGAACACATCTAGTCTTATACAATAACTTTGCTATCCATAAGTGCTTTCCTTAAAAAATTGGTACCATCCATCTTCCAGTTACAAGACAAATTGACAACCCATTCTGTTACTGTCAGAAATGAAGGACTGTATTTTTACCTCAAAACACAGGGAGTGGAATATATAAACCCTCAGGCATCAAGATGAAATAGTATCCCCTTCTTTGTTCGATACTGAACAAGGTATCAGAATATGATATTATATACCCAAAAAATGTGTTTAGTGATTTTTGAGTGACAGGTTTTTCAGCAAAAGTGTGTCACTTTCCCATAATGGTTAAGAGAAATTAGGATCAAGAAAAGTAATGCATCAAAAAGTTTAGTTTGGACTAGACAGATGTGAGTCTCTTGAAAATCCGCTCCTGGTAACTAAGGAGCTGAGATGACAACCTCCCCCGACTCCCAGGGGAAAAAAAAGCCCTCTTGAGGATGAAGGATATGGGCTGAGGCAATCTGGGAGCCTAGAGCCGAAGCAGTGAAATCAGAGGTCTAGTTAGGAAGGAACTGATGGTTCTGGAAGGACTGTGGGAAGGAATTAGGAACAAAAGGATGGGGAGGAAGAGGTTACAAACTGATAGCTCCTCCAGAAACACTGAGCCTCCTGCATTCAGCTCAATGCAGGGCAGAGGGTGAAGGGCTGGTATGGGTTTTGGGGTCCCAGAGGTAAAGCAGAAGGCCTGGGAGAAGGAATCTAGAGGTAAGAGAGGAAAAAGTGGCTAAATATGTAGTTGGAAAAGGCCTGGGGCCTGAAGGCCAGAATAGGTGGCATGACAGAGGGGAAGCCACATGGCTGAAGAGAAGATGCACTTCAGGGAGCTCATTCTAGGGGACAAAATAGGAAGTATGGAAGTTGGGGTGTCATCCAGCTATAGGGAGGCATGGTATATTGGGGGCTGGTACTTGCTGGACAACGTGATGCCAGTTACCCTCTCTCTGGGCTCCTGTCCCAGGGGGCTGGCTGGGTTTGGCTTCCCACCGCAAGCTCTGGTTGCAGTGCTCTCAGGATTGCCACAACCCTCCTGATGGAAAGGGTTTTCTAGGCCAAATGCGTGGGAGTGGTATTGTGATTGGTCACATGTTGTCAGAGTGTCACTCACTCAAATTTGACCCAGCTAGCCTCACCATCATCATGAGGGGAGGGCAGCTAGAACAAAAATGAGCAGTACAGCTATTCATCAAGGCACAGCACAGAGAGTGGGGAGCCAAGCCCAGCCAGCACCATAACCCTTTCACACGTTGTGGAGGCCACATGTTGGGTCACTAATAACAAGTTGAGAAAAACTGAGAAAAATGGTTCTTAATAGCTCAATAGCCTGTCTCCAAAAACGGACAACAGCTGCTGTTTCAGAGGAAGGTGTAGAAAACCTGGAACATACAAATGTGGGAAAATCTGCCTCTAATGAAAGTCTTATTTTAATCCCTTCTATTAATTTACAAACTTAAACTTGAGGTTTTATATCACTTTACATACTCCATTTTTAGCATTAGCCATTGTAACTTTGGGTAGTCCTTGTTATCTATATAAATGTCAAATCTCTCTTTGACACTTGTTAAGTTACAGGCCTCAGTGATATCTTTCAACAATGAGTTCCAAGGCCTAATTACATGTTGTGTGGATAGAGTACATAATTTCATCAGTTTTCAGTTTGCCGCCTTTCAGATTCATTGAAGGTCTCCTTGTTCTTGTGAAACACAGGGCACAGATGGTCATGATCTACCTTCATTACAACATTCATTATTTTATACACTTATTTGCATCCTTTCTAAGGTCAATCCTTTCAGTGTCTCTTCCTATGAGTTTTGTCCCATGCTGTTAACCACTGTGGGCACCTTTTCTTAACCCCTTCTAATTCTACAATATATTTTTTGAAAAGGGGTGATCTAGAGTATGATAGTGATGAGGCTGCACAATTGATTTAATATAATGGCATAATATATTTGTGTAGTATTGCCCATGGCATTCCTTATGAATCCTAACACCTTGTTGAGAAAACAATACTGGAATGTTACATCAGTATTAACCATTGTTATGGGAGGGCGCTATAAAGGACAGATGTCTACATATGTAATAGCGAACAGAGTGCTGAACAAAATGTACTAAGAATATGCAGCATTGTTCTCAGGATCTGTATAGGACCAATAAAACTTGCAGTTGTTGAACACTGTAAATGTATTTTTTTTCTATATAGTTCCTTAAATAGAGATTTTAATACCTTTTTATTACTACCAGAGCATTTCCTACACACATAGGTATATGCACATATGTGCACACATACAAATTTGATCAGTATCCTAATCTATTTTCAGAAAAATTTCTTAAAGGTACAGAAGGAGAGGAGTAAATTAACACAATACAATAAAATTATATTAAAGTTAAAAGAAGAAAGTGCTTATGACTGAGGAAATATGAATTTACATTGAATGATTGGATTTATTTTTAAATGTCATTCAAGTTAGTATGAATGTAGCAAGTCAATTAGATAGCATTAAATTTCAAGCCTGGCAGATTTTTTAACTATTCAGTATTAGCACTGCATCTGATGTTTATTGTGTTGCACAAGAAATGTCTTGGAAAGGCTGTTGAATCAAGGAATTAAATGAAACCTACACTGGCAATAATCTAGCAGGTCTTTTGGTAGAGCTCAATAGCATTTTTATATTATTCACTACTATAAAAAGCTAAACATACACAGAACACAAGACTATACGTTTAAAAAAAACTGTGGTAGTTTTGGCATTTATAGCTGGATAGCAGTGGAAGATAATGAGTAGTTTGATACCGTGGAAATCGTAACTATGAAATATATAACAATAGAACCCTGTCAAGATGGAATATATATCATAAAATATTGGAGGATAATTCAAGTCTGAAATAAAATCTGCTTTTCATTTCAAGTGTTGAGCCTATGTAAGTTATAACTTATGTAGATATTGCTCATGTGGGAAATAATGACAAATTTAGAATACCACATGGGAAAAAAATTTTACACAGGAAGAACATGAAAGACCTTATGTCCTTTTTCCTCCTTCCCCCACTGACTATAAGATGGAAAACTACTACTCTCAGTAAAATATGTTCACAGCATATAGAAGAAAGCATATTGGAATTGTTAAGGACAATGTCTGCTAGAGACACTAACAATGGTACGAAGAAAGCAAGCCATTTCTTTCAGTCGCACAAACAAAAATGATTAGCACATGATTACCTGGAAAAAGCTACCAGTCCTACTCATTGAAAACTAGTCTGGGTTGAGGCAGAAAATGATGTTACGCAAAGTGCTTCATTGTGGCCTATGTCAATCTTGACGTCTTTCCTTTGGGGTAAAGGTGTCATTATTGCCTTTTATGTAGTATTCAATGCTATGGGAAATGGATTTGAGAACAGACGGATCTTGGAGGAAAGGCGAACTGTCCCCGAATTGAAAAGTTGAGACCGTATGTCATATGAATAATGTTTTTTATTCTCTTTATGAAAGTCCTACTCTGGGTCAAAGTTCAGAGTTTCCCATTATCCTGTTTCAGCGTTATCGTAACTGTGGTAAGAAAATATCTGAATGAAAAGCTACTAGTATCTTTTTTTTTTTTTCTACTGATAAAACACAACAGCTCCAGGGGAAAAAAAAGAAAGAAAGCAATTCTCTCCATTCTTTCATTTTCCTGCTACAGCAAACTTTGTACTCACTTCCTTCCTCATCTCCTGAGGCAATCTATTTCCTTGTGAAATGTACCAGGGTAGAAATGTTAAAAACTAGAATGGCTAGAGCAATTGGAGCTCTGGATACTGAGTACTCGTAATAACCACCCTCTGAGTGCTTCAGATTGGGCACCCAAAAATAGAGGCACCAAATCTTTTAAAAGGTAGATGTCACGTGTTCATCTGCCAACTCAGAGGAGCAAGAAGCACTGGTCTCAGTTATCTAGGGGCAGCTCCTATCAATATCCTAGGCTTCCATACACAGAAGTGAAAGTATACTGTTGGCCAGCTTTTTAAGCAGTGTTGAAAATGGCTTTTTATTGCTTCCTTCCACCATAAGCAACATCACAGACTTTCCACTAGTGCTGTTTCTTTTTGGCAATATCTAAAGATTACTTTCTTTCATCCTGATGGTAAATCATACATGGCCCCAATAATTGATCCAAAAACAAATGAAGAGCACTAGTTTTAAAACAGCTTTGTAGAAAATAAATTCTTTCAAGAACATCATTGAGGGAGGTTACTGCTAGAGCAGAGATGAAAGAGCTCACTCTACATGCAAGCCAAATCACTCCAGCAGGGCTTTTGTTTTTCTCCCAGATAACCCAAAGAACAGTCTGGATAACAGCTTCAACTAACCAAATCAAGCATCCAACTTTGCGCTTGCAAATATCTTATTACATTGAACCATGATTTACTCAGGCCAACTTCCAAATTTTGGCTTACTGCTCACAAACAGGCAAAAACTATAACCATGTATCTGTATGTTGGACAGCAGCAAACTATGATACATTCCAATCTAGTCAGATTATTTTTTCTAGACGCACACATAATCTGCTTTGATTTGCTGTTACAGTGCGAACTGATCCCATGACTTACACGTCCCTTCATTTTATTTCCTCCCATTCTACAAATACCCCCATCTTCAAATCGTCTGAAGAAGTGGGATTTTCTCCCATGAAAGCTCATGCAATAAATAAATTTGTTAGTCTTTAAGTGCCACAGGACTCTTTGTTTCATATAATCTCTGTGTGCGTACACACACTTAAGTGCCATTGCCTGGGCAAGGAACATTTGTGTAAAATAATGCTGACTGTGTCCCCTAATGTCTTCATACCCACTTTCACAGACGGCCAAAAGGATAACCTCACCAGCACATGTGAGGAACACAGCACTGAAGGAAAGCACAGCTGTCCTGTGTTACCCCAGCTGAGCACAGATTTTTCTAAGGTTTGCAATTCTGCAGCATCTTCTGTCTAGCATAGGTATTATCAGGCAGCTATCTCCATTGCCTCTAAATGGCAGTGTTTTCCTTTCAAGGTTATCAAAGCACTTTACAAACATTAATCACGCCTCACCCCATAATATCATTCCTATTCTATATTTCAGGAAACTAAAGCATCCAGAAGCTCTGGTTCTGGTGAAAAACCAGTTTAACTTCATTAGTGGTTGCCATGATGGGTCATGTTGACTGGAAGTTGGCAATTTTAACATCTTTTCTTCCAATTCTTCTATGAGCTAGGCTAGGCTAGACAGTGGTTCAAATGCTATAGGCCAGAATACACTAGCACCTCACATTGCTTGCTTCAGTGGAGAAGCATGAATAATGCTAGAGCAAATGTTTTTAATGCTAGGTTTTCAGATGCAGAGGTTTAACTGAATACATATTTATTTACAGAAGGGAGTGTTGAAGGAAAGAACTTCTTTCCAGAGTCACATTTTCAAGCAGAAAGGATTTTTAGTCATTATCTTGACTTCTAGGTACACACTGCATTTTCCATCCACCAAACTTTGGCATGTTATGTCCTCATAGGGTTGGAAACTTTAAACAAAAATTACTTTGTTTCATTCTGCAGAACTAACCTATGTCTCAGACTCAGTTATAATTGAACAAAGATGTATCATAAGCAAAGACAAGCCCCAGATCTGTGTGAATAGCTTTTGTACAGCATCAGCAAGGGCGAAGGGTATCCTAAATTAGCAACTTTCTTTTTATGCCTGACCTGGAACATTGTCATTGAAACATTTTTTTGCCTTTTGTTTTTTCCCAACAGCTCAGTCAAAAATGATTACAAAGATTTTGTTCTTTTCCCAGGGCCACTGGTTTTTCTCTGGTACCTGTGGTTTTGTTTTGTTTTTTTTTGTTTGTTTGTTTTTTAACGACTTAATTTAATTTAAAGCCTTTAAAAATGACTTGTTTCTTCTCCCAGAGAACAGTATATCCAAAAAGATTCTGTCTGAGAGCTGAGCTCTGTACACTGTGGCAGCAAACTTTGAATGCAAGCACTAGTTGAAGTTGTGGCTGCTTCAGTGTCTGCCTTGTGGACAGATGGTTACATGAGAAAACTTTTGAGCACTAGCTTGAGAAAGCATGGCTCTGTGCTCCATCAGCCATTCTTTGCAGAATCCCGCCAGTTCTGACACACTAATATTCTCACCAGATTTTGTGTGTTTGATTGGAGGTCAGGAACAGGAGCCTTATTTGAGAAATGGATTGACTTTGCTCTTTCTCAAGTTACTAGGGTTGCTTGAAAGAGCAAAGGCATACAAGCTCTGTCTAACGTTTTTCCTGCCTCAACGTTTCTGAACTCAGGGCTTTGCCTGGCAAGGGATACCACAGAGAAAGCTACAGGAGCTGGTGTTTCAAAAGAACATTGCATCTCCCTTTTCATTCCAAAATTCCCTCCCCAAGGAAGGGTCACAGGCAACAGAGCATCTATTTTTTAATTGAATATGTATGTTGTGGATTGCTTCCAAATGTGAAAAAAAGATGCACATCATAGAATCTAGTGAATTGTGTGTGAACAGTGTCACAGTTCCGGGTAACTGCTTTTCTATTCCCCCTTTGCAAGCCACCAAAAGACAACTACAGTCCCAGCTCCTCAGCTGTCACCTCTTTTGAGTGGATTCCTTTCTCTGTCCTAGCTGGAGTTTTTCCAGACTGCACAGATCCCTGCCTGTATTGTGATATTCCTAGCAAGCCAGACAGCCTAAATAGGCTAGTGTCTAGGCTGAGGCTCTCTGGAGACTCTGAACAGCAGTTCAGAAGCAATAGTTCCAAGTTACCACACAACCATTTCTAGCAAGCACATTTATTCCCTTTTCACCTTAAGAAAACATATTAAAAACAATAAAAGAATGTGCATGTATGCTGATGAGCTTACCAGAAGTCATGCCTCCAACCTCCCTCCACCCCCAACTGTACAAGGGCACTAGTAGGAAGCAGTCTTTTAGACTCCATCAAAGGGTTTTCCTGTGGTTACAACAGCCTTAGTTCAGGGATTGAACCCCCATGAATAGATCAGTCTTTCCTTTATACAGCTTAAGCACTTGATCTTGAGACTCCAGGCACAGGCAATTGACAGACAACAGTCTTTTCCTCACAATACAGCTTCAAAAGGTTGCGTTTTTGTAGAACCTGAGGCATGCAAATCACATTCAAGTTTTCCACAAGCAAAGCTGCTGAGACTGTTTGTACAAAAGTGCATGATTGTCTAGCACACTGTTCAGTACAGTCCTCTGAAGTTCATAACACTTCCCAGGATCCACATTATATATCTCCGCCCAAGAGAAGCTGCATACAAATCCTGGCCCACAACAGTACATAACCTTGACATTTAATACATTGGAATCCAAAGCTATTTAAAGTTAATTCAAAAAGCTTTTCTTTTTCAGGTTCCAAAGGACTAGCCCTCTCTTAGTCTAGTTCAGCAAAACAAACAAGGAGTTCTGTGGCACTTTTAAAGATTAATGAATGTACTTATTTATTTATAAATAAATTTGTTAATCTTTGAAAATGCCACAGAGCTCCTTGTTTGTTTTTCTTTTTCAAGGGTACTGCAGGAACTTGCAACATTTGCATAAACAGCAGAAGACTGTGCTTCCCAAAAGATAATGGCACTTATAGAAACAACAAGAGAGCGCACCAGACCTTCAGCTTCTGTAAATCAGCATAGCTGCAAAGAACTCAATGGAAACATGACAATTTACATCAACAGATCTGGCTCTTAATTTGCAAGTGCCACTGATACCTGTTGAGCCTCAGTGTTCTTATGTTAGGGTGTAAAGTTTAAGATCTAAATTAGAGATGGACCAAAATCAGTGCCTCAAAAGCCAGCTGACCCTCAGTGCTCTTTGAAGGACAGAAATCATATTCAGACTCCTGGTGTCAGTCTATTCTGTCTGGTGTCAGTTGCCAATGGCAAGCTCATTGTCTGCAGTATAACCAGATACAGAGAGATGGGAAAAAATACCATAAAATGGAGAAGTTAGCTGTTAGTTTATTCCCCAATCTCCCCATCCGAATTCCTGAATTTAATCTGCATAGAGGAGAGGACAGATGGTCTTGTCATAGCGACAGACAACCTGGGTTCAGTGGCCAGTTCTGCCACAGACTTTCTGCTTGACTATCAGTAAAGCGCAATCTCGCTGAGTCTCAGTACTCCATCTGTAAAGTGGAGATAGTTGATAATACTTTTCTCTTGGTCTTGCCATTTCTCTGTCTTATCAGGTTAGACTGTAAGCTCTTTAGAGCAAGCCTGTCTCTAACCGGAGGCCTGATCTTGGCTGGGACCATTAAGTGTTACTGTATTATTAATAATAAATAATCACATTCTGTGTATTACAGGATTTGTTTGGACAACTCCCATTTTAACCATTATACTGGAATCATCTGTACATCCAGATCCATAAAAATGATGAAATGCACTAATCAGAATTTCCATATGCCCGGGGGAGATGATCACCATCTAGCAAGGAAAGCAGAGTTTTATTAGCTATTTTAATGTGAAAATAGCTCAGTCAGGCTGAAACTGGATCTTATTGGCCCTCCAGAAGCTGTAACATTCCTTGCCTCTTTATAAGCAGCAATAAGTATGGGGGAGGTGCATACTGACTCAGTTGTGCTTCACTGGCTTTCAGTAAAAGTGGGAAAATCACAACCAAAAAAGTTTTAGAGAAAACCCAGAACTTTGTATTTGCATAAAGGTAACAAAACTGATACTGCAAGATTTATAAACTCAGACTTTAAGGTCATAAGATACCACCGGGGATGTCTACACTGGCAAATTAGTCTGGACTAAGGAAGCTTAGTATGGACTAATTTAGCCCATGGCCACACTAGGCTTTCCCTAGTTCAAACTAAGAAATTTCTTAGTTCAAACTAAGGAAAGCTTAGATTGAACTAGTTAGTACTGGCACTTAGTTTGAACTAAGTCCAGCCAAGACCTGTACTAATGTTTAGTTTGAACTTAAGAATTTCGAACTAAGCTGGGTAGTTCAAACTTACCACGTGTTCTAGTTCAAACTAAGCATTATAAGCGCAAGGCTAGTTCAAACTAACCCAAGGTTAGTTCAAACTAAGCTCAAACTTCTTAGTTCGGACTAACAAGTCTGAACTACTTTTGCAGATCTAGACATAGCCACCCTGATCAACTAGTCTGACCTCGTGCACATCACAAACCACAGAACCTCACCTACCCATTGCAATAATAGGACCACAGTCTTAAGTCATAGAATCGTAGAAGATGAGGGTTGGACGGGAGCTCAGGAGGTCATCTAGTCCAACCCTCTGATCAAAACAGGACCAATGTAGACTAAATCATCCCAGGCAGGGCTTTGTCAAAGCAGGCTTTAACAACCTCCAATGATGGCGATTCTACCACCACCATAGGTAACCTATTCCAGGGCTTCGGGGGTTTTTTTGTTTGGTTGGGTTTTTTTAAGAAGAAAAGGTTTTTCCCTAAAGTCTAACCTAGGCCTCCCACTTTCAACTTGAGACCATTGAATGATCTATTCTATCATCTGCCACCACGAGGAACAGTCTAACTTCATCCTCTTAGGAATCCCAATTCTGGTATTTAAAGCTTACTAACAAATCTCCTGCACAATCTTCTCTTCTGCAGGCTAAATAAGCCCAGTTCCTGCACCCTTTCCTCATAAGAACTATGCCATAAGTCATATGCCCCAGCCCCTGAATCATTTTCATTGCCCACTTCTTTTCAATTTGCCTAGATCCTTGGGTGCGGAGCCCAAAACTGGACACTATATTCCAAATGTGGCCTCACCAACACCAAATAGAGGGAAATAATCACTTCCCTCAATCTACTGGCAATGCTCTTACTAATGCAGTCCTATATGCTGTTAGCTTCTCTGCAACAAAGGCATACTGCTGATTCATATCCAGCTTCTTTTCCACTGTAACCCTCAGATCCTTTTCTGCAGAACTTCTGCTCAGCCAAATGGTCTCCAGTCTCTTGTGGTTCACGGGATTCTTCCATTCACAGTACAGGACTCTATATTTATTCTTGTTGAACCTCACCAGTCCCCAGATCTTGACTTAAAGACCTCATATAAAAAAGAATCCACCATTTACCCCAGTTTGAACCAGCAAGTAACCTGTGTCCCATGCTGAAGCGGAAGGTAAAAAAACTCCAGATTTCTAACAGTCTGTCCGGGGCAAAAAAATTCCTTCCTCACCCTAAATATGGCAGTCTTCTTCTTTGTATGACATTGATTTGATTTAGAAAGATCAGTTTATACATCAATGTCTAGGTCTGAAATCCAATTGCATCGGGGTAAGTCAGTAAATCTCAGTAAGGCTACCCGTAACAAATGCTTAGGGCAGGAGGAGTGAACGTGTTCCATGGTCTGAGGCAATGGTCCAAAATCACAGTCCAGGTTGCTTCTCATTTCCCACTGGAAGAGTTTCTGGGCCTATCTTCCATGTGATGTGCTTGTGTGGTTACGGTGAGTATTCACCTTTCTTTCCATGGCAGTCAGTTACAGTCTCAGCATGTGAATGAGGCCCATCAGCTAGCACCTGAGAAAGACTTAGCTTTCCCCATCTAGTGTTCCAGCCCTAGCCATTGGAGATATTGGCAAACAGCTGTCACAGATAAGCCTTATATCATTTTGGTGTCCCATCCCTGGCCAGGGGAGATATTTGCTAATGGCAAATAGCAGTCATGGATCAGCTGTCTGTCATGTCAGGTCATTTCATCATATCGTCTCATCCAGAAGCTTTCCCAATTCAATCTTGAAACAAGATAGGATTATTTTGTCTCAACCAACTCCCTTGGAAGGCTGTTTCTGACCTTCACTCCCCTGATGGTTAGAAAGTTTCACCTGCTTTCAACCCTAAACTTATTGGTGGTTGGTTCCAGGAGTTAAAGGGGCTGGGACACAGTGGAAAGTCATTCCATGCCCCACTATTTTTAGGGGCTCAGCATTCCAGGCCCCCTAAAAATAGAAAATGGAGCCAGAATGCTGCATTCTGGGGCCCACCATTTAAAAATAGCAGGCTCCGGAATGCAGCATTCTAGTTCCATTTTCTATTTTTAGGGCCCGAAATGTTGGGCCCCTAAAAATAGCAGGCTCTGGAACAGCATTCTGCACTGTTCTGACAGGCAGGGGTGGGAGGGGTGGGGCTTGCCTGCTCCCCTCTGCATACGCAGACTGCATTTTCTCCCAGCCCCGCATGCAGGTACTGGGGCAGCCCAGCTCGCACTGGCGGGGGGGGGGGGTAATTAGGGGTACCTGAGCTGGAGGTGGGTATTGGGGGCAGGAGGTAGATTTTGGGGGTGGGTATTCATAGAATCATAGAATCATAGGGTTGGAAGGGACCTCATAGGTCATCTAGGCCAACCCCCTGCCAGAGGCAGGACCACTCCCACTAAACTATCCCAGTCATGGTTTTGTCCAGCCGGGCCTTAAACACCGCCAAAAATGGAGATTTCATCACCTCCCTCTGCAGCTCATTCCAAGGCTTCACCACTGTCCTAATAAAAGAAGTATTTTTCTAATATCCAGCCTCAACCTCCCTAACCGCAACTTGAGACCATTGCTCCTCGATCTGTCCTCTGTTATTACCGAGAACAGTCGAGCTCCATCTTCCTTAGAGCATCCCTTCAAGTAGTTGAAGGTTGCTATCAAATCCCCACTCAATCTTCTCTTCTGCAGACTAAATAAGCCTAATGCTTTCAGTCTTTCCTCATAGGGCTTGTGCTCCAGCCCTTTAATCATTTTGGTTGCCCTCCATTGGACTCTCTCTAGCATGCCCCTGTCCTTTTGTAGTGGGGAGCCCAAAACTGAACACAGTATTCTAGATGTGGCCTCACCAGTGCAGAATAGAGGGGAATGATCACATCCCTTGATCTGCTGGTAACACTTCTTTTGATGCAGCCCAGTATGCCATTGGCCTTTTTGGCAGCAAGAGCACACTGCTGACTCATATCTAGCTTCCCATCCACCAGGACCACCAGGTCCTTTTCTACACTGCTGCTACTTAGCTGAATGTTTCCCAGCCTGTAGCAGTGCATGGGGTTTTTTCGTCCCAAGTGCAGGATTTTACACTTGTCCTTATTGAACCTCATAAGATTTCTATTGGCCCGCTGTTTCAATTTGTCTAGATCTCCCTGAATCCTGTCCTTGCCCTCCAATGTGTCTACTGTTCCCCCCAGCTTGGTGTCATCCGCAAACTTACTGAGAGTGCAGTCTATTCCATCATCCAGATCATTGATGAAATTGTTGAACAGAACTGGCCCCAGGACCGACCCCTGGGGCACACCACTCATTATTGGTTGCCAGCTAGACATGGAACCATTGATTCCTACACGCTGAAACCGTTGATCTAGCCAATTTTCTATCCACTTTATAGTCCACCTATCCAACCCATACTTCCTTAATTTGCCAATGGGGGCTGAGGGTGGATTTTGGGGATGGGGGAATGGATATTGGGAGCAGGAGCTGGGGTATGGGGCAGGCAGTTGGTGGGCTGGCATTTGAGGGCAGGAGCTGGGGTGCAGGGGGGACCCAGATATTCGGGCAGGAGGCTCACCTGATTAGGAGGGTTCCAGGGCCTGCCAAATTATCCTTTAACCCCTGCTTGGTTCCTTTTTGCTGATGCACTGCCTCCTTCCAATGAACTAATGAATAGGTGTCACCTTTATGCCACTGGCCCTGTTGTAGGATGGTGATGAGCTATGAATGAGCTCAAGTAAGGTTAAGCATTATGCATAGTTCTCCACACTGAGCAGAAGTGAATGTCAAGGCAGTACTCCCTTCCTTAACCTCAAGAGTGAATGTTGAGAAGTCGGAAGTGGATTGAAACAAACTAAGAAAGAGTATTTGGGAGACTTGGAACCAGATTTTGAAGATATTTAGGTTTCTAACTCCATAGACGTCAGAGGGGATCATGTACCTAAATACCTTTAAAAATGTGGTCCCTGTCTTAAATATCCCCCGCATGCAAATTAGGTGCTTAGGTGTGCGCTCCATTCTTAGGTTTTGCTCCCTACTGTGACGCAGGAGAGACTTTGGAATTCTGGAACTGCCCTTTGGAACCAGGTAGCAATACATTCACTAATGCAGAGTCACTTCCCGCTTTGGCCCGCTCACCACTTTTTAACTTTACACTAAAATGCACCTAACACCCACACCTGCATTATGCACGATCAAGAAGTTTAAGAATATGAATATACCGCAACTATATTGTCATAAGGCTATTCAGGTGCTAAAGGAAATGCTTTCTTTTCCAAGAAGACTGCTGTTCATCTGCAGACTGACAAAAATACCGTCTCATTTCTTATTTGATTCTAAATGAAACTCACACACTGAACTCAGAGGAATGGATTTCTGCAAGGACATAGCTGTAGAAAGGAAATGTATATGTGTGGAGTACCTTCTTCTGTACCTTACTATCATTTATATTCCTTTGATGTTAACTGAGGAGATTTGTTTTAAATAAGATCTCCCTGCTTCACAAATCTAGATCTATGTAATGTTTCAGCAAAGTTGTAGATCTTTTCCATCAAATATTTTTGTTTTAGAAATAGGCATAGCACATAAAAGCTACAATATGATTTCATGGAAGAATTTTTTTTATTTATAGGCATTTATGTGTCATACATCACAATAGCATTTGAGTAAGCTGGAGGAAGAGATGTACAGGGGCACAATAAGGAAAGAAAGAGACCTTGTTCACATGTGACTGTTTGATAATTATTGCTGGGCGTGGTAATTTGGCATACACTTTGGCAAATATGAGAACCAGTTTAATGTATCTGGTGGTTCAGGCCTTTTTTGATAGTTACCTTTCCATATGTGTACCTGGTCCTAAGGCTGTGTTGTTCTAAAGGCCGTCAAATTAATGGCAGGTCTTTATATGAAGAAAGTCCCTGAAGGCTTGCACTCCAAGACATCCCTCTACTCAGAGTCAGCACTGCATTCCGCAAGGCTGTGGACCTCAGGGAAACCTGCTAATGTAAATTGATCAAAGAAAAGCAGACGTAGCCTAAGAATCAACGCTGGGAATCACCTGAATTCATGGGCGATGTCTGCACTGCCACAGATATTGCAAAATAGTTATTTCAAAACAACTACTTTGAATTTATTTCAAAATAGCACCATTTTAAATTTATTATTCCAAAATAGGAGTCTAATGAAGACTCTATTTTGAAATAAGGTAGGGGTTCTTATTTCAAAATAGAAAGTCTTTGCTAGACTTTCTGTTTCAAAATAGGGAAAAGTAATATAAAGTATATAACAATTATTTCAAAAACAGTCAATTCCATGGCTTGGAATGGCTTTTTTTCAAAATAGCTATTTTGAAAGAATTAATATTTCAAAATAAATCCAGGTTTTAATATGTTGAACTAGTGCTTTGTTATTTCAAAATAAAAAGAGCGCATATTTCAAAATACCAAAATGCCTGCACAGCTAGGCATAAAGTTTTTTTGAAATAAGCCTCCTTATTTCAAAAAAAACTTTGCAGGATAGACATACCCCATGGTGAATAAAAAAAGTTTGGTCAGAGCTCAGGTTTCAAGGAAGAGAAAGGAATCTAGTTAGATACAGAGAATGAAGAGCGAATGTTGGATGCAGGGAAGAAAAAAGAAAGCCTTACAAAATAAGCATGCAAAACTATTTGTCTTTCTGAGGTTTATCTTTACACTGACAATTAGCCAGAATGGGAATGAAATTTATGAAAAGTACATTACATTGATTTTATTGTTACATTCTATTCTATTGTCACATTGTCCCCAGTGTGAGTGTACCCAGTAATTTCTTCAGAGTCTGACACAGTGGGATTTTCTGCCAGGAAAGCTCATGTGATAAATACATTTGTTAGTCTTCAAGTGCCACAGGACTACTTGTTTGTTTTCCTTATAATTTAGTTATGTATTCTGATCTTTAGCAAATCAGCATGATTTATGAGTCTTCTTACAGAGCTTAAACTTTGAAATATTTGCTTTACACATTGATGTAAGGTAGAATATGTCACACACATTTGCCACATACTGTCAAAAATGCCCCTTGGAAATATCACAAGACCCACCTCTGAACTGTTTGATTTTCTAATTTGGTGTGGATTTTTTGAAGCTGCTAGGTTTGAAATTAGCTAGGCTATTCAGTCAGTTGTTCACAATTGTATTGGGCTAAGCCCATAAATATAATAGAGCACCACAGTGCACTAAATACTGATTTAGTGCACCATGCTTCTGTATTATATGCCCAATAAAATTCTAAGTACTGACTATTAGCACCTTGCAACTTTCTGTTTAATTAGAGTACTTGTAAAAGGCCTCCACTAACAAGACTAAAACAGAAGTGCAAAGACAATTTTTATGGATACAGGTATCCAGGTTAAAGGCTGGAAGAAATAATAGCTGTGAGTCTTAATGAACCTTTGAAATATACATACTTACAAATATACACACAAATGCATCATCATTTACATAACCTTTTAAATCTTTGAAGAGTTATATAAATAATGATATATCTTCAGTCTTGTTAATTGTTATGGAGTAACTTTGGCCAACTGCAGTTACCAATCCAACAATGAAGAGCATTACTGTATCATCACAGGACATTTTCTAGCAATGGCAACGGCTTTAGCTATTCATTTTATAATTAACAGAAATGTTCTTTCTACACCATGGCTGCAATTCAGGTATTCCAACCCTTTTGATATTATAGTTGAAAAAGTACTAATTGCTAAACTAAGCTCTTTGCACTCGCAATATTTTACTACCTGGGGCAGTGACACAGTGCACTGTGTGTTACTTAAATTTGACAAATGGGTAAACTGAGATCCAGAGAGGTTGAAGGCTAGGAGTTGAAAACCCAACTCCACTAAAATCAATGGCAGTTTTTTCCTTGCATTAATCCCTTCAGGTGGGATCCACTTTAATAGTCTTTTCCTTCCAAAGAAGAAGTCTTCAATGCCAGTTCCTGCATCACCACATGCTAATGCATTTTGCTTTGACAGCTCGCTGTCACTTCTTGTCTCAGTCCTTCTGTCTTTTGTCATTGGCCGCAGCAGGGCCATGATATCACCCAGGCTTTTAGAACTGCACCAAAGCATTCATGACCACAATGTACAGCTGTGTCTTCCATATTTGTGCATGTAATTTCATTCCCAGGTGGCCATCCATGCACTGAACACCTCATTTGCACATAGTTATGATGATGGGGCATCTATGTGTGCATGCGTGCATGTGTACGTGCAATAACATGATTGAACATGGTTTCATACATCTGATTTCATGTGTAGAGTTCTAAAAAACCCAGCTTTAGGTAAGCTGGCCATGATTAGGCTTGACAGAATTTGATTTCTATTCTTTTATGATTTCAACAACTAATAGCGACATTTACATTTGTAAATGTATTTTATAATGTTTTATCAATTTAATTGTTCACAGTTGTTTTTCACTTTAAATTTTCACAGTAGTACTGTGATGGGATAGCTTGCCCCAAGTGCTAGAGAGTGAGATCCATACCAACTCCAAAAACAGGATGGCCCCACCTGAGTGGAATTAGGTAATTCCCTGAAAAGAGCACCAGGTGGTTGCAGTAAGAGGAAAATGCTTCAGGAGCCCAGAGTCTGCAAGGAATCACCAGGCTCCAGCAGAGTCCTGTGATTGGAGACTAATGCCTAGTCTACACTCGCTGCACTTTTTCATGGCAGTTGAAGTGAGATACGCAAGGTAAGTAAAATACCTTGCGTGTCTCCCTTCACTTTAGTAACTCCACTTACCTCCTTATACACACTGCACTAAGTTGAATGGAAATGCTGCCTGGGAAACTTAGTGCTACGCTACTTCGGGGCTGGAGTTACAGTGTGAGTTAGTCCAAACTAGCCTTGGGCTAGTTCAGCCTAACCACAGCTTTTTAGTTCAAACTAGCCGCACATCCTAGTTCAAACTTATTAGTCCAGACTAAGCTTTGCCTAGTCTGAACTAAGACATTTCTTAGTTTGGACCAGCCAAAGCCTAGTGTGGCCATGGGCCAAATTAGTCTGGACTAAGCTTGCTCAGTCCAGACTGATTTGACAGTGTAGACACAGCCACAGAGGCACCCTTGCTGACAAGGGAGCATTTGGGTGGCAGGCAATCCTGCTACAAGTGGGAAATTATGGGGAGCCAGACAATGGCGGGAAATCAGAGAATAATTATTTCATGACAGCAGACATTTCAGATATAAAAAGTTAAAGCTTTGTGATGTTAAGACACAAACTGTCTGTATCACATGTTAAAATGCACAAAGTAAATATCCTTAAATTTAAATTCTAATAACTTCACAAGCAGCCTTTTTTTTCCCATGCCAGCCTGTAAATTTATCATCAATGGAAATATTTTGTAGTTGGTTTGTGCGTGCTTGGTGAAATTGCTTTTAATAACACTTACCAATAAAATATTCATCCTTCCAAGTCTATCCAGGATCATCAACTGAGTTGGCATCACAGTCAGTAGTAAAATTAAAGTCCACACACCCAACCCTCTGCTCTAACTGCTGCATTACAGTCCATCTCAAATATGTAGTGATCATTTTGTAGTGCCTTCAAGATTTTAATTAAAGCACATATACAGAAGACTATTGTAGGTCTAACAACTACTCCCTAGTGTATGGGAGATGTTTTTGTGCATGTGCATGTAATATAAAAAGAATTCACATCAAGTAGAAAGCCAGCTCATTAGTTAATTTTAGAAGGAAAACTCTTTATTAGGATTAAAACACCAATGCTCTCAGCATGTCTAGCACATATACACTATGAGCTATAGGAGTCCATGATAGCACCAGCTTTTCTGCCTCATCTATAATTCTTTCTATTGTTTCTATAGAGTTCTCACAAAAAGAGTCGTAAATCAAGCCCATAAACTGCGTACCAGTGTAACTTCTACAGCAGTATTCCACTGGGCCCTATCATATTATTTGCTACCAGACAGTGCCAAATACAGAATGTAAATGAGGTTAGAAAATATATATACTGTATACATTGTCAGATTCCCAGGTGCATGTGGTAGCACAGAGCCGTAAGAACAGCTCTACAGGCTTAAACCCACACAGAGACTCTGTTATAGCTACTCTTTTTTTTTCCCCCTCCATACATACACCATTGTTACATCTTCCTTCCAAGCAGTGCTTCTTTTCTTGGCCCTTACCCTGTTACCATCATCCTTTCTGCAAATGACAAAAAAACAAAAGGGCAGAACATCAGAAGTAATTAACAAGAAGATTGTTTCAGCCCTCTGAGGTATTCCTCACTGTGTTACTTTTAGAGCTTCAGCAGGAAAGAAAATATAAGGAACAGAAATGAGAAGGGGGGTAGTGTTGGGGTCTGGAAAGAACATCATAGATCAGCAAAAATAATGCCTCTGAGCCCTGTTTTATTAGCTGCAATAATGTCAGTGGAATTAATTATAAGTGGTGCTATTTATGTTGATATTTTTATAAGCTATGGCTGTTCAAGTGGGTCGCACACTTACAACTCCATTCCAGCTGCATGGAAACCCTGAGTCACATGGCTTTGGGCTCCATCAGCTGAATAATATTAGGAGAAAATTCTGTTAACACTGAGTTATTCAACACGGCATGGTCAAGTTAGCTAAATAGATGTGGTAGAGAAACAGACAGCAGAGAAATTTAAACAGCATTTCCTTAGTTCACCAAGCTGTCCCACGAGTAATACAAGAGTTAATATAGATTGCTGGGTTTGAAATATATATAGCAACAATGTAGATAAAAGACACTAGTGAACCAGTTTTGGTGGGAATTATTAATAGGGTTTGGATAATTAGTGGAAAGTTCTTGGTTCTGAACTGCAGTTCTTTTGGTTGAAAAAAGTAATGTCCAAACAAAATATTTGGAACTGGAAACAAAGCAAGCAAAAAACTCACTGAAAACTAATTACAATAGGAATAATATTAAAAATGTGTCAATCAGTCTTTCATTGTAACTCCACTATATTTTTGTCTCAGGCAATATTTTAAAATGAGAACAATATGTTCATGCCTTCTAGCAATGCTGGCTGTTTCTCAACTATTTAATAACTAACTCCTGCAGTAATTTACTATCACAACAAAAGAAGGTGAGGAGAAGGCTGAAATATCCATTGCACATTAACCAGAGCTAGCTATCATCTGCTGGTATAATTGACTGCAATTACGAAATGGAAAAGGAAGGATATTTTCCACTTGCAGAGTAAAAGTGAAGGTCAGGGAAAAGTGACAACCACCATCCAATCAGTAAAGGGCAATCTGACGTTGGGGCTCAACTGAAGTCCTGTCAGAGGTGGAAAATTTATTTCACTTGTCTATACAAGTAATCTTGTCTACCCAAGGAACCTGCATCCATATCAGAGATTGTTAATGGATGAGGCTATAAGATGAGTTAAACAATCAATGAAAATGCATTTGAGAAAAATTATTTGAAGGGAAAAATTCAAAATTTTGCAGCAAACACTATTTTCAATGAATTATTTCCATCAGGTCTAATATTCTGCCATGCTTTAGTTGCTAATTAAAAGGTAATATTTGAAGTTAATAATCTAAAGATGTATTTTATATAAGACTGTCTTCTTTTTCCTTCTACTTTAGTGATAGATCCTTTCCCTGAATTGTGTCCACAGGAAATGGGCTTAGCAGTCCTATAAATGCAAGATTGCATTAGAGCTATGACCACAGCATTACAACATATGCGTAATTTCCCTTTCTACTACCCCCTGCTGTTATCCTAAAGTGCTTTGTGACTGATTGCAGTTCCCTACTAAACACTGTCATGGTAGAGAAATCTTATGTTTTCTCTCCTCCCAGACCTGGAGGCGGCAACCCAAAAGACAAGAAGAGCCATTCCTGCCTCCCCAATAAACAAGTATTTTGACAGTGCAACAGGTGTAGCTCTCAGGATGGTTCCCCCCACCCCTGGCCAATGGGAGACAGAAGCTATCTGGCTACCCCAGGGCGAAGACACATTTGCCGCCCCCCGCCATGTGCAGCCCAGTCCCTTGAGAGGACAGGCCCTGCACCCCATTCATACCTTTTACCTCCCCCACCCCCAATATGTCAGCAGCCTCCGATAAGAACAGAGTAAACTTGGACGTGTTCAGAGCCGACCAGTCCTGAGACTCAGCAGCTGACACTGGGCCCAAAGCTTTGTCCTGGTGACTAGAGACTGACCCCCCCCCCAACTCTGTCTGCCACCCTATGCAAGCAACATAGACCAGATGTTGCTCGCTGCCAGCACCTTTCTGCTCTGCTGGGCTGCCTGTGTGTACCTAGGCTTCTGATCCTGCCCCACAGTGGGGACCAGCTGAGGAAGGGGGGCTGTTCCCTCTACGGGGTGCTGGCTATGATCCAGCCCCAGGGCAATGAGCTGGGAGGCTCCTTCCTTGGGGAGCCAGTCACAGCATCTTGGGGAGCTGGCAGAGGGCAGGGAAGAAAGGAATGAATAAAGGACTGAGATGGAAAACCAGCTAAGTTTCAGTGTCTGATGGGAAACTGGCATCACAGAGCCCCCCAGGGCTGGGAGTGGGTGGGGGTGTGACTAGGGATCTGCCTCCCTGAATGTCCATCCCACAAAAGATATGGGGAGCTGGTCTCTGGAGACCATTGTGGTTGGAGGTGAAGGTGGGAAAGTGGCTGAGACCCAGTGCATTCAAGCCAGGCATGGGGCAGGGCTGTGGGGAGGGGAGTCTGGCTCACCTGGCAGCAGGTCAGTCAGGAATCTTGGAGCTGGCAGATATCTGTGGGAGGGGAAGAAGCCAGGGAGGGAGATCACCCCACAGGTGTGGGATGGGGAGAGAGATTTCTGGGTGGAATCAGTGAGCACCAACTACCTCCCAAAATCCAGCCCCCCACCAAAGCCTCTTCCATGCCTCAAGTACACACATACCCCCAACTTCTCTCAGCCCCCACAACCTTCTTCCTTCCTCTCCGATAGCCTCTGACTCACCCCCCCAATCTTCACCCCCACAAAATCTCCCTTTCCCAACCCACATGCTTGCCCACCAAGCAAATCTCTCTGGCTCATAGGTCTGCCTGACCCTCTCATACCCTTTGGCCCAGGAGATTGCCACCACTCCTGGGGGGTGCTCCTAAATTCCCCATCCCATTGTGACCTTGGCTGCAGGGAATGAGCAGGAATTCCTCAGTGTTCAGGCAATAGACTTGGTTCCGGAAATCCTCCATGCACTCATCAGCTGTTGGGCGGGGGCTACAGCAGTAATGCTATGGATACCCACATGGCCCAACAATATGCCAACATTTTTATGGCAACATTTTTAGAACAACATTTCCTCAATGCTACATTAATGACATCTTCATCATCTGGACCCACAGTAGGGATGCCCTTGAAGATTTCTACAGAGATTTCAACAATTTCCACTCCATTACTAAACTTGAGCCTGGAACACTCCATACAGGAGATCCACTTTGTGGACACTACAGTACAAATTAGGGATTGACACTTAAGCACCACCCTATACCAAAAACCTACTGATCAGTATAGTTATCTACATCCCTTGCACTTTCATCCTAAACACACCATACAATCCATTGTCTATAGCCAAGCCCTAAGATATAACTGCACTTGCTCTGATCCCTCAGATAGAGACAGACAACTTCAGGACCTCTACCAAGCATTCCTGAAACTGTAGTACCCACCTGCAAGAGTGACAAAACAGATTGACAGAGCCAGGCAGGTACCCCGAAGTCAACTACTACAGGAGAAGCCTAAGAAAGAACACAACAACAAAACGCCTCTAGTCATCACCTACAACCCCCAAGTCAGACCTCTATAGCACGTCCTGAGGGATCTACAGCCTATTCTACAAGACAATCCCTCACTGTCTCAGGCCTTGGGAGACAGATCTCTGCTTGCTTAGACAGCCTCCCAACCCTAAGCAAGTACTTACTAGCAACTACAGACCTAACAACAGAGTCATTAAAGCAGGCACATATCCCTGCAACAAACCATGCTGCCAACTTGCCCACATATCTGCACAAAAGACACTGTTACAAGACCTAATAATACCAGCTATCCCATCAAAGGCTCATCCACCAATGTGATTTAAGCGATCATGTGCCAAAAATGCCCCTCTGCCTTATATGTTGAACAAACAGGGAAGTCTCTGTACAAAAGAATAAATGGACATAAATCTAACATCAGAAATCACAACATTTTAAAACCAGTGGGTCAGCATTTCAATGTTTCAGATCAGTACATTAACAATTTGCTAATTGCTGTCCTCAGACAGATGAATGCCAGATCAAGGTTTCAAAGCAAAGCTAATGAGATCAAATTTATTTGCAAATTCGATTGTATTGCTTCAGGACTTAATAGAGACATTGTTTTTTCTCTCATTGCAATGGGTGATTTGACCTCATCTCCCTCTGTATGCTGTTCCCCAGTGTTTGACTCTTTACAACTGTTGTAAGTTCCCCCATCTTCAAAGCATCTAACGAAGTGGGATTTTCTGCCATGAAAGTGCATGTGATAAATAAATTTGTTAGTCTTTAAGGGCCAAAGGATTCCTTGTTTGTTATGGTGTACTATAAGCACTCATTGGATGCAGCACTGCAGACTCTCTCCTTTCTGGCCATATTCCTTCACCGGTCACCATCATACACTGTAGGGTATAATTAAGTATTTGCTGCCCCCCCCCCCCAGGCAAAGGGGAGTTTTAGCTGCTTGAGTAGCCATAATCTCCCTTCCAGAAACTCAACTACAGGTTCCTAAGGGGTAATCATGAAGTACCACAGAACTCCTTGTTTGTCAACCATAAGTAACCTGGTTGCAATTAGTGTGACCCAGGCAGGGCCAACCGCTGTAAAAATGGTGCCCTGGGCAAACTTGTATTTTGGTGCCCTGGCTTGTGTTGCCGCCCCATCTGTCCTCCCATCATTCTAAGTCCTGTTGCCTCCTTGGTCACCCCATCCATCTTCCTTAGTCCCCCCTGCCTCTTCAGGCACGCCCCATTCCTGGGCTCTGCTGCCTCCCTCCCCTTCCCTTATCCTGGCTCCTGCTGCACCCCCAGGATCCCCATGCATCCCCCTTGCCTCCCTGTCTTTCCAGGCTCCCCTCCACCCCATCGACCTGGGCCCTCCTGTCTCCCCAATATTGCCCCAAGCTTCCTGAAGCAGCCTCACACCCTAGGCTCATCTTGGTCTTTGCTTTTTGTTCATGGCACCCTCCTGACACTGGCATCCTGGGCAGTTACCCACATTGGTCACCTGCAAGGCTGGTCCATAATATTTTTCAGAGAAGAGAAGCAGGTTATTTTTAAAAGGTACTTTGCATGTAAATATTGTGATGCTCGCATGCTTTCATAGCACACCTCCTTATGGAATGGATTGCTGCAAAGATTCTGCCTCAGTTTCCCTCCACACCTTCAGGTGATCTTCCAGGACTCCAACACCTTCTGACTTGAGGTACTTAGCCCTCCAGGTACATCACATAGAAGTTCCAACCCCTCCAAGGTATGCAAAGGCTGAAATAAACCCAGACAACTAAACTCTTCTCTTTTCTGACTTCAAGAGGCCCAGAGAGGCAGCAGTCTTTCTTCAATTCCTAGCCCCAGCCAGACTTGTCTCTCATTCCACTACCTTAGGGTTGCTCTCCCTTCCAGCCAGATAGCACCTTAGCTGCAGTCTTCCTTTTTCTCTCTCCCTACAGGCCTGATTCCTACTGCAGATGCAACAGGCAAGGATTGAGTGAGCCCACAGGCTCTCATTAACACCTTCCTGGCCAGTGTGGTGTAAAACAAACAAGGAGTCCTCTGGCACTTTTAAAGACTAACAAATTTATTTATTACATGAGCTTTCATGGGAGAAAATCCCACTTTGTCAGACACTTTGTTTTACTGAACTGCACTAACACAGCTACCCCTGTGGAACTTGAAATATTCATGAAATAGCACATGACATTTTCACATAGCATTCAAAAGACAGCAAAAGCAGCAAATACTTAGTACCAAGGCAACTCTACAAAATTGGCTGCACACATTTGACTTGTACATTCTCCTTTTCATGTCTCTGTGCAGCTATGGATTGTGTTAGGTCATGCCAACCTTCTCAGCCACTGGAAACTTGAATGACTCATATGCTGTTTCTGCCAGAAAGGTTCATGAACTGTGTAAGATTGTTCAGGTGTGTGGGGGGCGAAAAGTCCCTTCTTAATTGAATACCAATAACTGTGTTTTGGCCTACTGGCTCATGTTTAATGTAATATGTTTTCAGCATCAACAGTATATTATTATCGGGCCTCAAAAACCAAAGCTATTGATTTATCCTTTTGGTCAAAGTATGTGCAAATTGTCGTGCTGCCTTTCCTTATACATTACATTAAATTATGACCTCTCCCCTTGGGTTTGCCATAGTAGGTGATTTTAGAAGAAACAGAATGTGATATGATGATTAGAATGTGAAGCACGCAGATACAGATCTTTTGAGCAGCTATGTGTTATTGGTTTGATTACAAGGGCCCACTCTGAAATGAAACTAATGGATCAAGGTGAAACAGATGGCTAAATGTCCATCTCATTAGCATCCTAGTACTTACTCAGAGCTGGCAGCTATCCAATAAATAAATAGATAAATAAAAATAATCACTTTAGTTCAAATCAGCTTCCTTTTGATTTTTCTTTTTGTATCTATCTGTTTATAAAACAGATATGCATGAAGACAGCAGTAGACTATTAGGCAGTAAGACCTCCAAAGACACCTACTTTTTAAAAGTGCACAGTATAACTGATTTTCTGAAGATGTTTGAAGACATGCAAATGTTTCAGAAGTAAATAGTTTTGAAAATAGGAAAACCAATGGAGTGAATTTTGTGCTAAGAATCTATCCCGTCATTGGAGTGTATAGATACTACAGTCTGTTTGCTGTTTGCCAAAGGCCAAATGACTCTAGAAGAATCTGCATTGTGGGTTCTCAGAGACCTGGAGTGCAATGAAGAGGGAATGCTGGCTGAC
Organism: Podocnemis expansa; assembly: GCA_007922195.1. Taxonomy (NCBI): domain Eukaryota; kingdom Metazoa; phylum Chordata; order Testudines; family Podocnemididae; genus Podocnemis; species Podocnemis expansa. The sequence continues at coordinate 43,058,704 of ML682005.1, forward strand.
CTGACTGCCAAAGACAGTTTGGCAGAGGCAAAATGCTTTAGATTAGTGAATGCAAAATGCTGGCCAGTGCTGGAGAAAGAGGTTTCACTTCAAGCTTGGGGAGCCGGGGGGGGGGGGCGGGGGACCAGAACTCACTGAGAAGGTCCAGGCAAGCAAAGTGCTTTCTTTTTTTTTTAACTTCATAAAAAGTTAAAAACATGGCCAATTTTTATTAACTATCAAAGTGTTACCTAGCATGCTGGCGGTAGAGGGCAGAAGTTTAAGCTTTGTCTATGGCCTTTATGTGTCATGTATGTCAATATATGATGCAATATATAATGCACCCTTTTGGTAACAATGTGCTAAATTAATTCTCTGATATAGTTTATATAGCAGAGAAGTATTTAGGTCCAGACCATGTGCCATCTTGGCTGACACTAAGAATTGAGAATATAAGGACAGCTGTACTTTGTTTGTCTATCCCAGTATCCTGTCTTCTGATAGTGGCCTGCATCAGAACTTCACAGGGAATGGGCAGAGCAGGTAATCACTGAGTGATCCATTCCCAGTTGTCCACTCCTAACTTCTGGCAATAGGAGGCTAGGGACACCCAAAGCATAAGGTTGCATCCCTGATCATCTTGGCTGATAGCCATTGTTGGATCTAGCCTCTATGTATTTATTTATTTATTTTTGAACCCTGCTATAGTTTTGGCCTTGACAACATTCCCTCGCAATGAGGCTGACTGAAGAAATATTTCCTTCTGCTTGTGCTAAACCTGGAGCCTATTAATTTCATGGGAAACCAGTTCTTGTGTTATGAGAAGATGTATATAACACTTCCTAAATTGCTTTCTCCACATCAGTCATAACATCTATTGAACTGGGGACCTCCAAAAGCATGAGTCCTTACAAGCGCGAGCTAAAAATACAGAATCTTAAACTGAGATTGTAACAGTCTCACATACTGTGAGGACCAGGTACAGAAGATGACACACAATACAGACTGATCAATGGGTTAGACCTACACAGCTTCTTTTCCAAGGCTTTCTAATTTTCAAGAGTGCTTCACATACATACATGCGCACCAAGAGAATATACACCATTTGCCTGACATTCAGAAGCAGCCACCAAATTTGCACCCAGCTTTGAAATGTGCTGAGAACTGTGGGTACATTTCAAAGCGCAAAGATCTATGCCAAGGTGGTCAGTTTATAGCTTCACATGTCTCCTTTCCAACAGCTCCTCATCTTGGTAATCATTTTATCCAAATTTTTCCTGGGAACTAAGTACATTCTAGCACTGGATCAATACCATACTGAAAGCATGTCAAATTCAATCTCTTGTGTTCCTCCATTCTTTTCATGGATTCATTTGGAGTTTTGCCAGGCTAAAGACCATCATTAGGTATTTGGCCATCCCAAGCAGTCCCTTCCCCTTGGAAAGTGTCTAAGGGTGGAAGAGAGGAGCAGACAGCCAAAGCTGCAGTGGTGCAGAAATTTCTGGCCACTAAACTCATAGACTCTGAAGTCAGAAGGGACCAATATGAGTCAGGCATTGCGGCATGAAGGGGCTGGAGAGGAGGCTGGGCCAGAGGTGTCCCTCAAAAAAAATCTGTGCCTTAGGTGGCTTCCATAATGCTGGTCAGGATCATGTAAGAGGTTGAACGCCACATAAAGGAGTTACCGTCTCAGACCATGTAAAAAATTAAGGCTATATCTACACTACAAAATTCAATTGATGCAAGTTATCTCAGTTTACAGCCACTGATGCCTGTCTGTATGTCACTTGGATGCATGCATGCAAGGCTGTTTTCAGGGGCACTGTGGGTATTCACCAAAGATGCTTGCAGCAATATGAAGTGCAGTGCACCATGGGTAGGTAACCCAGTGTGCCTTGTGCCACCACCCAGTGCAATGCCTTTGGGGACATTTTGCAGCACTGTGCAAGTCATCACAGGTTCGTCCCAGTATTTCTGGGCGCTAAGGGTAAAATTCCCACCATGCCACTTTCTCCATCCCATACACTTTCTACTTTCCATAAGTTTTAGATCTTTTTAAAACCCCAGCAGACCTGAAAAATTGCTTTTCCACCCATGCCATCTTTCTGAGAAAAATATGGACTTGTCACAGCTCAGCACGATTCTCATGTGCATTGCTGATACAGGCCACATGGTTTTCCAGTATTTCCAAAGCTTGAGGGAATACACTCGTCATTGTGGTGAGGAAGCTATGGAGATGTTTGAGTACAAAATTGAAAGCTGATGGGTATAATTAAAAAAAGACTCAAGTTTGCTGCTGGCTTTGAGGGATCAGCTCCACATGGCAGAGCACCATTTCTGGGCCAGAGACATGAAAAATGTTTGGTAGAATCATATTGTAATGTGGGTTTGGGATGATGCACAATAGTTGCAGAATTTTTAGATGCAAATGGCCACATCCCTGGTTCTGTGTGCCAAGCTAGCTCCAGTACTCCAGCATAGCTAGACCTAAACCAAAGCTCTGCATCAACAGTGGCAAAATGAGTGGCAGGCATGCTGTGGAAACTCGTAGAACTCTTGATTGCGCTGGTCAGTGGGCAATCATTATTTAATTGGAAAATCTACTCTGGAGGCTGTTGTAATCCAAAAGTGTATAGGAAACAGTGAGTGGGTTTGCAGGGATGGGGTTTGCAAACTGTAGTGAGGCAATAAACAGCACACATCCCTATTATGCTACTAGCCCACTTAGCCACAGCATGCATAAACAGAAAGGACTTATTTTCTAAGGTTATTCTAGGGCTAATAGAGATGCCGTCATTAGTTATTCATCCAATTGGATCACGGCAAGGAATACATCCCAGTGCGTATGGCCAGGCTGTGTAATGTGCAGCTGTGAGACAAAAGGGGAAAAATGGGCCACAAGGTGGAAGGCAACTAATCAAGGTATTTGCAGTGGTCAGCAGCATCCTGGTAGTGTCATCACCAAGTAAGACATGCAGTTCATCTTAAAGGCAGCAAGTCTGCAGGAGAGCAGCAGATTTCTTGTAGATCTCCTCGGCTGTGTTCACACACAGGGGGTTATTTCAATATAAGTCATTTCGAAACAACTTATATCGAAATAACACCTTATTTCGAAATAACTTAGTCTGAATTAATAAAAAGTTATTTCAAAATAAGGAAAAAGGCGGGAAACGAAATAGCATGGTCACAGTGTGAACATGCCATTGCGCTTTGGGAGGGGTCTGCAGGCACCGGCGGGGTTCAGCGCAGCCCAGCCCAGCGCTGCTCCCCGCTGCCTTACAGCCCGGGCTGCCCCCAAACCCTCCGCAACCCGCGGCAGGTTTGGGGGCAGCCCAAGCTTTAAGCCGGCAGGGAGCAGCGCTGGGCTGCACTGAACCCCACTGGTGCCTGCAGCCCCGATCTACAGGCGCTGGCCCTGGGACACCCCTCAGCACCCTGGCCAGGGTGCTGAGGGGGCAGCCCTTCAAATGTTGTTTTGGAACACCTTGTTCCGAAACAACATGTTCACACGCATTGTTTCACCCCCAAATGGGGTTTAACTTGTTTTGAAACAACACAGTTGTTTTGAAACAACGGCTTCCCATTGTTTCAAGACAACTGTGCGTCATGTGAACATGTTTTTTTTCTTTTGAAACAACCTCGTTGTTTCGAAACAAAAATGCTGTGTGAACACAGCCCCCTTGCTTAATGGTATGCTAGGCATAGTTTCTTCTCTTTCGTATGCCACTGCTGTTAATCCCTGTCAGACCCTTTTGCCAGCACCCCCTATGCACTCTGCTTGTACATGTTGCTATTTCTATGGCTGATTTGTAGCTGTGCTTGTACAGCCTCTTCTTCCCACAGCCCCAAAATAGCCAACACTTCCAGTCTGCTCTAGGGATGAGTGTATCTGGTAGCTCTCTGTGTGCATGGAGCCGGCATGATTGATTGAGAGGTTGGATTCACACAACAAAGTGAAGTGATAAACTGAGGTGGGCAGTCAGGAAAAGACTTCTTAAAAACATGCAGCAATTTTAAAGGCAGGCTAGTTTTCCAGTCTCTGGGTTGTAGAATTCAAAATGATAAACCAAGCAGTCACTGTCTTGGGAACATGGGTGTTGTAGAATATCAGCTGGAGGACTGCTAGAGTTGCCACAACTAATGCTGTCTACTATTGCACTGAATCTATCTAAACAGGTTGACTGTGATGCTGATGTGGTTTTTAGTGCATTTCTTACAGCATTCTTATGTCTATGGGAAACAAATTTTAAAGCAGTCACATTCATAACTCTGTCTATGCAAGTGGATTTACATCCGTGCAATTTTGTAGCGTTGTTAAAGGCCAAATCTTGAGTCCCTGATAGATTCTGCCTGGCTCGTAAGGGTGCACAGTTGTGGTGAGAAAAGGGTGCAAGAAGAAGTCTCTTTCCACCTATATTTGTGCTTGGGGTGGAGCCATAACTATTGTGAGGCCAATGGGCTTTGCCCAGGGCATGCCAGAGCGGCTAAATGGAGCCACTCTATTAAAGGGCGGGTTTTGCGGTGCCAGCTCCAAGAGCCACTAATGGCAAGGGGGGCATTCCAATTGGAACGCACCCTGGGAGGCAAAACAGCGTTATGGCGCTGGCTTGGGGAGTAGAGGCACTGCTCCATCCGTACTCCCCTAAGTGCAAAACATACCCCAAAGGAGACAAAGAGGAGCTGAACCAGTCTGGAAGCTCTCCAACTGTGAACCCTCAGGTTACAATCCATAAAGGAATATAGCAGGCTTGCTGAGAGCTTGAGGTAAATATGACTCATGGTGTATGGCTAAAGATGAAGTTATACCATAGAATTCCTCCAACAAGAATCTCTATCGAAAGTAATGCCCATTATTCATCAGTAAAAATGCCATGCTTATTCATTCACTTTAACATCATAACCAAAGTCTGATGTAACTCCAAATTGTAACAGCTTCATATTTTATTGCCCAGCCTAAGTTTTGCTGAAATTTCATTTAGATGTGTAAATTTAGTTTGGATGTGTGAATGAAGGGTGTGTGTGTGTGTGTGTGTGTGTGT
>ML682005.1:43063731-43082165 GCA_007922195.1 Podocnemis expansa
TGTGTGATGGGCTCAGTCTCCAGTGCAAGCCTGTCCTGATGACAAACTGCCACACCACCTTAATGGCTGACGAACAATGCAGACAAAGCCTGCAGAAGCAAAAAGAATCCACCCTAGGAAGGAAGGAACAAAAAGCCCCATCAAGACCAAGATCAAAGTCACATCTGCCATTAACTGTTGACTCATGATTATACAGTACGCTGAAGCAGTGTGACACAGCAAACTCCAAGGACTAAAAGATGTAAAAGATGGGTAAGACGGCATAGCTTTGGGGTAATGTTTTGCATGGCATCGAAGAGCATCATCAGTGCACAGCTGTCTGCATGACAGGGACCCCACTTTTCCTCATGCCTGGCTTGATAGCCACCACACATTGTGAATGTCAGCCATGAACTCAAGCTACAATCATGAGCAACAATCAGGACTGGTAACTATACATGACCAATAGCAGAACATTTGGGTGTGTGTGTGTATAGGTACTACATATTAGCTATTAATGTAATTGTGTTTTTCTCATACTAAATGGGGTGTATTGCCTTGTCCCCCTGAATAAGATCCTGCTAGCCTGTTCTTTTTAAGTTCAAAGAATGGTGTTCTTCTGAGCAGAGCTCAGTTGAACCTTCAGGGTCTCATTCTTTATGATAGAAAGGCAGCATTTTATGCCCATTTGTACTGCTATGCATTGTATTGCCCTAATGCAAGGCAGCTGAGGACTCAGACCTCAATGAGTATGCCTACATTGCAGTGTAAGCCGAGTATTCAAACTCAGGCTCAAGCCAACCCCCTTTCCATCTACAAACTGTTAAAACAGAGCTCAGCCCTAGGGACCCAGGATTTTATAGCAGTGAAAGGTCTGAACCCCAGTCAAGTCAGGACCCAGGGTTCAGGCCTTTTTGCTTTGCAGTGTAGATGCAGTATCACTGGATTAGTGCTCTGAGATTCCATGAAAAAGTATCCCACAATCCCATAGGTCAACCTTTTTGTGTCCTCTGGACAGCCAGGTTTGATGGACAGGCAAGTTTTCCCATATGACACCAGGGACAAAGGGACACCCCAGAGCAGCCATGTTTTGGGAGAATGCTCAGAAGTCTGGGATATGTGTTAAGCTTACCAGTACATAATGCAGCATAGAGAATGGCGCCCCAGTGTGGAACCCAGGGTTCAACAATTCCTAACCTTGGGTTGCAAATGAGTATCGGTGCTTAAGCCCTGGGTTAACAAACCCAGCTCTGTTAACTCGAGTTCTAACCCTGGACTTACATTCCTTGCAGCAAAGGTGGGCAAACTATGGCCTGCAGGCTGGAGCCTTTAATCTGGTCCGCCAGCTGAGCCCTGGCCCCACCCCTTTCCCCCATGTGGGTGGTGTATTTACTCCCCATCTAAGCTCTGTTCTTCCACACATTCCCCCCCCCCAAAATTTCCTTCCTGTCCCCCCCAATGGTCCACTATGAGTGGCCAAGTGGCTGAAAAAGTGGGATTTTCTCCCACAAAACCTCATGCATTAGTCTTTAAGTGCCACAGAACTCTTGGTTTGTTTTTCTGAACTAGAGTGACACAGCTACCCTTTTTGAACTTATCAGATATACCATATGGCCCTCTGACCAAAAAAATGTTGTCCACCCCTGGCTTGCAGTCTAGATATCAGCAGTGATCATCAGTTTTTCTTCATCCTTTTTCAGGAAGGCACTCATTGCAGTCAAGGAAACTTTAGCCTGAGTAAGGACTCAATAAAAACTAAGAACCTGACACTGCCATCCTTACTCACCTGAAAAAGTACTATTAATAGTTTCACTACACGCAGGAGTAAAATTCAGGTGCTAAATAAGGACCTCAGGATTTGAACAAATGCATTTTGGTGAGATATGTATGAAGAACGATCATGGTTATTTAAAAATAAGATTATTATTATATATAAAAAGCCTAACAAAATCTAACCCACCATACAAATTTAAGTTTTATAGTTGCAAATGCCATTTGCAATTAAATGTAATTCATAAATAATAAGGAATCACACATTTCAACTGCATTATATGTTTCAATTGGTAGACACATGAAAAAGTATTACTTTTCTGCCACATGTTAAATTCAATAATAGTAACTGTTCTGGAAAGAAAAATGAGAAATCTCTTCCTTGGGTTAGCAGAGTGAAAGCTAATATCTGTCAGTGAATCCTATTATGATTATTATATATGACTCTGAGTCAGATTCATTCACAGATTGCACAGCTATTACTAAATAAGACTTCAGGCAGCCATACATGAGTTTTCGTAAATTGTGATTGGGCTTCAGTGCAGCAACTGCCAGGTAATGAATTAACGAGCTGTCAGTGTGAAGTTCATTCATTTCTCCTTATCATTCTGAGAGCAGGTGTCCTCTCACTCTCTGCCAGACTGCACGCATAGTCCAGGAAGGCTACTGGCCTTTCCCAGAGCAATAGAGGCAGCAGCAGATTTCATTTATCAGTAATAACATTCTGTTCATGAATTCTGACCTTTCATATCTGACATCTATGTATCCTCAATCAGTCTCTGCCATTGACTCCTGCAGTTTCTCGTTTGGGTGTGAGAGTGGCAAATATGTTGGAATAGGATAAGTTTACCGTATGTTGTGAATTTCTGAATGTTTGGAAGAAGGGAAAATAATATCTCCAGATATGTATGTTCATGTTTGTGGAAGACACATGTACCATGCTTCCCTGAACTGCAGTTCTCTGTACATGCACGCATATGCGCTTTGGCTTCAATGTGGGTCGCATGGAGAGAGCGGGTATGTCAATGAAGGATTTGTCTTGTTCTGCTCAAAGGATCAGCCAATCCTACAAGTCTCTGCAGCATAAGCAGTGTCAGAGATAATTAAATCATGTGAAATAGACTGGTGGTTTGTTTTTGTTTTTTTTTAATAAAAAAGCTTAAGTGATAATGTTTTGTTTTATATTGAAGAAAAATAACAGTTTAGCACTGGGCCAGTCAGGTGGGTTTATTTTTAAGTAAGAAAGCCAATAAAATGTTTGAGTTGGAAAAATGCAAAAGGATGGGAAATGAATTCCATTTTGACCTTCAACTCAACAGCTTGTCCAACTAAATCTCCATATAGTAAGAGAGAGTGCTTTCTTTCACTAGGCAGTACATTGGTGGGGCTGCATTTCCTACCTTTTCACAGTTGCTTGTTTATGCAGTTTGTTTCTAAAATGATCTCAGTGGTTGAATGTTCCAGCTACAACTGCACCATTCCTGATGCCAGACATTGAAGAAGGCAGGACAGGGTCAGGAAAGGGTGATGATCACCGAGGAAACTGAAGAATAAATTAGCTCAGTACTGTGCTGTATTTCCAGTGTCCTTCCATGAAAATAAAGTACATTAGTACAAGATTTCAGAAGGGAACTTTTGAAAGATTTTGTAGTGCTCCCGTCCCTCCAGTATAAAAATATACAGGTAACTTTGGATTTTTCAAAGTAGATAACTATACCTAGCACATCAAATCACAGTGGGAATTTTCCGTCTGCTGGTGACACAGTTACTGAAGGGCATTCTTCATTTGTGACATTGTGGAAAATGAAGCAATTTCTTTGACAGTATTACAGAATTAGCCATCAAGTGAAGGCTGCCTTGTCTGATGATCAGTTGATTTTATTTTTCATTATTGTAAGAAAATGTTTCCTGCTAGCTAATGAAAAGATCTAGGATGAATTGCAAATCAGCTGAATTGTTAAACAAGTGCAGAAGCAAACTCATCCTGAAAATAAAATTACTCTGTTTATTTTGTGCCTCTCTATTTGAGCAATACTCATAGGAGTTAAGGGTGTTGGAAACTCTTTTTTAATATCCTTATCAAGTAGATGCAAGTACCTCAAAAAATTGAGGGTATTTGCCAGACCCCTTCTGTAAATATTTGGCACTGAAACAGTTGGGTTTTTATAGATGTCCAACCACATATCCTTGGTCATTCCTGACGATGTTACCTCCAGTAATGGTATTCAGCAAGCACTATGTTACTTTGAAGCTGTTCAATGTGACATCAAGCCCATAAGTATTTTGGAGTCACCCATATTGTGGCAGAGGATAATGTGATCCTCTTCTCATGTGACAACTACATGAAAAGCCCTCTCCTGATAGGAACTTCAGTACTGGTTTGTTAGTTTAGTTCTCCTGAGCACAATACTATGGAACACTGAAAACAGCACATTTCCCTTAGGAACACCTTTTCATTTGATCCCCTATAAGAAGGACAGGTCTTGGTCTCTGATATAGCTCTTTGTGCTGTTCTGGTGGTACTAAATGGCTTTAAAGCTGCCTTAACTGGACAGCTTGAGAATTCCCCTTGCTTGAGAAACCTCTAGGTGGTATAGATCTAGCAAAATTGACTCTACTCCAGTACCTCTGACTGGGCCAACCATGAGATGCAGACATGAGCAGAAGAGAAGAGGGCATGGCAAAGGGCTACTATGATCTGGCTAATCCTGACTTGGTGCAACTTCAAACAGTCCTAAAGATGCGCTAAATGGCACCAGTTCCAAGCAGATCTTAAGATCACAGATGTACAAAGCTAGCGTACAACCATAGTTAGCTTTGGGTCTTGCACCAAGTACACCTTAAAGACCTAAACATTGGGCCTAAAACAAATATTCTTCTTTGAGAGGTTTTTTTTCCCTATGTGGATTCCATATGTAATCCTTCTGCCAGGGCAGGCTGGCAGGACAAGGGCCGGGTTCTATACCTTGGGGTTTCCCAATATTGTAACACCACCAACGGGCTCGAGCCTCCACCCAGATTTCTGGGAAATCCTGCACTGTTCCTTGGGCAACCCAAAAGGGGTAAGGCTTCCCCACTTGCAAGCACAAGTCTGAGTGTAGAAAGCAGAATTTTTAATAGTAGTAAAACAGAGTGTAAAAGGCCAAATAACAGAAATCAGCGCTGAGCTAGAAAATCAGTACAAAGCAAGGTTCCCAGCAACCCACATTGCATAACAACAACTGCAAATAGTGTAGTGGTTGGCACCTCTGCTTAATATGCAGAGTGTACTGGGTTCAAGACCCAGGGGTTGGACTGGATGACCTCCTGAGATCCCTTCCAACTCTATGATTCTATTCTAACAGAACATATAAGACTTAATGGCAAAACTGGCACTGATCTGGGGAGTCAGTGCTAACTAGGCTCCCAACCAACCCTAGGGTGCATAGGGAGTGTCTTTCATGCCAGCAGTCTGCTGACACCATCTACTGGCCACTTGCTCCCTCTAATAACACCATCTGCTGGCTCCACCCACTGTTGGCCAGCTCTGCCCACCAGTCACTCATGCTTGCTGCTCCTCTTCAGTGATTTCAGCTCAGAGAGAAGGTTTTCTCTCTCTCTAGTAATTTTAGCTCAAAGAGAGTTTGCTTCTCTCTCTAGTGATTCTAGGTCTTAACTTCAAGTAGCTGCAAACAGCTACCTCTATTTAAATGACAAAGGCGTCAGGCGAAGCCTAGCCAGATCTATCATTAAACAGGGGAAGCAATAGGAGGTAAGGCAGAGAAAGGCTTCAACTTCCCACCCCTGTCTGCAACTTCTTTCAGGCTGAAACATGTGGTCGCCTTTCCTACAAATCTCTTTTGAACGAAGAGTAGTTTTTACACTTTAACCCAGACAGATTTGAAACAAACAGAGTAGCAATTCACAAAAGGACAGTATTTCATATTTTCCATCAGTAGAATTACAGATATTGACAGATTTATGATCAGATTAACCCCAAATACCATTACCCACTATGCCCTGCAGCTAGTATGCTACTACCTAATTGTTCTCTTTGTGTTCATGCTAATACAAGCTCCATGCAGATTAGATGCTCCCCTTCAGAAGCTGTTAGGCACAGCTCCTAAGCATGCCTTACACATATGTGAGTGTGCATGTGTGCTACATGCTGGAGCCAGACTTGTCTGAAGTAGTTTCCCTTGTCTGGCATCCATGCATGGTCCACATACTTGTGTCTACGTCTTATGAGGCTGTATAGGTTGCTGTCCTCTCAGTTTCCTCTTGCTACTACATGGCCAGTCAGAACAATCTTTCCTCTTAACCTTGAATCTGCATAGCTAAAAGAAAAAGGTTAGAAAAAAGTTAGTTCATTGGTAGTTACAGCGTATGTAGTTTGAGTTAATTAGCCATTTAATAAACACCCATCAGAATTCTTCATAGAATTAGTTGTCATAATTTTTTCTAATCAGACATGCCACCCATTTGGGGGACTATGCCCTGACAAATGTGGGTCAGGACTGCATTATTTGCCCGCTCTCCTTCTTGGACAGTGATGCCATCAAGACCGAATAAGTTGTGATTTGTCAGTTCTTTCCTACTCAAACTAGTGAAAGTAGGGAACCCAGACTCCAGAAGCACCAGCTGTAAGAGACTATTCTTCTATGTGCACACTCTGCCATGGCACTGATAGACAGGGACCCTCTAGAATACCCTCCAGAACAAACTGGTGGTGCATCTTTCATCCTCCAGTATGGCACCAGCAGTAATGACAGCCCCAGCAAAGACCCGTAAGGCCTGCAAAAGCCATGGGCATTGGCATAAGGGAGGCTCCCTGAGCTGAGGGGTGCTGCATTCCCTGACCTTGCTTGTCCTAGCTCAGGGAGAAGAAGGGCAGTGACACAGAGGCACCTGCTCCAAAGAGGTCTGAGGCAAATCAAAAGATTAAACACCTTGACAAGCCCCTGGCTACTACCACGCCCACAGTCAGTACACTGCTGGTCCTTCAAGCCCTATTGACTCCACCTGGAGTCTCATGCCAGGCAGATTCCTATGAGTGACACCATCAGCAGACCTACTTCAATCACTAGACAGCTAGTCACAGTTCAATGTGCTGGATGTTCTATGATGTTTTTCTCTGACAAATGAGCTACTATTTTTACTGGAACTACCTCGGAGAAGTCTCGGAGAGCTGAAAGAGAGTTTTGGCACCATCATCTCCATTGGTCACAATGGCTCCACCCTTCCTGGACCATCACTCAGACTGAATGGTCATTGACCTCAGGACCATCTTTCTCATGGGCACACAACCCAGGGTACCATCACTGGTCTTGCCAACCATTACATACTTGCCTAACAGCGTGATAACCCTATTGGCAACATTAGGGTCCATATTGTGGCAAAGGAACACCCCTGCTCAAATTTTACTTCCTCAGGTTATGGGGAGCCACAGAGGGACTCTTATGGCCCTGGCACAGTGGGAACCAAAGGAGACGGTGGCACAACTGGTACCAACTGAAGTCTCATCTCCACTAGACAAAGTCCTCATTCCTCCAGCGCTCTCCCTACCAGATGATCAGGGGCAATACCAAGATCTTTTAGGCTGTGTGGCTACAGCCCTCAATCTCAAGTCAGAGGTTGTGAAATGACTCCCAAAACAAGTTCCTAGATTTTTCATAATTGGCAGGACTGTCTCATCGCCTTGCAGTTGTGGTAGGAGTGTTGTGCGGTTCTGAAATTATGGTAGACATGGACTGAAACCTGGATCGGGGGTGGGGGGGGGAGAGCCCTCGTACTCAGCAATTCCAGTTGTGCCCCAGTGAAATCTATTCTCCTAGGCAGTGTGAATTTTGATTTTTCTAGGTTATAAGGAGACCCAACCCATTGCACAGTCTCCATACAGTGCCAACACTGTGTCGAACCTGGTCCTTGGAATTTCCCATTATTAACCAGTCATCTATATACGGGAATATTTGCATACCCAGCTTTCTTAAGTGGGCCGCTATGGCTGCAATTCACTTTGTGAAAACACTTGGGGCTAACAAGAGTCCAAAGGGGAGTGCCATGAACTGAAAGTATCCCCTGCCCACTCTAAAGAAGCAAGAAAACTGCCTATACTCCATGGCACTGGAGGAGGCCTATGCCCTGCCTCAGTGTCAAGCAGACCATCATCAACACAGGCAGCCCCAGCACAGATGCACCGGCCCCACCTCGACACAGTTCGCTATCCAGGATACCTAAAAAGCACCAGGTCAGGATCGCCAGCATGGGCCTTGATCTCAGCACAGCGGCCCAAGTCACTCCCAATTCCATCTACACCTGTAGGAGGGAGTGTTCAAGGTGGCAAAGACCCTCCTGCAACTGCCAAACCCTACCCCAGCCAGACTGGTGGTGTCAAAAGGGAAACCGACATTGCTGTCTAAAGCCTGGTCAGGGCCCCAGTGAGAACAGGGGCCATCAGCACAGCAAGAAATGGTGCGGGACTAACGCCACCACCAGGACAGCCTGCCCCAGCACTGGTCCTCAACACCACAATCCCCAAGACCCCTGTCTGGGGATGATCAGCACAGCCCTGCACCACCATGGCTTCAGAGGACTCCTGGCATGGCCACTCACCTAAGAGGGCTTCTATCCCCTTGACCTCAGAGTCCAAGTCAGGCGATGATGGGTCTTGCCTATGGTTTTCCCTGGAGACCTCGTCCTGAGACCGCTCCCCCAGTGTTGTCACAGAAAAACACGCCACACCAGGTCACAATCCCACTCATTAGAGGACTCCGACACCGGTGCCATCATTTGTCAATGCCTCTGGCACCGGCCCCAACCTCAGCCTGCCTGGCAGGTAAGCACAGGAGAAAGCACTCCCCGTCATCTCCATAGTGCAGAGCTTCTGGGAACCCGTGCACTGTGGCACATGCACACTTAATCCAGAATGGACGTGAGCAGCACGCAAAAAAGAAGCATGTTTTGTGCAGCCATGCAGACATACCCAATGTGATTAGTCCCACTGATTTCAGCTGGATAACACAGTGTAAATAATAATGGTGGGTTACTTACCAGTAACCGTCCTTCTTCGAGATGGGCTGCTCGGATTCATTCAGTAATAGGTCGGATTGGTCGGAACGTTTTGCCCTAGCCTGTCAGAAGAGGGCAGGCGACCACCGCCCTGTGCACCACACCATGGCTATATACGTGGCCCTCCCCAGTTCCTAGGAGTCACCAACTCCAAATGTGGGGATGGGGGAAGGGATCTGAATGAATCTGAGCAGCCCATCTCGAAGGACAGTTACTTGTAAGTAACCCACCATTCTTCTTTGAGTGCTGCTCGGATACATGCAGTAATAGGTGACTGCTAGCCATGCTGATGGATGGCAGGTGGCGTTCGCTCTTCCACCTTCAGCACAGCATAACTCCGACATGAGTAGTTGTCTGGCGAACATGGTCCTTGAGGGGTCTAAGGAATTGAAGCAAGGACCTTCATCCAGGCGATGGTAGCCTGGGATTGTAGGACCTAACCCAGTGGAGAGAAGTAGGCCCAGTTTGTCTGAGCACCAATTGGCGCACGTGGACAGGATGGCCTGTGGTCACCTTATGCATAATTGTGGTACTAACGCATCGTGGTTATAGTTGAGGAATGTGTCTCGAACTGCTCTACCTGAAGGGGTATTGGCAGAGGAGTGAGAAGGCCAGAGGATTTAGTATTCTGGGAGCAAAACGCATTGGCATAATTTCTATGCGGGAATTCGGAAGGCCTGATAGTAGCCAGGCTGGCAGTGGTGGTTACTGACACTGAAATCAATGGTGGAAAGGAGTTAAACCATGCTTCCATCCATAAGGCAGTGTGAGGCACCTACAGCCCATGTGCCAGCTGGGTATGTGGACCTGGTACATTCAGTGTCCCGTAGGAGGGGGTGGGCTACCAAGAGGGGGGTGGGGAGGATGTAGGAGAGATTACTTCATCCTCGATAAAAGGGAAATGCGAAAGACTGAAGGCGACGGTTGGTGACGTCATACAGCACACTTACAGTGAGGCACCTGGACCGACATAGGGAAAGCCAAGTGCCTGACCCACCCAACAGCACTATACCAGACAGGCCCAGGGGGAAACTTCCCATGAGCTTGAAGAATATATCCTAGGCCTACGTGGGCATGCCGATGACAGTGTGATGGTCCCTTTTTAAGGAGGGCTGTCAGCATCAACAACCTTGTGAAGACACAAGAAAGTGGTATTATCACTATTCTCCCCCCCCCCTTTTTTTGATTCAGTGGGTGGTAATCAGCCAAAGGAGGTGAGAAGTTGATTGCAATAAGCGACGCCCAAGGGTAGGCCCATGAGTACGATAGCCCCAGAAGCCAGATCCCGCGGCCTACGGGACTAAACTCACATTGGCTTATGTGACCACATACACTGGGAAAAACCAAAGCTAGTATGGAACTGACCTTAAGACTAGCAATGCACAGAGGTGTGTGTCAGTGTTGAGGCTATGGAAGAAGGAAGTAGTCTCCACTGAAGGAAGCAGAGTGAGGGTATGCCACCCCGAGGGACATATCCGGCTGTCTCCTTTAGACACTCCGGATTACCTAAAGGATCCTCTATGAATGTGCTATTGTTGTTATTTGGTCTCACCCTGAAGAGAGAATTCTATCGGGGGCAGCTAGCTCCTGACTTCCCAATTGCTGGTCAGAATTCTGGGGTGGATCTAAAATGAGATCTATCGAGTGAGAAACCCCCAGTAGTCACTTAGGACAGAAATATAATACCAAGTCATGACTAATAAGGCCAGAAGACCTTCAGCTCCTGGTGCGGGAGACGGAGTCATACCTACAGGGCACCCACATGAGGGTGAGCTACATGAGGGGAACTGCTGGAGAAAGCTCTGGGAAGCAACAACTGGATCCAGACTAGTACCCTGCCTGCAGGAATAGGCTGAAGACCATACCAGGGGGACCTAGAGGAAAGTGCCTTTTCTAGGTCTTGCACCCCAAATTCCAAGGTTGACAACACCTTGTCTATACACTGAGCTATCGCAGCAGCTTTGACTGTAAGTAAATGAGGAAGGCAGAGGGGTGGATTTCTCCACCTTTGACTGAATGGCAAAAGGGTGGAAGCTGAGTGACATTAGTATTATGTCATCTCCTCTGGTTGTCTGTGACCTGAGGGTCTCCCAATTTGAGTGGGTCAGAATAGCTACATTAGGGGTAGGAAGAGAAGGATGAAAGGGAGTGGTACAAGTCCACTTTGTCAGGGGAAAAACCCTGTATACAGGGGTTCCGGCTTTGTGGCACATCCCAGGTAGCTGTGACTGACAGCCCTGGGGGAGGGAAAAGATTCCATTATTCTTAAGATAGCCTCTTTCTGTTATACCAAAAAGGGCACCCAGGAGAGCACCCCCTAATAAAAAGCAAAGACTAGCAGGATCTTATTCAGGGGGACAAGGCACTATGCCACATTTATTGTAAATAAGTAAGAATAGCAAAAAGCACACGCGCGCGCGCGCACACACACATATGAAGTTCTGCAACCTGGTATGATATAGTTACCAGTCCTTTCATGTGTTGCTTGAGCCAGCCTAGTGGCCAGATAGGCTGGGCGCAAGGAGGAGCCAGGCCTCTGTCGGTCATGATCCAATGCTTCAAGATGACAGTTGCAGAATGAAACCCCAAAGTTTTCTTGTTCTCACCCATCTTTTATACTTGCTGACCCTCAGGTAAGTCGATGGGATTTGCTGTATCATGTTGCCTCAGGGTTCCTGTGAGATCATTGGTCACCAGTCACTTGCAGACTTGATTGTATTTTCTTCTTTTCTTTCTGGCATGGCTCCTTCTGTTTGCTTTAATGAGATATCCGCATTGTTCAGCCAGTTAGATGGTACTTATGGTTCATCAGGACAGGACAGCAGTTGAGATTGGCCTCTTCTCACACACACACACACACACACACACACACACCCTTCATTCACGCAGCTTGTTCACACATTTAAAAGAATATATACAGCATATGCCTAAACCAGATTTCATCAAGTATCCAAAATGGAGATCAGTGTTTAAGCAGGAGTTCCAAATTGACAATATGGAATCTTGTTGGACATTGGTTATAATGGCTCTGTCCCCCTACAGTATCTGTCTGTGCCCCACATTTCCCGTACGGGGAAAGGTGGGGACAGAAAATGAGGCAGAGGTCCAGTTAATGCGACCCTTCACCAAGGCAATCACCCAGACTGTGGACCCGCTGGTAGAAGTGAGTACTGAGTTTCGTCTCCAGCATGGAAACCATGAGTGATTGGCTATACTCCTGTGTCTAAGGGCTGGGTTCTGGCCTTTGTGTCTGGTACTTGGCAGGCAGGAGTGATTTGTCTGCTCTATGGGTCCAGAAGGGGTTGAAGTACCCCTGAGCTGGAAGCATAAACTTTAGGGCCCTGGGTGGGGTCGATTGGGCACAAGCTATATATAAGCACCAGCTAGTTCCGCTGGTGACATAGGGAAGGGCTGGTTAGGGCGGCGTATAAGAAGGGATTGGAGGCTCCCACCCAACTGTTGTGGGTAGGGGAGCGAATGCCTTCTGTGGGAATGGAAGCGAGAGCTGACAAGGGGTTCTCCGGCCATCTGCTTGGGGGGACAGAATGGTTGGGCTTTGTCCACGGAGAAGTGTACGTGAGTGTAGCTCCCTGGAATGGAAGTGGCCCCACGAGGGAAGGCTCTTGTTTAGTTCAGAAGGGGATCAACGGGGCAACACGCTCTTCGATGTTTGGAGTGTGTTCCCCGAACACTTAAGTGTCCCAGAAAGGGCGACGGAGTCGCCGCCCAAGGAAGCGGGGTGGGGGAGGAGGACTTTTCCCCCCACCAGGGGAGTGTTGTGTATGGGGCGTCATAGCCCCTTGGGAGTCAGCACTGTTTGCTAAGAGTTGCCTGCGGGGTTTCAGACCACAGGTCTCCACTGTGACTGCTACAGTGGTCGAGGAGGCTTGGATAATGAGGGGGTTGAGTCCTCTCAGGTGTTAGAAGCCTTAGGGTCAAGAGAGTGGGTACGGATATGGGTTGACCTTGATCCTACCCAAAGGAGGAGAGGCTACTTAACCTCTGAACTGCCCATTCTCACTGTGGGGAAGGGGGGAGGCTGTCTGTCAGCTCAGACAGTGGTCCCAAGGCAGTGGGCACTTCACGGCAGGGTTTGGGTGACTGACAGCAAGAATGGTGATTACAATCAATACTACTAATTAACTGGTTGGGATCCCTTCCCGGAGTTGTGTGGGGAAGGGACCTTGCCAGGAGGGTCCCCCAAGTGGGTTTTGAACTGAAGTTGTGGTGGTGAGGATTAAGTCCTCACCAGTAGTTTTTGTAAAAGTCGGGGGAGGTGAGCAGTTTACTATCAGGCCTTATGAGGCCAGAGGATGTGGAAGAGGGCCCGTCGGGAGAAGGCTGGGGTATTTTAGCTCCCCCCGGGGGTTACGAGCAGTACCCAAGATGGCTGAGGTCTCCAGTAGGAACAGGGCATCGGCCCTGAAGGGCAGATCGAGGGCCTACCATTCTGGCAGGCTGGGAGCCAGGGGCGTCGCTGGGGTGGGGAGGGACCCAGGGCACGGGCCCAGCCCCGCCCCCAGAGGGCAGGCCCCCCCCAGCCACAAGGCCCCACCCCATAGCCTGGGATAGGGCCGGGGGGAGGCCGCGGTGCGGTGCAGCGCAGCCTGGCCCGGCCCGGCCCAAAGCGGCGGCTGGAGGCCTGGCCCGCGGCCGCAGCCCCGGATCCCTGGCCGGGGACGGGACCGCTGCGGCCGCAGCCAGGCCTTGGATCCCCAGCAGAGTACGGGGCTGCTGTGGCCGTGGGCGGCCAGCCGGGCCCCGGATCCCTGGCCTGGTGGCCACGGCAGCCCCGTCCCCAGCCGGGGATCCGGGGCTGTGGCCGTGGGCCCGGCCTCCAGCCGCCGCTTCGGGCCGGGCCATGCTGCGCCGTGGCCTAGCTGCTGGCAGCGGGGCAGCCAACCCCTGGCCCTATCACTGGCCAGGGGGCGGGGCCTGCCGGGCGGCCAACTAGGCCCCGGATCCCTGGCTGGAGACATGGCCGCCGTGGCTGCAGACCGCCAGGGATCGGGCCCCGGATCTCCGGCCCGATTGGGCCGGAGATCCAGGGCACCAGCATTGGGACCCGGGGCACGTGCCCCAGGTGCCCAGCGCTAGCGACGCCACTGCTGGGAGCACGCTGGCTTCCCATAGCCAAGCTGCGCGGTGCAGGGTTATTGCCGAGGCCATAGTGCAGGCCACCGTATCCACCGCATCCCAGGCTGACAGGAGGAGGTCCTGGGATGCTATTTTACCCTCCTCCAGGAAGGCATCATACTCTTCCCTGGCCTCTGGTGGGAGCAGATGTCTAAATTTGTTTATTGACTCCACATATGTATCTGCTGCTTAAGGCCTGATTGTTCGCGACCCACAACTGGAAGGCTGAGGAGGAGTATACTTGCCAACCCAGTAGCTCTAACTCCCTTGCATCCCTCAATGTTGGGAGGGGATCACGGGGAGTCTGTCCTGGCCCTAAGGCTGATTCCACCACAGCACAAGATGGGACTGTGTGGTGGGTGAGTGAGGGGAACTCCAGCCCCAGGACTCTGTACTTGAGTCCCGCCATATCTGACACTGGGGAGATGGAACCTGGGTTTTGCCAGTGGGAGGAGGCCAGGTCCCAAACACTAGGGTAGAGGGAACTCATGACTGGTTCTGCTGAAGAAAATACTGGCCTGAATATGGTGTCGGAGGGGGCTTCAGAGGATTGGACCTCCATTCCCATGTGGGCCGAGACACTGTGCAGGAGATCAAAATGCACCAACAAATCGCCCATGTAGGAGCATAGCACCGGGTTTAAGGCTCTTCCTGGTGCTGGAGGCGGTACCGGCGTAGATACCAGGCCTCCTGCGGGGACCATTCATGGGGGTGGTACTGGAAGGGCGACAGTGCTGAAACCTGGCACCGAGGCTGCTTGGAGCCTGTTGAAGCCCTTTCCCCCAGGCTGGAGCAGGCGGAAGCATCTTGGGACCCTCGGGGCGGTACCGGAGACGGTAGGGTGATATGCTGCCAAGGGAATGGCTCCACGGTACTACAACGCAAGGGGGTGACAGGTTCTGGAGCTTGGGAGCCCAGGGCCGGTGGCGGGGAGGGGGAGCAGTGCTGTTTGTGCGGCACCCAGGCCTTGGACATGAAGGCCAGCTTTCCCTTCCTATCCGGCACCGGGGACAGTGGTGTGAGGAGGAGGAGGAGCTCCTTTGCAGCCTCCACTGCCTCTGGGGTTGTTGGGCTCAGCAGTGACCCCGACCAGATCCCTGGGGGAGCCCCATGTCGAAGATGCAGTGCTGTGTCAGCACCACGGTACCAAGGTTGGTACTGAACTTGTCCTGTGGCTCCTGTCAGCACGGTATTGGGTGGGTTCCAGTGCCAAGCTGGCATGCAGTACCACAGGAGGTCCCAACACCTCAGGGGAGGTGTGCCGGGCCTGCTCAGAGGCCAGGGCATGCACCTTTGCTCCCTGTCCTTGATGGTCCTTGGTTTGAAGGACAGGAAGATGTAGCAAGCGGTGACCATGTGGCTTTCGCCCAGGCACCAGAGATACTTCTCGTGGGGATCATCCCGCAGGAAGGCCTTACCACATTCGGCACAGGATTTAAACCCCGGCATGATGGACAACGTAGGAACACGATGTTCTAGCCTGAGAGGGGAGATCTTCTTCAGTGGAACTAGGTCCATAAATAAATGCTCCCAGTCAGGTGAAAGGCTCACAAAGCGATCAAACTGACAGGCTGCTTGCAAAGTGCAAGGAGAGGGCAGTTCCACAACTGAGACAGAGGTGGAAGAAATGAAACTGGGAAGGGGTCGGTGGCAGCCACATATATAGCCACGGGGCGGGGCGGGGGGGGGCGGCCACCTGCCCTCTTCTGACAGGCTAGGGCAAAAAGTTCCGACCAATCAGGTGTGCCAGCACAGAGACATCTATTACTGAATGTATCCAAGCAGCGCCCAAAGAAGAATAATATTATACGGCACTTTTTATCAGTAGATCTCAAAATGCTCTGTAAAGAAGGAAAGTAAAACTATGCCTATTCTATAGATGGGGAAACTGAGACACAGTGAGGTGAAATAATTTGGCCAAGGTCACCCAACAGGCTAGAGACCAAGCCAGGAAAAGATCGCAGGACTCCTGGTCCAATGCTCTATCCCCTAGGTCACACTGTAAGGTTAAGCATGTGTATAAATCCATAGGATCCAGGCCTATGTGCCTCATGATTTATCTTACACTTATTTGCAAATGTACAGATTTGAAACAGTGTGAGAAACAGGAATGACTGTTCTTTCGGTTCCCAAAGGTTACTATAATCCCAAAGGGTTTGGAAGTTATTTATGCTAGAAAATAAACCCTCTTTCAGCATCTTGGCATACACATAACCTTTAATCTCAAAGATATGAAAATTATACTTTCACAAGAAAAGCCATCCAGTTGGCTCCCCAATGAATAAGAAAGTGAATAATTTTCTCATAGAAAATTAAATAAAGTCATTCTTACCCAGGGAAAAATAACTATTTTGTTTGCCCTTTTTCCATCTACTTGTACACTGTCTTATTGTACTTTAATGTTTTACACTGCATTTCTTAGTACAAGCTAAAATAAGCTTTTTATATTAGGATGTTTTAATTTGTCTAGCTACCCATCATTTGCCATGTGTTATATGAAGTTAATTATACAAAAAAAGTAAAAGGAGAAGAAAAATGTTTTTTGCCATTAGTTTTCTCTGATTTCTATTGGTAGCTTTGACCTTTGGTCTGTGCTTCAGAAGGAAATAGTTGCTCCAAAAATATGCTAAACATCCATCCTTTTGTTAGCATTCTATTCAGTGGCTTCCATAAATATTCAAGCTCTATAGAGAAAGATCGGGGCAAAATGCCTGACATTCCACTTCACATTACTGGCATTCCTTGTGGGACGGTGATAAACTGATGAACAGCACTTATTTTACAATTTTTAAATCAAGACTGGATGCTTGTCTAAAAGCTCTACTCTAGGCATTATCGGGGGGAGGGAGTTCTCAGGTGTGTGATAAGGCTAAATGATCACAATGGTTTCTTCTGACCATGGAACTGATGAATCTATGGGTCCTATATTTACTTAATTGTTTGAATGAAGCCAAAATCTAAAACATCTTGCAAGAAATTGGTGCCCACCTGATCTATAGCTATACTTTAGCCATGATTCAGTCCAGAACCTGAACCCTAATCTATACCCCCTCTTAATCCAAATACCACCTCACTCATGCCTATCAGTGTTCGGTATTTAGAGACTGAAGAAAGAAAGGGCTTGTCTACACAATGCATTATTCCATACCAATGTTTCCTGTGAGGTTTGGTGGCTTGCGTAAAAAATTTTCAACCATGTGCAAACCTTTTTCTGAATAAAATTTGTGTGCAAACTCATGTGACAGAAATTATTGAAAAAATCTAGAACAATGAAAAATTAATAAAAGTTGTTATTTAAAGTTGTTTTTTTAATAAAAACACCTAAGTTAATTAGCATTTTCCCAAATTGCTATGCAATCAAAAGAAATTAATTGATGGCTTTCAAATAACCCAAGACCAAACTTATATTCAATCTGGAGCCTAGATGGCACATTTCTGCCTAATACCTTCATCTCCTGTGTTCAACATGCAGAGTTACAGTTCATAGGGATGCTGGCTAGTTATCACTGACAGCATTTAAGCTGTCTTAATGGTCCCAGAGCAATGATCCTTCTAAGGATTGGGATGTCATAAGCAAAAATTTTAGTTTGTGAGCAGAAATTTTGCCCTATGGTAACTTGTGAGTCAAGACGTCAAAAAAAAAAAACAGCTGGATTAGAATTGATATGCAGATTCGATTGTGTGAAAGCGGGATTAAATCGGGACTGTGGATTCTTTTCCCATTACAATGGGTGATTTGACTTCACCCATGTCTACATGCTCTTTCCCAGTCTTTGAATCTTAACAACTGCTCTGATTTGCTGTTACTGTATGACCTGAGCCCATGTCTTAAACTCCCTTGCATTTATTTCATCCCATTCTGTAAATTCTCCCATCTTCAAAGCATCTGACAAAGTAGGGTTTTGCTCATGAAAGCTCATGCGATAAATAAATCTGTTAGGGTATGTCCACACGAGTCTTTTATTTCAAAACAACATTGGTTCTTTCGAAATAAAAAACTGAATGTCCACACATTTTCTTATTTCAAAATGACAGGCTCTGTCATTTTGGGTATGGCCACACACACTTCTTATTTCGAAACAACAGAGGTTGTTTCGAAATAAGAAGTGCCATGGCCACACGACGCACGGCCATTTCGAAACAAGCAAACAGCTTGTTTCAAAATGGCTGTGCTCCTTCCAAAACAACTTAAACCTCGTTTGCTTTCGAAACAGGGTTGTTTTGAAACCAGAGGTTTCGAAACAGCCCTGTTCGGATATGTTGTTTCGGAACAAAGTGTTCCAAAACAACATGTCACCTTGCTCCCAGGGTGCTTAGCACCCTGGAAGGAAGGGCTGCCCCCTCGGCACCCTGGCCAGGGTGCTGAGGGGTGTCCACGGGCTGGGGGGGGGTGCGGGGCTGAGCCGCACGCCGCCAGTGCCTGCAGGGGACTGCAGGCACTGGCGGAGTGAGGCACAGCCCCGCTCCTCACCTGGCGGGTGCTTGCAGCCCCCTGCAAGCAC